>PPNP02000015.1:0-389707 GCA_003708205.2 Isabelozyma gotoi | reverse complement strand
TTTTTTTTTTTTTTTTTTTTTTTTTTTTTTTTTTTTTTTTTTTTTTTTTTTTTTTTTTTTTTTTTATCTCAAAATTTATACTTGGATAACACCGTAAAAATCTTTTCCTCCTATTTGTTTCCACTTATGCCTTTATAATTCCTAACTAAACCCATCGATTGTAAGATCATTAACTTATATCCTCGTCATCTGCTTGTGATCCAAGGTAATACTACTCCGTATTTTTTTTTTTTTGCCCTGTTCCTGTACCTGTTCCTGTTCTTTTGCTACCTACCAGCCATAGTTTGTCTTTTTCCAATCACTTATTTGTTTTTTTAAAAAGACTTGTTGAACATCGATCGATTGCATAACCTAATCATTGATTTCATTGTCTATTCTTAAATCCATTAAAAAAAGAAAAGAACAGAATGCCTGCCTTTAATAAGACTGAACGAAGAAAATCAATGGCAGAAAGAAGACCTAGTGTTTCCTATACTCCTCCAGTTATTCCACATCTTGCCGGGTTGGAAAAGCCTCAAGACCATAGTTTGAAGATCGACCAATGTGATATCGTCATCCTCGGTACCGGGTTGGTCGAGAGTATTCTTGCTGCTGCGTTATCGTGGCAAGGTGTCGAGGTTTTACACCTTGATAACAAAAATTACTATGGGGATTCCACTTCTACCCTTACAATTGAGCAATTGAAGAAATGGTGCTTGGAAGTTAATCAGGGAAAGATAAAACACTTCCAACATGCCCAAATCTACATTCCTGGAGGAAAAATCTCTAACAACTTCCATTCAAGAGACTACGGTATTGATTTATCTCCAAAGATCATGTTCGCCAAGTCTGACTTATTGAGTTTATTGATCAAATCAAGAGTTTACAAGTACTTGGAGTTCCAAAGTTTAAGTAACTTCCATGTTTTTGAAAATGACAACTTTAGTAAAAAGATCTCCACCTCCTCCAAAGAAGATATATTCACCGACCAATCCTTGAGCTTAATTACCAAAAGATATTTGATGAAACTCCTTAAGTTTGTTTTGACCGATAACAACGACCCAGAAAAGTTGAAGTTGTTACAAGAAAACTCAAAAACATCCATCGAAGATTTCTTATCCAAACATTTCAAGCTCGAACCTCCTCAAATTAACGAATTAATTTATTCCATTGGACTTACTTCCAAAGCCTCCACCAAGACTCCAGAAGCAATTGCTAAAATTAAGAGATTCTTAACCTCATTTGATGTTTACGGCAGTTTCCCAGTATTAACCTCCAAATACGGTGGTCCAGGTGAAATCTCCCAAGGGTTCTGTAGAAGTGCTGCTGTTGCTGGTACCACTTACAAGTTGAACACTACCTTAGTTGATTTTGACCCTCAACTGAAGATTGCAAAATTCAATGATGGAAGCCATATCAAAGTTAATGAGAAAATCATTGTCTCTCCAACTCAAATTCCTAAATTTTTGCAATCAAACTATAATGAAATCTCCGAATCCTTACCACTTTACAATATCACTAGATTGATCACTGTTGTCAAGAAAGACTGTAGGGAATGGATGTCAGATAATGAATCTTCTGCCATTGTAGTTTTCCCACCAAAGTCCTTGCCATCCAATAACAACCAATGTGTTCAAGTAATTATTCAAAATGGTAGCACTGGTATTTGCCCTGAAGGTCAATCTGTTTGGTACAGTCACACTACTGAACAAGATCAAAATCAAGCCAAAGCTGATTTGGAAAGTGCCTTCGAAAAAATGGAAACTTCCCTCTTGAGAGAATCCTCCAACAACGATTTTGATGATGTTTTGACTGATAACGATTTCAGAATTAACCCAAGGGGTACTCCAGTATTGGTAAATTCATTTAAATTGGGTGAATCTTTGCAAAACTTTGTTCCTAAAGATAAATTAGAGATTGTTGTCAAAATTGGATTTGTCCAAACTACGTATATCAATCCTGATTTATCAAATGTATTGTCTCCTAATGAATCAAACAATATCTCTGAAAAGGTGATTGCTGATTCAGGAGATATTATCTTCACCAACATGCCATCTTCCGAAATTAGTTACGATGGTGTCATCTCAGAAGCCAAATTAATTTACCAGAGAATTTCTGGTACGGATGAAGACTTCTTTGATGTTGATTTCGAAGATGAAGATGAAGAAAACCAAAATAGTGCTGCTAATAATTCTAACTCTAATAGTCGTCCAAGTGCAAGTGTTGTTGGTGCTGGTAATCCTCTTGATAATGAAATCGCCATTGATGATAGTGATGATTCTCTCCACGATGAACACGAACCATTTGGTGCTAACGAGATGGAATTGTGATCACACCCACAAGATGGAATTATGATGTTGATCGTCTTCTCCCTTACTGGCTATGGCTTTTTTTTATCCACTTTTCAATCCAAAATCGAATATGAAAATGTTGTCTATTCCTTCCATTTTATCACCTCCTGTAATATCCCCTATTAATCTTTATTCTTTTTATTTTTTGTTGTTATTTTGTCGCTTACCTTTACTTCTTCCCTATATATATAAACTTTAAATTATCTTTATAACATTCTCTATGATTTATATACTATACACATTCTAATGCTATAACAGTACGTAGGTTTTTTTTGCAGTCAATATGTAGTATCACGTGATTTAGCGAGTTTAGGGCTTTAGCCCTCAAAATCGTAGGCAAATTTTTTTTAGTGTCGATGCGCACCCAGTGCCATTATTTGAAAAATTATCTACACCTTCTTTTCATAGTTAGTCCTTTCTTCTTTACTGAGCAGAGTTTTATTCCCTGACGACGAAGTCTATATAACCTTTCACTCAAAACTTAATCAAAATGTCTGACGTTGAAGAACAAATTGTCGAAGAAGTTGCCGTTGAACAACCAGAATCCGGATCTATCTCTATTGAAGATGCTTTAAAAGTTGTCTTAAGAACCTCTTTAGTCCACGATGGATTAGCTAGAGGTTTAAGAGAAGCTTCCAAGGCTTTATCCAGAAGAGAAGCTCAATTATGTGTCTTGTGTGACTCTGTTACCGAAGCCTCTATCATCAAATTGGTTGAAGCTTTATGTAACGAACCAGAAGAAAAGATCCCATTAATCAAAGTCTCTGACGCCAAATTATTGGGTGAATGGGCTGGTTTATGTCAATTAGACAGAGAAGGTAACGCCAGAAAAGTTGTTGGTGCTTCTTGTGTTGTCATCAAGAACTGGGGTGCTAACACTGAAGAAAGAAACATCTTATTGGAACACTTCTCTCAACAATAAATTATTTAGTTTATGTTGATAAGCTTTCTAATAAAACCAAGTAGTGAATAGTTACTGTATATTAATATTAATTATTACTATTTAACCATCATTGTAGAAAAAGTGACCGATTTTTCAGGATGCACGGGTCTGGTGTATGGATGTTTTCCTAAGCATATCGCGTCCTCATCAAAACATCATTGTATGTTATAGTTTATGATCAGATCCAACTAGCCAGCATGAGTACTCGAACATTGGAGAAGCTGTCGAGAATTCGAGGTTCAGGGTATGTTGCCAATTTATTCATCCTCAATTTTCAGGCCAATTCTAACCATATTTAGGAGCCGTACAATTAAGGCTAATGATTTTAAGATCAATGGTAATGAGATATCTGCATCCATAAGGAAACTTAACTCAGCTCTAACTAATCCTAAGGATTTAAACTTGCCGAGATTACGGCGAGAATCCAGGCTGTTTGAATTTCCACCCAGTGAAGACAGTAATGACGAAGAGGACCTGATCCATACACCTAATGAAACTCCAGCACCTAACGAAACTCCAAGAAGCACCAGGAAATACACGAAACGTGGTGGAAGACCTTCAAAGAAGTCAGTACAATCTGAATATGAAGAAGAATCAGAACCAGAGCAGACGTCCAGAAGAAGAAGCCGAAATACAGTAGCAAAATCTGGTAAAAAGGCCGTAGAAAAGCCTATAACAGACCCAAAACCTTCTAAAAGAGGTAGGAAACCAAAGGATTCAACTGAAACTCCAAAAGGAACTAAACGAGGAAGAAAACCAGCTGCTGAAACTGAAACTGAATCGAATACTCCAAAGAAAAGGAAAAGAAAAGTGGCAGATGCAGATGTTGAGGCAGATGTTCTGAACTATATCAAATCCAAAGATATTCCTAATGCTACTGAAAGACCCAAGCGAGATCGTAACTCACCAACAACCGATAATGGAGAAGAAGTGGATAAGTATATTGAAGATGACGTTGAGGCATACTCCAGAGAGCGTTCGTATAAAGAAGCCGAGGCCAATGGTTCCTTATCGATAGTACAAGATGATAATGAGAGCGAAAGTGCTTCATCTGAGTTCAGTTCGAGCAGTGACGACGAATCCAGCGAAAGTGAAGACTATTCCAAGCCAAAAGCACCAATGAATAAACCTAAAACACTTCCCAAATTGCCATTACCCAAGCCTAACCCCAAACGAAACTTGGGCACAACGGCTACAATTGATCTTGATGACCTTGACAAGTATTCCACCAGCATTTATACCAGTGTCCATGACAGAAAGCAAAAAGGACCTAAGACAGTAAAGCCATTGTTAACATTAAAGTCAGTTCTTGCACTTCCGTCTGGAGGTAGAGACCGTACTTTTGAGTCAATTGTGCCATTATCGAAGAGAAAGTTCAATGAAAAGCAAAAACCATTGATGGTGGAGGCTCTGAGAATACTTGTGGACTCCAATAACGATCGTAGACTTAAAATCAATACCTTGGATGTGTTACGACAATTGATAATTAACTTTGATCCCAAGGTGCACAAGAATCGATTCATCAACGAGCAGGTACTCCATGATGAATTCAAATCACATCTTATTCATTCATTAAGCCATGTTGTTGATGCCCATGCCAGTATCAAAGACATATCTGACGACATTCATAACGTTCAGAAGCAGAAGAATGAGTTCAGAAAGAAGATATTTGATCTCAAGAATAATCATGCCAAAGTGGGTGACGAACTCAATAAGTTAAGAGCTCAATATAACGAATCCAAGGCCAATTATGAGACATCTAGTGCTCTAATTGATCTGTTCAGCAAGGTGAACAAACGAGTGTCTAATGAAACGGATATTGAGCTCTTCACCAATGACGAGGATGAGAATGATGCTATCGATAAGAATTTGTCGTCGTTGTCAAGAATCATCAATCCTCATTCGGGGGTTTACAAGAAACTCTCGCTCGTGAACGACAAGTTAAGCCAAGTAGACTACGAGCTTTGAGGTGGAGAGTTATGTAGATAAGATAGGCTATTGAAGATAAGATATGGGGGCGATAAGATACGGAGGATGAAGATAAGATACGGAGGATGTAGATAAGATATGATGGTAGATAAGGTATGGATGAATGATAGGCATGGCCAGACGGATATTTATAAATATGTATTATAATAAACACTAATTAGAGAATAGTTTATCATTGTCAAAAGATTAAGAATACAAACTTAACTAATCAAACAAAAGAGAAGCAAAAATGATGGAAAATGACAGACTAAGCAACAGATGCCGCTAATTTACAACCGGCTGGCGCCCCTACTCGTCAGCAACCAAAGCCATGATCATTCTGTACAAGTAGTAGAAGAACATCAATAAGTGGAACCCTAATTTGATGAACGATTCTTTCTTGTGCTTGGATAAGGTTCTGAAGATTTCGGTGGCATCTAACAAATGGTTTTTGTTCAAGAACTTGTTAACGTTGTAGGCCAACAATGGAAGGTTCAATAAGAAGGTGAACCAGTAACCATTAATCAAGAATAACCCGGTGAACACGGCATGTAATCCGGCTTCGGGAAGGAACCAAGGGTTCAATTTGCTACATAATTCGATTGGGTTGATGTAGTCACATTCCAAGTCTGAGTACATGATCGTAAAGAACACTTGAGCAAACAAGTTGACGATATTGACAATCACTGCCAAAATAAATAATCTGAAATTCTAGTTAGTATTCTGAACCCCCCTTATCTATGCCACCAGCAACTCTGCTAGGTTGTTTGCCGGTCGCCACACTATACATACAAGCTCTCACCAGACATGGTCTCTTATCGTGTTTCGTTTGTTCTATTCAACTGATTCAATTGACACCAAGCACTTCTTTCGGTGTTGAAAAAACTGTCAGATCACAGGAAAGAAACAGTTTTTTTTCTTCTCTATTTCTGACAGACAAAATCTGCGCTGGATTTTTTTCGGGTTTTTTTTGCTTTATCGAGGTAATGAGATTTTTTATTTTTCGGAAATTGTGCATTACTATACATCTATGACACTTCGGTGCATGTCCACGAAATTGCGCTGGCGCTGATGGTGTCACCAATGGCGCCCGCAAAGTCGGTGGGGAAGGCTAAGTCCCCATAAGCAATGAGGGTCTCCCACGTCTTGCCATTGTAGAATTGGCGGGTTACGTGGAGGGGGTGGCTGGTGCTGCGCTTATCGTAAATGATGGCCTGAACCCAATTGCCTAGCCTCACCAAACGGCCCTCATACCTTTCATTGCCTACAACGTCAAGCACATGGCACCGGAGCAGAGGCGAGGGCACGGATGGCTCACGGACCTCCAATGTGGGAGTGTGCTTTTCTGGGTCCAACGACCGCCAGATCTCTACGTACTCTGTTCTTAAAAACGTTTCTGGGTTCTCCATGGCCCCAGTCTCTTGTCTGTCCTCGCTGCCTTCAATGGCACTGAAATCCCCAATGTCGGGGGCACTTCGACACTCGTCCAATGGCACTTTCTGTCTGATGGACTTGGCAATGTCGACAGAGTTGATGTCGCAATGGAATTGGATCTTGCTGGTTCCAGCAAGAGGCTCCTCCCATCCGGTGGTGGCCATTTGGTAGAGCTCATCTATAAATGGGTGGCTGGTTTCGTGATAAGGGTAACGGTCCTTCATGATCCTGATATCTACGAAACGGCCCTTGGGCGACGTGAGCACCATGGTGCTGGACTTCTCATCGAAGTCTTCGGGAAGCCATCTGATGCTTACTCTGGTGCTGAACGACATTTTCGGTGGGTACTTCTCGATTTTTCACTTCAGGATGGTGTAGGTCCTAAATACTATCTGGAGCCGCTAAGCTCGATCGAGATATTGCGCACACGGAATTTTGGTGTTGCCTAATCTCGCAAACTGCAAAAAATACATTATCAATACAATCATACCCCAATCTTCATCTCCTGGCGGTATAGAGGACGTCAGCGGATCTAGGCCCGGTGTAGCTACTCGGAGACACCTTCATTGGATACGGAGACGTTACCATCCGTTGTATGTATCGTTATCTCTACAAGGCAAAATCTATCCGCTACCCAAAGGGCCTGTTTATCTCTACATCCTCCATTATCTATCTTATCTACTTACATGGTATGGCCCGGGCTGATTCGGCCCTGGTCGATTCTTTGCCGGAGATTCTCTCTCTTGGTTGCCGAAATAAGTCCTCCGTCCAACTCGCGTAAATGGTGGAAAAAGCTGATCAACATCGTTTCGTAGTTAAGTCTTTGCTCAAACTTTCGACTCGAGTTCTCCCTCAACAATTTCTCCACAAACTTTGCGTCTCTCTCCGACCAGTCGTGATTGCCAGACTTGGCAAGTGACTTGTAGTGTATGGCAAATGATTCAATGTCATCCAATGACTCGAGCGTGATAGGACTATCGTTACTGGCCCTTTCAAATTGAGAGTACTCGAGTTCATGGGGATTAAACACATATGGATAGTGCTCCAAATTAAGTGGATTCAATCGTAAATCAATGACTTTCAAACAGGATCTCGACCCTCTCAACCCAAGCAAGATCAGCTCGAACTTATGGATATTGTTACTCAAAAGGTACAATTTCTTCAAGTTCTTCATTCCTGCTAACCCATCAAGAGTCACTAGTTTATTAAAGTTCAAGTTCAACTCTCGAACATTAGGGAACTTGTGGGAGAACTCGTGAGGTAACGACGATAATCCCACAGCAGATAAAACCAAACTGTTTAAGTTGTAGAACGGATTTATTTTCATGATAGACATTTCATTAACCATATGCTCAAAATGGCTATTTCCTGAAAGATCCAACTTGGTCACGTCGGGGATTTCTCTGACAACCTTATCAACTATTGTTGCTTTCTGTGATTTGCATGAAACTTCCTCTAAGAATCTTAACTTTTTCAAGTCAGAAATATCATTCAAAGCATTCCCATCGAATCGTAACACCCTCAAAAATGGATAAGAATCCAAACTCAATGTCTTAAGTTGGTTGAATTTTACCAAGAGTTTCTTCAAATGGGCATGCTTCCCTAAACACGAAATACTAATCAAGTTGTTCTCATTCAAATTTAAAATTCTCAAGTTGGGTAAACATTCGATGCCACTGACGCTTTGAAGTTTGTTTTCTGATAAGTTTAATTCCTGGAGGTTAACCAAGTTAAACTTCTTGAAATCTAGCGTGCCCATCAAATCATTCTGAGACACATCAAGGACGGACAAATTCTGTAAAGTCTTTATTCCCTGTAAACTGTTGATGCTGTTATTATTTACAAGCAAATTGCTTAAATGAATATTGTGACTGAGGTTAGACAAATTGCTAAGATTATTGTAACTTGCATCTAAGAATTGAAGGTCATGAAATTGTTTGAATGAAGTGATGTTGTCAACAACGTTATTCGAAACATCAACGTGCAATGTCTTTTTTGGGAGTCCTTCTAAGTATTTAACTCCATTGTGTGAAAGGTCTACTTTGGTAAGATTAGGAAGGAACTTATTCAAATCCTTGATATTCTCCAATCCATTATTTGCCAAAGATATCTCAACCACTTTACTCCATGAAACCTCTTTCTTTTCATCAGAAAGAATATCTGTGATCACAGCTACGAGCTTTTTTCTGATCTGAGAGAACGTCAAGTCATGTAACTGACTCGTTTCAGTTGAATTGACCGATATTGATTCATGGTCGTCTGACAAGCCGTCATTATCAATCATATTGACATGTGCTGGTAAGTCGAAAGAAACCTCAGGCCTATTGACACCTCTTTTAGGACTTTTCTTAGGGGTTTTCAAAATACTTGTCTCATGAATTTCTGACAACGACTCCATGTATTCATTATGTTCTCTGATACGTTTGTTTTCATCATCTGAATTTGTTACCAAATCCTCAATAGAATCTAAACTTCCATACTGGTTTTCTTTGTCATTAGCAACCCATTTCTGATTTTTTGTGTCTAAGACCATATTGTCATATGCTGAAGGTAATTTAATTCCTGGCTTGACACTTCCACACATTACCACGTTATCATTAGAGTGAATTTCTTTCATGGGTGAATGTTTTGGACGGGATGGTTCTTGTAATCGGAGTTGTGATGCTCTTTTCCACTTGATAAACTCTTCTACATTGGAATCACCTAGCTCAGTTAGATCAGCATCATCGACAGATATAGTTCGATTACTGGTTTCCTCCATCGGTATGTCACGAACAGGCTTACGTTTGAGCTCTTGTTTAAGTAGTTCATTCTCTTGTTGAAGCTTTTCGTATGATTCTCTGAAGTTGACTTCCTTATCAGTCATTTGTTTCATGATGCTCTCTAGTTCTTGTAAACGGGTAGCAAACTGGTAAATTCTGCTGCCTTCATTACTAACGGTGGTGTTGTTTGCTGGGGGAATTGCTGGTATTGATTTGACTGAAAGATTAGTTTGGTCTTGGAACGTTTCAGGTGCCCCGTTTTGATCAGTAAATTCGTCAAATGTGTAAGAGCTATCTGTATGCCCTTTCAGGTTACTCTCTCCATAAGAATTCAGATCATTGCTAGGACTGCCGTGGGAAGTTTCAGAATGATCAAAAGAAGTGTACTCATTTTGAGTTCTGTTAGTAATGGCATGTTTCTCCTCTATATCTTCATCGTCATCGTCGTCAATACCTTCGTACCCACTTGTGAAAGAGGAGTAGCTATTTTCATCGGAGGCTAGCTCGTCGTTAATGTTATTCTGGATCTTATTACTTTTTGGAGTTGATGTAGAATCTGTGTGAGTTAGAATTGTATCATTCATAGGCTGTGAGAACGAGCTCTTTCCTTTAAATCCACGTTTCTGGAGATTCTTGAATACATTATTGGCATTTTGAATAAACTGTTCTTCGGTGTAAGATCCCAAACGAGTAAAATCTTTAATTTTTAGGTTGGAAGTAGCTGATAAATCGGTATTGTTGGCCGTAATATCACGATTCTTGGTGATGCTTGATTTTTCTGCAGTCTTAGGCGTAGGCTTCAAGTTTTCGAGGATTCCTCCCAACTTGGTTCTGGTGTAAGTATTGTAGTTATCGGCAAATAGTTTTAGAGGTGATTCGGGATTAGATATTGGGAATTGGCCCTGATCTTCTGCGTGGCCTCTCTGGGTATTAAATACCGTGCCCCCACTCTTGTTCATTGTCATCATTGGTGTAGAAATGGTTGAAGATATTGAGTGGTTGTTGGTGTCTTGCTTTTCACCATTTGCTTTGTCTGGGTCCAACTTTAGACTGTCTACAGTGAGAAAGATGTTTCGAAGCTGGGGTTGAGACTGTTTTTGAAAGAGGTATTCTTTGTTGATTTTCTTCCACATTGGCGTCTCGTTATTGTTGGGCTTCGAATTGAATATCATGGTGTTAGTGGAGGAGGTTCCGAGGTCCAAAATCTTGTCATTGAGGTTGGAAGACTTTCTCGTTATCTTTACCGAGGAAGAGAAGTCTTGAGGTAAGGATTCGTTCTCTGGGGCTGTTTCCTGGTGGTCCCATTTGTCCTCTAGGCCCGCCGGCATCCATTCCGGTGTTTGGTTGAAGTCTACAGGATGATTATTGAGGGTGGAGGTCACCATTTTGTCAGAAGTGACTATATTCTCTTCGGGAGAGGTATCTTCTAGTTCCAGGGGAAGATCGATTCCGATTTTCGTCTTTGTTTTGGCATTGGGATGTGATTTATACTTGAAAGTGTTGGGAATTGATACCGAAGGAGATCGTGATTTGGCAGCTACTCCAGCACCAGGAAACTGGAACTCAAATTCGTCATTGGGCTTATATTTCAACATATTTTTGTACTGGTTGTTGTCATTATTGATGCCATTATCGGGCAATTCAATGGAGTCTACGTAGGCATCAGGAATATGGGAGTTTTCATTGGATTTGGAGGTGGATTCCTCAGAAATGGGGTTAAGCTGGTAGTTCCCAAGGGAATGGGAGGTGACTCGGGGTTTTTCCTCCGTCATGTCGTCGGCGAGCTTGGTCTGCTGGATGAACCGTTGGATATTTGCACCAGTCGAGCTGTTTGTTGAGGAATCCAGGGCCTTTCTACTCATAACGTGGAGAATGATGATGTTTGTTTACATTCACGGCCGCAAATTGAGGAATAAGCTCGGTGCACGGGCGCAGGGCTTCTGGTGTACGGATGTATATATTTCCGTTCTGATGTACGGGTGTCGTCTTTGGTCTGGACGGGCCTATTTCGGCTAGGGACCAGGCTTATCACGGCCACGCATCCGTGCACCGAGTTCCCCACACAAAGCCCATTCTCACCACCTGAAGCCCCACACCCCACCAGCGATTCCCCCTTCAGCCGCTGTCATACGTTAGCGTAGGTGGCGTCAAATTGCCCCTCCATGAGGCAAAAACCAGTACCTCCCGGGGTAGGGCCAATTTTTTTTTTTTTAGTGTGGAAATTTTCAGTGTGAAAAAAAACGGACCTTAAATCAGGAAAAAAAAAATTACGATTACGATTCCATTTTTCTCAACTCCATTTGAAATTAACGTTACTTTCTCCTTTCACGATTCCTAAGGTGCTGAAATTCAATTGCTGAAGCCATTAACTCACCCTGGATTCCATCTATCGTCAGTCTCAACTACTGATTCTATTCCGGGTTTTTTTTTTTTTTTTTTTTTAGCCTTTCCTTAGCCTTATTTCAGTCTCATTTCATAGAAAAAGAGTCTGGACATATCTGGTTTGCTGCTCTCTCTGATTACTAGACTACAATCAATTGACACCCCCCATTAATTCATTCTGAATCCCCTTATATCATCCAGGTAATGAACTAACTTGAATTGTATTGAACTTCTGTCAATATTCCCTTTTTTTCTCCCTCCCCTTGCAATTTGTTCTTGTTCCTGTCATCAGTGCTGGATCACCTAGACAGCCTTGTTCATCTTCCCCCATTTTTTCTTTGTTGTTTGAAGTTATTGTTCTTACGTTTGTATTTCATTTAAATCCTTTTTGTTAATGTCATTTAGTTCTATCCGTTCCAATTCTATCCCCACCATGTCATCGTCATCAATTAATAATGAAGGACCGGAACCTGCTGAGCCCAAAAAATTGCCCGTCCCCATCAATTTGGCCAATAGCTACAATCCGGCCACCACCATATCGAGTGTTGCAAGCCATCAACACCAACAAGAGCAAGAAATGCTTTCCAATTTCGCCATTCCAAATCCTCCTATCTCCACCCAGCAATCTAGTGCTGCTTCAGTGGATCACGATCTCTCAGCCTCCAAAAACCCAGAAGGAGGCGATTCGTCTTCTCTCATTGAACCTCCCAGGACCCTCTGGATGGGTGATTTGGATCCGTGGTTGGACGAAAATGCCATAAAGAATTTGTGGTGGCAGATTCTCAATAAGCAGGTTACGGTAAAGATTATCAAACCGAAAGTGTCCAAGCCAGACATCAATTACCTTGGGTTGTCCCACTCCGGTTACTGTTTCGTAGAATTTCAGACTTTTGACGATGCTCAGCAAGCATTGAGCTTAAATGGCCAACTTCTTCCTGATATTGCCATGCCTTCTCAGCAGTCTTTCCCTCGAAACCCGGACAACCAGAAGAAGTATTTCCGGCTCAATTGGGCCAGTGGTGCTACGTTAAGTGCCCCCATCATTCAAACCCCGGAGTATTCGCTATTTGTAGGAGATTTGTCTGCTTCGACGACAGAAGCCCATTTGCTAGCATTTTTCCAGAAGAAATTCCCCAACTCCATCAAAACCGTTCGGGTAATGACGGACCCAGTGTCAGGAAAGTCAAGATGTTTTGGATTTGTCCGATTCACCGACGACAGAGAAAGACAGCAGGCGTTGGTGGAAATGAATGGTGCTTGGTTTGGAGGTAGACCTTTGAGAGTAGCATTGGCAACTCCCAGAAACAACTTGAACAACAACAGCAATGCCAACAGTAGTCCTAGCTCCAATTCTGGCTATGCTGGTTCACCAGGATACCCTATTCATCCTCAACAGCAGTCTCAACCTCCTAATCGGGGCTTCTTTCCTGATCAGGGCCAATTTATGCCTCCTCCTCCGGGTGTAGGCAATTCTCCCTACGGCTACTATGGTGGACACCCTCCTCCGCCACCTCCGCCGCTCCATCCGCCTCTGGGAGACGACAGTTCGTTCAGACCAGGGTCTACGGGCCCATTTAATGAGGCCCCAATTGGCCCAGGCTACATGGGCCCTCCTCCTCCGGGCTTATCTGAAGATGGGTCTACGTATAACCCCCAGCCTCCACTTCAGCAGCACTTTGACCCCGGTTCTCCAGCAGCCATGCAACAAATGGGAGGAAACTTTGGGTATAATGGTGCACAAGCTGGACAAAATCCTCAACAACTGTACGCAGACCCCAACAATACTACGGTATTCGTAGGAGGATTGTCTTCTGAAGTAACAGAGCAGACTCTATTCACTCTTTTCAAGCCGTTTGGTATTATTCAGCAAGTAAAGATTCCTCCTGGCAAAAACTGTGGTTTCATCAAGTACTCTACTAGAGAAGAAGCTGAAGAAGCCATTTCTGCCATGCAAGGGTTCATTATTGGTGGCAACCGAATCAGACTAAGCTGGGGAAGAGTCTCGATGAATAATAAGAAGTACCAGCAGCAACAACACCAAATTGCCCAGGCTGCCCAATTACAAGCTGCTGCCGCATTGTCAATGGGAATGCCTCCAGCCTCTGCTATTGCTGCTGCCGCTGCTGCTGCCGCTGCTGGTTATCCTCCTCCTCCTCCCCAGGGATCAAACTATGGGCCTCCTATGGGAATTCCTCCCATGGGCCAGCCCCAACCGTACTCTCTGGTGTCTCCTGGAGCCATCAATAGCCCATACTTAACGGGTAGCGGCGGATCTAATAGAGGAAGTTTATCCCAGGACAATGATGACTCTTTTGAAAGACACCAACCGCAACAGCAACCCCAGCCCGAAGTCTACGGGTACCCCCACGAGTTTGGTGGGTATATTGGGGGCGCAAACTATGGACCTCCTCCACATTTGCAGCCAGATGACTTTGTTAGTACCATGGCCAGCTTACAACTTGATGAACATCAAGAACAACCACCTTCGGCCGCCAACAGATACCCCCAGCTTATTCAGCACACGTCGTCGCATCATAATTCAATTGGAGGTGAATCGCAAGGACCCGAGGAGACCTCTAAATCTGATGAAAAAGTTAATTGATATTTTTACTCTGCTTCTCTATTTAATTCTACACTTGATACCATAAGTTTCATTTTCTTTATATAAATGTGTTTAGTTTGTTTCGATTCTTGATTTTAGTTTATGGATTAATACATAGTATCCGATAGACGTAAACTTAAGCAGTCTAGGCTGAGGTCTGAGCTGAGACTGGGTGACTCCTCTGGGTGAATCCTCTGGGCTGAGTCCTCTGGGTTCTCCATATGAGTCCTCTAATGGGTCACGTTATGGGTTCTCTGAAATGGGTCATGGGTTCTCATTATAAGTTCATGGGCCCCTCCTCTTCATGACCTCTATGACATCACGTTCACCAACTTTCTCCTGATTTCTCAGGTCTACTCGCTACACTCATACTCGATTTAAGAACATATACTGAAACATTTATGTAAATATTTAACGATGAATACATCAGAGAATACATCAGAGAATAAAAGAAATAAAACCCCAAAACATTATAATCATAACCCTATAATCATAACCCTAAGATCTTTCTCCTCTTAATCTTCTAGCTAATTGGATATCCTTCTTTTGAATGGTAACTCTCTTAGCGTGGATAGCACACAAGTTAGTATCTTCGAATAAAGAAACTAAGTAAGCTTCAACGGCTTCTTGTAAAGCACCAATAGCAGAAGACTGGAATCTTAAATCAGACTTGAAATCTTGAGCAATTTCTCTAACCAATCTTTGGAAAGGCAATTTTCTGATCAATAATTCAGTAGATTTTTGGAATCTTCTGATTTCTCTCAAAGCAACAGTACCTGGCTTATATCTGTGAGGTTTCTTGACACCTCCACTGACTGGGGCGGATTTTCTCGCAGCTTTAGAAGCTAATTGTTTTCTTGGGGCTTTACCACCGGTAGATTTTCTGGCAGTTTGTTTAGTTCTGGCCATTTTTGGTTGATAATGTAGAAAGAAGAAAAGGAGATTACAAAAAAAAAATTAAGGGGGGATTATCAACTTTATATGAGAAAAAAAATTTTTGGTGGGCAACAGGAAATCATGGGCTCAGGGATCGATGACAATTACATACTTAAACCGGGAATTTAAAACTGAGGGAAAAAATTCAATTGACTATAAAGGCAAATTAATTAAATTGTGTGAGCATTCTGACCCTTGGATGAAATAGGAAATAGCAACATGCGGGCAGTGTTATCGCACGTGCTATACGCACGTGAATGTCATGTGATCTCGGCACATGATTGATCCGGGGACGACCCCGATATCTGCTACCCATCCGGCTTCCTGGAGTTGGCAATGGCCCTGTGACAGCCTAGATGTAGATGACCGAGATGGCCTCATTGGTGCCGGCTGGGAACCATGGATTTTGTCAATTTCTGTCTACTTCCTCTTTCTCTGTCGCTACGCTACACCTTGTCATAAAATCTGTTTATAGATAAATAAAATACAATGCAGTGAATAAATATGAAGGATGCTGGAGATAGGGGCCTATCAATAAATAAAGAATCGTGGACTCACTTTCTGTACCATAAACGAGTGATTCTAGTCTTCATCATCTTCTTTTGTAATTGAAACACCCCATACATAAGGGCTTCGGCAGTTGGAGGACATCCTGGAACGTATACATCCACAGGAACAATTCTATCACATCCTCTAACCACGGAATAAGAGTAATGGTAGTAACCACCACCATTGGCACACGATCCCATGGAAATAACCCATCTAGGATCGGCCATTTGATCGTAAACTTGTCTTAAAGCTGGGGCCATTTTGTTAGTAACGGTACCGGCAACAATCATAATATCAGATTGACGAGGAGAAGCTCTGAAAATAATCCCCAATCTATCTTGATCGTATCTTGGAGTAGAAACATGCATCATTTCCACGGCACAACAGGCCAATCCGAAAGTAACGGGCCAAAACGATGATTTACGGGCCCAGTTGGCAATGGTATCTAAGGAAGTTAAGGCATAATCAACGGGGGAAGAAGCGGTTTTCTGTGACATTAATGGGAATTCGGTTTCCATAGGTTTTGGGGTCAAATCTTTGGAAGAAACGTAACGGATTCCGTAAGGAACAACCGCTCTGGGTTGGAGTCTTCCAACACTGTTCAAGATGGATCTTCTGGTTAATGAGTACATCTTAGGGGTATCACCGCCGGGTTATTTAGGTAAGAAAAGAAAAGTATCAACCAAAAAAACGTACTTGACTGGCTACAATTTGTTGTATTGGTTAGTTTTTTTTTTTTGAGCATCCAGTTCAATCAGCAACTATTTATCGCCAGTGATTGGATGCTGCTGAATGGTCACGTGTGGTGCACGGATGTCCGGTGCATCGGCTTTTATTGGGGTACGGGTTTGGGTTGGGGGTTTGGGGTACGGGTGTATTTATTAAAACTAAGATATACAGTTATGGCAGGAAACGGCATGATTCCAGCTGAATGGGTAGTTCCGCGTTGGTTCCTTGTGATTAGGCGGTCTAACCATCCCTTTGTAGCTGAGTAGCGAGGGCTTTGGTGCTGTTGTGGGGGTTGTTGTTGGCCTATTGGATGACATCGTCCAAGTAGACCTTAAGCTTCTCCAAAATCTCCTCTTTTACCTGGGAAGGAACCATTTCTTCAGCCTTGGGCTTGAGAAAGGAGAAGAGCTGCTCGAAGTTGAGGTTCTTGTCGTTTTGGGAGTTTTCCTGGAGCTCTCTGTTGGCGACTTGGGAGATTTTGTCGAACCAACCAGATTCGTAGAGCTGCAACTTCAACTGCTTGCTTATTATGTCGTAGTTTCCGGACGATATGAGATGTTCCTGGATTTGTGACTTGATGGCATCAAGCTCCTGCTGCTGGGACATGGTGGTGACAAAGGCTTGTGGACGAGAAGAGGTAGAATGGAGATGTACGAACTGAGGTAGTGTGATGTACGGGCAGAGATAGGCAGAGGAGATGTACGGGTTAGCACAACAACTGGATGCCACGGCGAAGGACAGGGACGGGTCTTAGAGGGACGGGTCTTAAGGGATTAAGAAACGGTGGTGTACGTGCTTTGCGTCAGCCTGTGTTCGTGGTGTATAGGGTGATAATGAAAAAAGTGCTCAGATATCGGATATCGAGATTGGGTACCGAGGGGGGCCCTTGTAAAAACTCCATGTCTTTTCGGTTGTTTCGTCCCAAACACTTGTCCACGCTCACCGCACCATCAAAGTCGCTCATTCGTGCCATGTCGTCCAAGCCCTCACCCTACAAAGCCAACATTGACTCCATAGAGCCGCTTCCGGAGGGAAAATGGATCCAAACCCGTAAGGTCAACTACACCGACCCAGCCGGAAAGAAGAGAGAATGGGAAATGGTGATTAGAACCACCAGAACTGCTACTACTGATACTGATGCTGTATGTATTGCTGCTTTTATCTCACATCCAGGCACTGATAGACCCAGAGAGGTGGTTTTGACCAAACAATTCCGTCCTCCATGCGGTAAGGTGGTGATAGAGTTTCCTGCTGGTTTGGTAGACCCCAACGAGTCGATCGAGACCACTGCTGTGAGAGAATTGCACGAAGAAACGGGATACCACGGTACTTTTGTCCGTCTGTCTAACCAAGAAGTCCGTTTATTCAGTGACCCAGGGTTGGCCAATACCACTTTGGCGTTGGCATTCATGGAAATCGACCTTTCTGACGAACGCAACCAAAAACCCGTGCAACAATTGGAGGATACCGAGTTTATCGAGTCATTTACCTTGCCTGTTGCCCTGTTGTACTCGGGACTCATTGAATTGTGCGAGAAAGAGGGTTGTGTGCTCGATGCCAGGTTGTACCACTTCGCTGCCGGCGTAGAACTCTTGAACTCCAACCACGATCTCATTACCAAGAAGTAGAATCAACAAGATGCAAATAAGCTGTAGCCGTGTGCTTTGGTGCACGGGTGTTTTGTAGGCAGTCTGTGAATATCTTCCTGTCTGTATCTTTCTGTCTGTGGATGGGCATAGTCCTGTCTGCTGTCTGATGGCCCGTCATACTCCCCCTCCTACTTCCCGTCCTACTCGCCTTTTCCGTCTTACTGTCTTCTCTCTTCCCTCCCATTTCGTGGAATCTTCGAGTCTCACACCCGTGCACCCACCTTATCGCAACCCCAGAATGTCCCCAACTTTTTTCTCTCACATGATTTTGTAGCTACTCTTTGTCATCTCTCCTACCACACTTCTCCCTCGTAAGTCCAGATTCTCTCTCACCCTATCCAGAGTCCAGCACCATGACATTCGGTGACGGGGAAATTTGCAGCTTCTGCTTGGGCGGCAACACCGACGTTCCCCCATTCGGCAATATCCATGATGCGGAAGATTTAATCCACCCATGCTCCACTTGCAACATTATTACCCATAAAAAGTGCCTTTTGGACTGGTTCAACTCGTTACCCTCCGACAAACTCACAAGAACCTACCCCTTTGATGAGCAGTTTCGGGAATCGTTCCCTACTGGCTCTCCCATCAATGCTAATGTGGAAGAAATCTTAATAGACAGTGCTGGTGAAGGTAACGAAACCGATAATGATGACGATGACGACGACGATATCGAATCTGATGGTGATCTTATGAACCAGTTGAACAACTTGATCGATAACCGTAATCCTGCCAATAACAACGGCAATGCTTTCAACGCTAACCATATAGAAATCAACATCTCGCTCGGTCTGCTTAATCGTTGGATAAATAACTTTGTCTCCGACGTCAGACGTGAACTAAGGGCTGCAACCACTCCTTCCAATACCAACAACGCCAATTCAGTGTCAGCCCCGGTCAACCAGACTCCAATACTTGAAGCTCCAGGCCCAGAACCCACTCCTCATCATCAAAATCACACCCACACCCGTAACCATAACCCCAATCGTAGCCATTCTCATCTGCCAGAACAGGTAAAACAACCCTTTGATGGCTTCACGGTGTTGTTGTCGGCTCCATGTCCTCAGTGTAAGTCCAACATCACGTTTTGTATGAGAAGATCGTTGTTTTTGACTCTAAATACCCTTACCAGAACGTCTATTAGCGATTTGGTTCAATACGGAGGGGTTTTCCTTGGTCTCACAGGGGCTGCAACAGGAATTATCACCATGGGGTATGTTGGTTTAGCAAGGTTGGGGTTGAATGTCTTAGATTGTTTGATCCCTTCTCCTTTGCTAATGTCAATGTTGAGCCGGAAAAATCATAGTACTCTCAACTCAATAAGGTCATTCTTTCCTATTACCAATCAGTCGATAACTACCTTGGAAGATATCTTCACCAAGGGGTTGGTAGACCAATTCAAATTCAGTCATATTCCAATTCTACCCATTGTCATGTATCGAATGAGATCTTCGTCAATCACTTCCTGCTTGTTCCTGACGGCAAAACAAGGAAGCAAATTCAATGACTGGATTGCAGAGTTCATGATATCCAACTTTATATCATCCTTGGGAAGTCATCAACTATTGAGAGGTTTGCTTCTGAATCTTGGATACGTCCTCAAAAGCCTCACGAGTCTCAAGTTGTCTCAAGTGCCTTTCGAACTTGTGAAGAACATAAATGTTTGGGATCCAAATATTATGATAGGATTATTGGTGCCCACAAGATGGTTGTACGATTTGTTCTACCGTTTGACCATTAATAGACTTCATTTCAATCTTGCAACCCATATAAGACCTCGTGACATAGCCAATATTGTTAGTGAAGATGAGTTGAGCTTATTGGAAGACTTACAAACGAATTTGACTAAAATTGAATTTAAATTCAAACACAAGGATCACAGAATCAAATCTGCCGTTTACTCAGAAAATCCTGGTCCGTTTTCAATCAATTTCATTACTTCCTGCTACCGATTCTTGAAGTATAAGTTGAGTTACTACAAATCTTGCGTTACTAGTGACTTGCCGCTTACGTACATGAAACTCAAATTGATATCATGGTATCATAATAGCAAAGCATGTCTTAAGAACGACTACTCGCTGACATTAGTTTCTAAATCATTGACAATCCGAGCAGTGACCACATTCATCTGGCCATTAATAAGTGCAGATTTTGGAAGACTAATCGGCAGGTTCATCTTGAACGAATATAACTTCAAAACCCTATCTTCTGTACCTAAAGACAGAGTAGTGATGATGTCTAATTTAATTGGATTGGTGGTTGTGGTCGCATTAAAAGATTTAGTGAATGTGTACTTGAGCTCCAGGAAAGTACAGCAATTGAACAAGATGACCATTGTGAAAACCAAATTGAAATTAACTAATAATGCTAATAATGATAGAGCAAGAAATAATAGTTGGTCTGATCAACTACCAGGAAATTTTCCACGTCAGTGATATATCTGTAAATATTTAAATATATATATATCTAAAATTTATTTTTGAGACAAAGTTCGCAACTATTTTGAAAAATATGTCAAATTAATCAAAATCAACAAAAATAAAAGAAAACACCTAATTGAAAATAATGATGATGTATTGTATGTGTGCCCATAGATATAACAGCAACAACTTCTTGCTTCTGAAAATCCTAATTTTGAAAGTTCATGAAGTTTTGTTCATAAGTATGATTTCGTAAAAAGATACCCTATTTCGTAGTCTCGCGTCAAAAAACGCATCTTGAGCATATTGACAGATGCAAATCGAGGTACAGTATAAATAATTTCAAATAATTTATTAGTAGAACTATAGAGAATAATACAAATAGGAATTGGAAATTATACAGTTTAAATAGAAAATATTTAAGTATTATATTGAATTTTTTTTTTTTGGTTTTCTGGGAGTTTTTTTTTGGTTGAAAAATAGTTTGACACATTTTTGATTGTTTGATGGAACTTTTATTCATCGTCATAGTTTTCATCTTCATCAACTTTTCTCATTGGTGGTTCCACAGGTTCAGCATCTTTGTTAGCCTTAGCTTCTTCCTCTTCTTCTTCTTTTTCGTTTTCTTTAATTTCTTCCTTCTGGTCACCAGTTACATTAGAAGAAAATTGTGGAACTACAGTTTTAGCGTCAGATTCAGCCGAATCTCTAATGATTGGAGCTGAAGCTGGTTTTTCTGCTTTGTTTTCTTCCGTAGCAGCAGCAAGTTGAGCAGTTTCAACGTTTGGTTCACTTTTAGTTGATTGAGGCTTTTCGATTGGACTAGCACTGGAAGTACGTGGAACATTGGATTCACCAGTGACAGGGGCACTACTTGTTGGAGGAGCAGGATCAGCAGGAGGAGCAGGTGCGGCAGGAGGTGCTGGATCAGCCTCAGCAGGAGGAGCTGGAACTGGAGCAGCAGCTGGAGCAGGGGCAGGAGCTGGAGCAGGGGGTTCGTTATTTATCACTGAAGAGATTTTAGGAGTGTTAGCACCAGAAGTGGTAGCAGGAGGAGATGAAGGGGTTGGTTTCTTCAAGAGTTTGGCATCGTCTGTCTTATTTTCCAAATCGTGTTTTCCATTACTGTTCACATCACCGTTACCATTAACAGCTGGAGTAGGTGACTGAGTTGCAAGAGGATCAGATTGGGTAGGAGGTAATTCAGGCTTCTTGATTGGAGGAATGGAAGGTTGATTTATTGGAGGTATTGATGCTGCTTGATGTGGTTGGTGATTGTGGAGTTGTGGTTGAGGAGGTTGTGAGTAGTGTACTGGGGCTGGTTGAGAAGATTGGTTTGAATTAGATGAAGATGGAGGAGGAGGGACTTGACGAAGTTGAGGAGGAGGTTGATGATTTGGATTAGGAGAAGCTTGATGTAATAACGAGCCTTGAGGTTGATGAGGAGGCAAGTGATTAGGTTGCGATTGAGCAATTGGTGGAGGTGGATGATGAAGGTGTTGATGAAGGTCATGTCCTGGACCATTGTGAGGACCTGGAGGACCTGGAGGACCCGGAGGAGGTGGAGGACCACCATTGGCCGAGCCATTAACTGGAGCAGGACCAGGTTGGCCACCAGGTTGTTGTTGAGTACTTTCCAACACCATACCTTGAGGTAATCTTGGTTGTTGGTTAACTGGAGGAGGTTGAGGAGGATGAGTATTACCTTCTTCTTGGTATTTGATTAATTGGTCTAATCTGGCCTTGATATGAGGATTACCTGGGTCCAATCTTTCTGCTTGTCTGTAGGCATCCAAAGCATCACTGATTTGATTATTACAAGTTTCATACAAGGTACCCAAATCGTACCACACCTCACTAATATAAGGATTCAATCTGATGGCTCTGGTGTAAGCATCTAAAGCATCACGATATTGAGAGATTTGGTAATAAAGAACCCCGATGGAACACCAGAAGGTTGGATTTCTCGAGTCTCTGTTGACGGCTTGTTGGAAAGCTTCGTAGGCAGCATTGAAATCACCTCTAATCATGTGAACTCTACCCAAGTAGTACCAGGAATGGGCATCACTTTGGTCGATTTCCAATGATTGAGACAAGTAATTCAAGGCAATATTCAAGTCCTGTTGGAAATTGGATGAATTACTAGAGGAGGTACCATTGCTACTAGAGGTAGAATCAGCTTGAGAATAAAGACATCCCAATTGTTGCAATACTTTAGCATGTTGAGGATTAACCTGAAGCACCTTTTCGTAAGCATCTTTGGCCCCGTTCCAGTCTTTTTGCTGTTCTAACACGGAACCAATTTGGAACCAAACGTCTGGTTGGGTTAATGGGTGAGGAGGATTACTTAAGATATATTGGAAGCATTCCAAAGCAC
Organism: Isabelozyma gotoi; assembly: GCA_003708205.2. Classification (NCBI taxonomy): domain Eukaryota; kingdom Fungi; phylum Ascomycota; class Pichiomycetes; order Serinales; family Metschnikowiaceae; genus Isabelozyma; species Isabelozyma gotoi. The sequence goes on along the minus strand of PPNP02000015.1, from coordinate 366,626 downwards.
TTTGCAATTTCCCTTGGTGCTTATAAATGATCCCCAAACGGAAGTAGATTTCATTAGATTTGTCAAAGTTTGGATCCAATTCCAATACTCTCACGAAGGCTTCTTCGGCGTATTCCAAAGATCCGTAACGATCGTATAAGATTCCGATTCCATGCCACAACTTGGGCACATTAGGATTATCCAAATAGTACAATGCTCTTTGATAGGCAGCGTAGGCTCTTTGTAAATCATCCAACATCAAGTAACAGTGGCCCAATAAGCCCCAGGTTTCACCATTTTCGGGGTTAAAGTTAAGAGCCTGCTCGTATAATTCGGCGGCCTTGAAAAATACATCTTTGAATCGATAGATGTTGGCCAATTTGGTTAATGCTTCTGGATTATTGGGTGAATGTCTTAAAGCACCATCATAAGAAGCCAAGGCCTTATCGAAGTCTCCCAAACTTTCGGCCAAAGAACCTATGGCCAACCAAGTGGCTGCGGTAGTCTCAGAGAGGAGGTTTGATACCGAGTCTTGGGACGAAGGACCGGAGGCTCCGGCTGGATTGGAAGCTGGTTGGCCAATTGGAGGAGGAGGAGGACCCGGTACAGGCCCAGGACCACCAGGATGGCTGTTGACCAAATTTGGGCCCACACTAATCACCCCCGGAGGTAAGGAGCCGTTTTGCTTTAAAGCCATTTGCACGGGTAAGCTAGTGGCCATTCTGGATTGTGTATATATATATTAAATATGATATATACCAAAACAAAGGATACGTCAAAAAAAAAAGCACGGCAACAATGATAAACTGAAATAAAAAAGAGACAGGAAAAAAAGTTGGTGATAATTTCTGAGATTTTTTTTTCTGTTCTGGAGGAATTGTTCTTTTTTTGGATTACAGTTTTGAAGGAAAATATGAGAAAAAACAGGGGACAGAACGAGAGAACTAAAAATAAGAGAAAGGGAAAAATAAATTATCAAAGTACGAAGGACAAAAAATAGTGACAAAACCGATTAGATAGAACGATAATAACTTAAACGACGACGACTACGAACACGGATCCGGAGATTACCCAAATAGTGACAGTCTGGCCCTGGTGGTAAAAAAGAAAAAAATTCAAAAACGCCACCTGACAACGGGGGGTGTAATCAGAGGAGGGGGTGACAGAAAACCCCTAGCGAAGGTTAACCGTTAGCTCATCCGCAATCACAGGCAGTACCGATGTTTTTCTTTTTTTCGGTGAATCTTGTAATTTTTTTGCACCCCCAGTTTGGGTTTTTTCTTTGCACCCCCGGTTGTGTTTGCACCCCGTCCTCTGGCTCATGCCGGGGAAAACGCTTGATGGGTTGGCGCGGAAATAGCTTGTTTTGGTTTGTGCCCAATTGCATTGTTTCAGATTCACCCCCTATCGCACCCCCACCCCGGAGGCACGGGTGCAACTGCCGGGGTGGGGTGGGAGGTACGGCTTTACGTCATTTGCACCCATTGCCTGCGGCACGAGAGTCTGGCCCTCTATATTCTATGACATATTATCAGTTACATCTGGTTGTTTAACAGGCATGCAGCTCGTCTGCATTCTATGCCAGATTTCTATTACGTCGGCTTGGTTGACATGTTCTACTACTTCCTCGTTATTTGACATATTTTCTACAATCTACGACATATTATCTATTATTCTACTATGAAATCTACTCCTTCTTCTTGGAGCCACGGAACGACGAGTTGAACCCAAGCAACTCGTTGATGTCCTTGGTCCAGTCGTTTTCGCTACGGGCAATACACCAGATCCCCTTCTCCTTGAGGTTGACCTTACTATCAGGCACCGACGTAGGAGTAGGAGGCGATTGCCGCTTATCTAGCAACCCATTACTCGAGCCTGGCTCTATAAACTTATCGAACTCATTCCGTTGGGTGAGGGTGTACGGAGCATCGATCTTTCCAGGAATGTAGATGGTTCCATTTTCACTTACCACATGGATCTGGTCTCCAGGCTTCAAGTCTGATTGTGGGATCCCATCGATATTCAATTTAATAGCAACATTACGGTTGGTTTCACTCAATTTAATCATAATGTGCGATGTGCTGGGCAATATCAATGGTCTAAATGACAATGAACGAGGACAAATGGGAGTTAATAAGATACAAGGAACTAACGGATGAGTAATGGAGCCTCCAGCTGACAACGAGTATGCTGTAGACCCAGTTGGCGTACTAAATGCAATCCCATCAGCAGTAGTTGTGGTTAAGAACTCATTGTCAATGAAAATGTCTAACGAGATCAAATTGGGCTGACTACCCCTGTGCAACGAAATGTCGTTCATGGCATGAATCATGGTGGTTTCATGGTTCACTTGATAGTGACACTGCTGAAATGTCTTGATTTCTCTCAATTCCTCCAAATTCAACAAGCCATTGGCGTCTCCTGTATCCTTTTTCTTCTGCTTGATTTCGATGTCCCTCTTTCTGATAACGTGACACTCCAACCGAGATCTGTGCAATGCTTTAGCTTCGCCTTCTACTACCATTTTAAACGTTTCCCTGAAGTTCTTGAAGTCAAAAGGAAGCAAAAACCCAAGGGTTCCTAAGGCAAAACTCAACACTGGTGGAACATTACAATTGGAAAACGTACTTACAGCCCTAAGAATGGTACCATCACCTCCTAATGTCAAAATCAAGTCAGTTTTATTGACAATGTCGTTCAAATTTCCCGTATACAAGGTCAAACTGCCAGGATTATCGAGAGATTCGATATCCTTCTGTTTAATTTCATGAAACAACTCATCAGCGACATCTTCACTTACTATGATGTTGATCAGGGGGTAGTTCACCAGCAAAAAGCTGATGAATTGGATCATAGCATCTCTCACATCCACATTCCAGGGCTTTTTGACCATATAGATGTTCTCAATGGAGGTTTTCCATTTGATGTGATGCAATTTTGAGTGAGGTGCCCCCACATAGTTGGGGTAAACTCCATTTCTTAGGCCCTGGCATGATCTTATCTCCATAATGTCGTTTTTCTGACGAATGCTAGTGCTTTGGTGGCGGATTTGGTTCAAGACAGTATTTGACCTGGTCCGAACAACATGGTTAGCCTTGCTGAGGGTGGAAAGCTTGTGTATTCGGTGGGTGGGCTTCATGCTTAGTATTATCCGGCTCCAGGTAAGTGAAAAATATGGTGATAAGGCCATTATCTCGGACAAAAATTGAATGACCAGGAATTTTTCTTACAAAATTGGAAGGAAAACAACTAATGAATAGTACTTGACGGAGGCACCACTTTTATCTGATTCCAAGGTTTATTTGTGCCGTTTGTGGGGGGACTACGGGGTTTAAATCTTCTGACCCCAAGTTCTTGTTCCTTTGGTCCTAAATGTCGGTCGTATCAGGTGATACGATAGGAGACATTGCGGGCGACACGACACGGCACCGCACCATAGGATCTCCGACATCACGACATCAGACATCACGACATCGCGACACCACGATTTCACGACTTCACGACATCGCGACACCACGATTTCACGACTTCACGACATCACGACATCATCTACACCAAGTCAATACAATATACTATTAACGACATTAATATACAGTTACTTTTCGGTTAATTTGGGTCTTCTAGGACTCGTTGTTCAATTCGTCAATCTCCTTCATTTCTTGGTCGGTTATCACCGCAGCTGGGGCCGGTTCGGCCCCATTTGTGACGGAAACGTTCTTTTCTCTTTTTTCATCGTCGTCGTAGAACTCGGTTTCGGGCTCGATGTGCTCATCTCGGGCCTGTTGCGATCCTCCCTTGGTGTCGATGGCTGCTGGGGTGTCTTCATCGACGTCTCCCAAGTCTTCAGCATCACGAGGGATTTCGTTCATTTGCACCGAAGGAGCATGCTTGGTGTTTTCCAAGTTGCTGACGATGTTGGTCAAGATCTTATTGAGGAATTCGGGCGAGTTCGCATTGTACATGTTGGAGGGTCTGACGTCTAATTTGTAGTCTGGCCCATAGTATTCGTAGTACTCATTGTATGGTAATTCCAGAGGTAACTTGACGTTATTCAACAACCCGGCCTCAAAGGCCCAGGTTCTGGCAACATTTCTCATGGTATAACCTCCACCTCCAACAACCATCAATGGCACACCCAACGATTTGACGAAATTGATACAATTGGCATGTCCTTGCATCGACAAGTTGAAGCATCCCAATCTGTCTCCACTAAGCGAATCTCCCCCACACTGTAAGACGATGGCAGAAGGTTGGTACCATTCCATAATCTTGCTGATAACAGGCTCAAAAATGGACTTGTAGGTGGCATCATCAATTCCGTCTCTAAGAGGAACATTCACCGAATGATACTTCCCCTTGCCTACACCAATGTCACGAAGTTCTCCCGTACCCGGAAAGAACTCCCCGTACTTATGGAATGAGCATGTCATCACTCTGTCGGTGGTATAAAATGCTTCTTCCACACCATCTCCATGATGAACGTCAATATCGATATACAACACTCTGGCATGATAACGTAACAATTCAATAATCCCCAATACGATATCATTCAAGTAGCAAAACCCTGAAGCCTCGGATTTCTTTGCGTGATGCAATCCTCCAGCATAATTGATGGCAATGTCACATTTACCTCGGTTCAAACGGGCTGCTCCTTCCATAGAACCTCCACCTGAGATTCCACAGTACTCAAACAATCCATCAAACACCGGACAATCATCTCCGACGTTGAACTTGATCTGTTCTTTGGTAAACATGTCCAAATTGTCAGGAGTGACTCTACTAATGAAATCAATGTACTCATCGGTGTGGAATTGGCACATTTCTTGCTTGGTGGCCGGTTTGGCTCGATAGATTTCCATTTTTTTGTACAATCCGTAGTTCATGATCAATGAATGGGCCATTCTTATACGATGGGGCTTCATGGGGTGTCCGGCTCCGTAGGCGTAGTTACCGACATCGGCATCGTAGAAGTACGCCACGCGCTTCTTTATCTGGGGGTCCACCTCCAAGTCGTCAAACGGAAGTTGCGTATACATCAGGGCCTAATAAACAGAATAAAAGGGTGAAAAACGTGAAAAAAAGGTTCAAAAAGGAACCAGGAAGTCAGCAGAAAACTGGACGTTTGGCAATCAGAGCAATTCTCAAATCAGTAATCTCACCGGTAGCAGTCCAATCACTCGTAGCAACTAATGTATCCACTATGCTAACCGTTTATGGCCTTATCGTGGGGAGATAAAGATAAAGAAAAAGAGTGTTGGCAAAAAAACGAAAACTCCTCGGGCCTTACCCGCACTAGTTCCAATGCGAGAGCTGATAATGAAGGGACGGGAGGGAACAGCAAAACGAGGAAGAAATAGAGGAGCAGGTAGAGAGGAGCAAGCACAGATGAGCAGACAACGGGGGGACAAACAGCAGCACATCAGGAGGTCAGGGTGGTGCCAGAATGGAGGGCTGATGGCCCCTAAATAACTGGGTGTACGGATATGGTGTACGGGCCTACATTAATGGTGTACGGGTCCACAATTCATAAGTTTACATTCTACACTTGTTCGTATGTTCTTCGTATGTACTTCATTCCCTGTATAGTTAGGCCGGAGCCACGTACTCGCGTTCCATGCGCACCCGCTTCTTGTAGTCCGCAAGCTGCTGGTTGAGCTGGTCCTGGAGCTGGGCGTTGTAGCAGTATTTATTATACACTTCCTCATTAATGGCGTAGTTCAAGCCGTTGGCGAACTCGTCGTGGATGCTGGAGGAGGTGATGGTGATGGGGAGGAGCCAGTGGATGGCGTGGGGGCCCATGACGCTCTTCCAGTTGTTTTTGACCCCGAGATCGAAGATATTGCCGAGTTTCTTCTTATTACCCAGGCCATCGAATTCGTACCGGAAGCTGGCCCCATTGAGCCGGTTCTTGTAGTTCCACCGGTTCTCCTGAGACTCGATGGTGGTGGTGTTACGTGCCACCAAGTATACCAGAAGCCCCGTGAACACAATCATGGCTAGAAAGAATGTTACGGACAATAAGAACAAAAACACCAAGTTTAACGAAAGGTAATGGTCCTGGTAGCCATCCTCGGCGAAAAACTGGTAGAGTAGCGACAATGTCACCGCACACACGAACCCACAGTAGGCAGTGACGTAGAGCAAGAACTGGATGAAGAGCTTCTGGTTACGGAAGCCTATGCAAGTAGCAAACCACGGACAATGGTGGTCCATTCTGAGCACACAGCGGTTGCAAGCTGAGCAGTGGTGACATCTGTCGGGTTTCCACACCTCACACTTAGCACAGTACCGGGCTTTGGTGTTGCTACGAAGAGTATATACTCCCATGTACTGAATTGGAGGAAGCTCTTCTTCCACGGGCTGCTCCGTTTCGGCCCCGGAAAGAAGCGCGGTGGATGCGGACGGGTCCGGGAACACTGTCACGAAGTTATTGGCCTTGCGGATGGGGCCTGGGCCCGCGAGGGCGGCGATGTTTTTGATCTTTAAGTCGTCGAAGTCGAGAGGAGACCCTGCGCCCACGACAATGATGCGGAAGTAGGTGTAGATGCAAAGGGCACACATCACCACCCCAAGCACAGCAACAACAGCAGCAACAAACGGATGGTGGCGGTAATGGTGGAGGTCGTGGTAGCAGGCCTCGAGAACAAGGGCGTACAACGACCATGTGAGCATGGAAGTGCAAAGAACCTTGGGAAAAAGGGATGCCAATGCACAGCAGAAGGCTTCGAGCGAGTTGAGCCACGGTATACGGAGAATCATGATGCGTGGGTGGTTTATAAGCATGATCTCTGGCCGAAACAGACGAGAAAAGAGTAGAAACAAGAATGCTTATATGAAGTACTATGATAATGGCGAACGCGCAGAAAGATGCAGATAAGATAAATTTGACAAGGGAACGACCAAGAGCAGATACATGGTTTATGTTGTTGTAGTTGAGGGGTGGAAAAAAGTAGCAAACGGAGCTGTTGTGTGTTTAGATCTGAGAAATTATGTTTTAGAGGATAAAGAGGTAACTGAACAAAGTGTAAAGGTGCCTTCATCTTCAAGAATTGTATCCACAGCTACGAGTCTACTGTTATCAAAACGATTGGTTTTGGACCAAATTACGAGTTGCAGCCAATGTATGCATATTGGCTGTTCTGCTTGTATTCTTGCGAAATATATGATGCTATGAAACCCACAGGGTTATCTCTATGCTGGTGCTATATACACTTTAGCTCTATTATTTCAGGAGAGTAACCTCTGCCAGAGGATAAGCAGTTAGAGGAAGTAGACCGGAAGGAGCTGCTAGATACCAACAGAAAACGACAGAAACACCAGAAGCTGCTAATTTTAGATGCTGCCAGAAACCTGTCAACGATGCTCAGACAGCTTCTTTTGCAGCTTGCAGGTTCTTTCGCATTCGCAGCATACCAGCTTCTCTTGCAGCCTCCTACAGCACTGACGTTTCTTTACAGCTTCATCGCCTTTTGGCTCTTTGCAGTCTCCTCAGGGCTGCTCAGTCAGTCTTTCTTTTTGGGGCCATCTTAATCCCGGCCTCGTACCCAATACCCAAGAATACCAAAACGACACCAACCCATTGCGATACCCGCAAGTTGTGACCAAACAACACCACGCTAAGGATCATACTAATCATCTTTCTCGTCACCGTGGCAGTCACAAGCACAAGTGAATCGAACTTTTCCAAGATCAAAAACACAAATACCTGGCCAATAGCTCCAAGGGCTGCAAATGAGAGAATGTTCACCAAAGCATGGGGAAATCTGGCCACGAAATTGGCAGCGTACACCACCTCGGAGTCAAACTTGAATACTAAAGTGTAGGCCAATGTGAGAGCAAACACGAAGAAATTTAAAATACACATCAAGTTGGGTCCAGTAATCTTTACGAGTTTCTGGTTCTTCTGGTTCTTCTGGTATTGGAATAGCTGGTCCTGGGTGGAATTAGTGAGACCATCAAGCAACATGGACCCAAAGAGCTGGACCAATCCCAACCAGGTTTTTCCGTCATTGAATGAGCTTCGTGACGATTTTTTGGAGTTCAGGAGCGTAAATACAGCTACTCCCAAAGTAACACATCCTGCCACCAAGTACTTGTAGCCAGGGAATCGAGTACGATAGAAAACAGTGTGGATAAGCATCACGGGAATAAGCTTACATGATTTAGCAAGCAAATAGGCCAAGTAGTCCACATGTTTGAGGGCCTGGAGCCCAATAGGAGACGAGAGACTTGAGGTGATAGAGATGAGACAGAACAATTTCAAGTAGCTGGCTGCAACCTCCTTCGTATTGCCGGTGAATACCTTATATGGCATGACTTTATCCGACAATAATGAGTAAATGAGCCCCACTATGGAAGCAAATAATGCCTGGGCCACGTTAATCACTAACGGAGCCTTGAAGAAAATGGGAGTTTCAGTTTCAGCGTCGTAGCCATATGGTTTTGTGTTGATCCGTTCCTGGAGAATGGACCACGACAAGAAAGACCCATAGAGCCCCAACACGCAAAACACCAACGTTATTCCGGAGTTGTTCATTGGGAGAGAAGAGCTGAGGTGGCTTTTAGATGTTTTTGATAATTTGAATTTTTCACTTGCACTCGCACTAAACTAACAAGCCTAAGAATAAGACTAACACTCAACTTACTAACTACACTAATCTGACGACTCGTAAGATAGCTTATCTGCTTGTCTGAACTTCTTCGAGATACAATCTTTCTTGTACGTTCGTTGAGATAGACTTAGGGAAATCTCATCTTTTGATATAAATAGAGCATCAGTTTCTTGACTTTGTCTCGAACTACACTTTCTGACGTAAATTTATTATTAGTACAGCTATTTAAATTATAGCTAACTACGGCCGAAAATTCCAAAGAATCCACTACGTTTCTTGTCATCTTCGTCACCACCCAGAGGCACCGGAGTCGAGGCACGAGAGCCCGAGTCAGACCCGTAGTTGATGTAGTTGAACCCAATGTCAAACAACACTGGTTTGCTTAATAAAGGAGCAATGGCTCCAAGCTTATCGAAATTAACAAGGGATTGCAACGAGTTGTTGAGAGGCACGGAGTTGACGTTTTCCACCACAAAGCTGGTGCTATTCTTATGGTACAACTCAGTAAACACATGCAAATTAGCAAAATCATGGTTGAGTTTTTGCACAAATTCACTGAAGTCATCGTTATTGGTGATGTTGTAAGGGAAGGTTTTGACCTTGTAGAAGTTACTGGTGGCAGGAAGAGAATCCACAACATGGTGGTAGATCTTTAATGACTCTGGGTATTGGTACTTCAAAGCAAAACTATGGGCTACAACCAATGATTTCTTTCCCGAGAAAAATCTGGTTAAGTTATCAAGAGAATCACTCAAATCCTCATCATTGTAAACCCCCGGTAAGTTCTTCAATCCGTCGATGGTGGAAATGATACTATCGTACAATCTCGATATGTCACGGTACACTTTCAACTTTTTGGTGGTAGACACATGCTGGTGGCCCAATTTCTTAGAGATTCCATCAATTAACAATAAGTCACGCTTTAAAGTGGTGAAGTAAAGATTATAGTTGATGTAGGTTAACAAAATGGCTCTATCCTGAACCTTTTCCGAGTCATCATCATCGTGGTTCTTAGCCAAGTCATTTTCGTGGATCTCCAAGATTTGGGACCATCTACTGATTAAGTGATCAAATTGATTAGGATCCTTGAAACTGGACCAATCTTCTTCGTTTAGACTCATAATCTTGAATGATATTTCGTCGTTGAATAATGTGGCCTCGTGATCTCTCCATTGAATAGTCTTGATCAAGTTTACGGATGAAGAAACATCAGAGACGTACGAATCGTCGATTTTACTGATTAAAGCAATGACAGGAGACAAATAAGGTAAGTCATTGTCGTGACAATGTTTACGACTGATTGACTTCAAGTCGGTGGTTTCGTAGTAGCTGTTCGATTGCGATAATGCTAAGTTCAAAGAAGGATCAATAAAACTGTCAAACAACTCGTTTATCAACGTTTTGGTGGCCTGGAACTCTTCTTCATCGATATCACCTTCTTTCAACTGCTCCTGGCGACGGGAGAGCTTGAAATCAAGAGAAACTCTGGCAATAGACAAGGCATTGATGGAGATTTTCCACTTTTTTTGGGTAACTGCCAACAAACTTTGCACTAACGAGGTATAACTGAAGATTTCAATCTTTTTCAAATCACTGGGTTCATTGCTGATGATGGAAATCAACTTTTGACATAATTTTAACGACTTCTTGATCTTACTAACCATTAACTTCTTGTAGGAATTGATTTGATCTCCACTGATTTCCATCAAACTTTTGATTTCCAAAGCATACAACAAGTTTCTTTCGGCAGTAAGCAATATCAAATCCCCATATTTGGGGTTGGAATCATAATCGGAGGTACTGATGGAGGAGATTTGTTCTTTATCTTTGTAGTTTTTGGTATCTCTGGTGACAAGGGATAACTCAAAACGCAACTTTGCCAACGTTCTGTTCAACCTCTTCCTGTATTTGTTGTAGTCCTCGGCACTGGTGAGGTAGGCACTCACACGGGCCCCAACAGTGATTTCTAATGGTGAAGACATACGGGCTGGTTGGCGTAAGATTGTAAGTACTGTGGACGGAGATTGAAAAATTTGTTCGACGTAAAGTTGTGCGGTGTACGGGTGTCACACGACCAGGTATCAGGTTGGGCTGGAACGAAATAATTGCAGCCTAGAGATTGAAAATTGGATTAGAAGGTGATGGAAACATAGAGAATGAAGTTCTTTGAAGAAAAGGAGATCTTTTGTTGATTGTTGGAAAGTTTGGTTTATGGTTGTAGAGCTTAATCATAAGCGAAAACAGAGGTAACCTCAATTCAACGTCAAATATTGCGAAAAATGATTGCAGCGCACAAATATCGTACACCAGAACTCATAAGTTTATACATATACACCTATTGAAGGTATTTCCTTCAGAGTCGTCACTTAGAACCTTAATCACATATCCTTTACATCTAGTCAAAATTCTACCACTCCGGATCTCCAACAGGTAATCCGGTCCCTTGGCCTAGTTGGTTTAGGGCGTGGTGCTAATAACGCCAAGGTCAGCAGTTCGATCCTGCTAGGGACCATTTACGTTTTATTTTTTTTATTGGTACTGCCTGCATCACTTTTAAGTTTTCTGCAAAATCCCAATTTTTTAATAGCCTCTCACCGTACTAGCCGTACCCGCCGTTTGTTTTCTTGTGATTTGACCACTGTTTGTTATCTTGTGATATGACTCGCCTTTTCGTGTACTCGTCGTCTGACTACCAGGTCATAACCAGCCAATCAATTACGTCACAGGGCCCCAGATACTTTCTCCTAACTTCACAGGAAAAATTGCGCTATTTGTTCGGTTACCGTTTATGGCCACAGAGTTGAGGCACGAGGTCGCAAAAAATCTTTTATTTTTTAATTCGCTAGCCCCATGTGGGACCCAAAACGATCGGATATTTTTGGCAGCCTTTCATAACCCACATGGCCTGAAAATAATTCCGTTGTATATAAATGAAATGATGCCCGTGAAGAATGAAGAAAGAAATCTAAATAGTTAACTATGAAACTTTTGGTATTGTTATTGCTTGCACAACTGGTGTTGTCGCTCAATATCCTCATATCCAGTAAGGATTCATGGGTATCCAAGGATACTCGTATGCTTTACGCTGCTTTGAAGGCAGAAAACCATAATGTCGTGATGGTGGCTCCTTTCTACAATAATGCCCACCACGCCGGCGATGATGGCATGAAAAGAGAAAACAAACACTTGCATGATGGAGGTGATTTTGGTCACTTGCTATCCGTACACCAAACATACTTCAGAAACTTAAAAAAATTGACATCGTTGCCCCGGAACGCAAAAAAACTAATTAGCAAAAGGGATGAAATTAATTTCGAAACCAAATATGATTCCAGGAACTTTATCAGAAACGATTTCTACGGTCAAGACCCTCTTGATGAGTCCATCTGGTACGTCAATTCGTCTCCTTTGAACACCTTATTGGTGGCTTACGATTTGATTCTCCCTACCTTTCACTCAGATTTCAAGCCTGACTTGGTGATTTTGGGTCCTAACCAGGGATTATCTTTGACTTCCGACAAGTTGGATATCGATAACATGTTCACAGATGACGATCTTTGCCTACAGGCCATGACCAAGTTATCACAAGTAAAAAACTACCCTGTTATTGCCGTTTCTACCGAAGACAACGATCATGTGTACTTCCAGGATGAACAGATCTTCAATATCCAGCAATTGTCATTATCCAAAACCTTCAAAAAGAACGTATTTGGAAAGAATATCAAATTCGTCAACCATAAGATCATCGAACTCATCAACAGTTTCACCTCTATTCCTGCCAATTTGGCCTTAAACATCAACTTCCCCTCCATCAACCATCATGACTCCCATTGTGTGACTAAAAACGTCCATTCAAAGGCCAGCAAGGCCAACCCTAACTTTGAAATCATCGACCACAATCCGTTGCCCGATATCCACACCTCTGTCACTGTCCCCAAATTGGCATTGAAAGAAGACGGAATTCTGGTTGTTGGAAGCTACGAGATAAGTTTAAGCGACGAAGAGTCTACATATGTGGATAAGCGGTCCTACTACTACCAACAAAAAGTCAAAAACTTTAAACGGTCATCGCCTCAAACTGATATTAGTGATAACGATGACATCAACACCTTATACCACAACAACAAGCCCGAATGGGACGCCATCAAGTCATGTAAAATTACTGTCTCTTCATTGAGCACCACTGATGTCAACTTAATGAACCTCGTTTGATAGTATGCTGGCCATATAGATAGATAATAGATTAATACACCTCAGATAATAATCACGGGCTGGCCTTCTGATGTAAAAACAAAACACTATTACAATACCTTTTGTGAGCAATAACGTTAAGAACCCTTGCCGGATCTGACAGAACACCGGCCAACGCCACACAACAGTCAAAACTGTCACCGGTTTTGATCCTAGTCTATGAAACTTTCAATCCCAGTACCAGAAGTTTAAATTGAGGTCAAAACGTAATCTGGAATAACAAATTAGGGTTACATTTACAAGATTCTATTTATGGCTCAGAAGTAATAATGTTGCATTATTTTTGGCACGCTATCTTTTTAAATGTCTAATAATACTAAAACCTCTGCTTATCGTGTCGCTTGTTATGCTAATTATCATGTAACTTAGTAGGCAGCCATATACATGGAGTTCTTGGCTTGTAAAGAACGTGGTATATACTTACAATAATGTGCGACAATTCACTATTTAGCGAAAATCTTACAAAAACTTGTCAAAAATAAGTAGTCTCGTAAAAGCCTGTAAAGACACAGCCCATTTGAAATTTGTAGATCCTGATGCAAGCTATGGGGTAAAGTTTCTTTAAGAAGAAAGAATACAAGCAAGATGTAAGAAGAAGCAAAGACAGAAGGCTTAGGACCTATCAAAATGGTTGCAAACAGGCTCTACTGTCCAACTAGTCAGGAAACAGAGTCCAGATGATCATTAAAGCAGTGAGGGTAACTAAGAGTAGGGCTTAAGTATGCAGAGAGTAGAGCTTAGGTATGCAGAGAACACTGCTTTGAGGTTAGAGTGGGTTTCTTGATATTTTTTTGCTGACGGCTAGACTGTGAAAATACGGATTAATCTTCGGAAGTGATGCTGCAGATACCGAAATAAATGCAGTAAAGAGAGCAAAACATATACAGTGAAAGGACAAGCTATGGACTGAGTAAAAGAGAGACATTCCATCTACTAAGCTTGTTGTTGTATCTTAGATGAGAAGAACGTATCCTAAGGACTTGAAAGAGAAATCTGAAGTTTCAGTGAAAAAACGGATTTCTCTTCTGCCATATGAAGTGGTACTAGGTAATAAATGCAAACTTTTGATGGAATTAAGTGAAAAGAAGTGGTACTCAGAAATATAATGCCGTTCTTGGTAGGATAAGGTGGTAAGAAGTGGTAGTTGGTGTATTAGGTGGGAGTAACCAAAAATATTGGCATTTATCGGAAATGACTACTTTTTCTCAATGCCGTGTTCAATTCAGCTGCTGTATTCACACTTACCCCTAAACACCCTCCATACCGTTTCTACCTTCTTTATATCCCCTCCCATTCCCATATAAACCATCTCCAGACTATACTTGAGTCCATACACCCGTGCATCAAGTTGCAGCCTGGTCACGTGAAATCACCGATAACAGGTTGTGACTCAAAAACGATGGCTGATAAAAAAAAATGCATGGAATCCACAGTATAAACAGAATCTCAACTCCATTTTTCCATCAAATTGACCTCCATGTCACCCACATTGCTCCCCTCCGGAGCATCCACGTCATCCACCAAGTCGTCTCTAACTCGCGTGAACCGTCGTGAGTCGAGTTCCCATCATCATCACCATGAAGCTCCTCGTACAGCAAAATTGGGCACCTTATCATGTATTTCGCTCATCACCAACAAAATGCTAGGAACTGGGCTTTTCAGTACTCCGGGGATTATCTTCCGCTATGTCGGTGGTAATGTACCATTGTATCTTTTTCTCTGGTTTTTTGGTGCCGTTATCGTATTTAGTGGCCTTATCATTTACCTAGAATATGCATTAAATCTTCCAATTAAGAACGGAGGAGAGAAAAACTACTTACTTAGGGTGTTCAATCAGCCCAGAGGGTTGAGCGGATGTATCTACGCCTTTCAGATGGTGTTGCTAGGCTTTAGTTCGGGTAATTCATTTGCTTTTGGGAAGTATGTTTGGTTTGCATTCACTGGAGTCGAGGCCAATGACAACAGCTGGGACGCTAAGTTGCTTGGGGTGTTGGTAATCACCTTCTGTACATGGTTACACATCAAATACCCTAACCAGGGTACCTCTTTATTCAATTTCTTGGGAGTTTTCAAGATTTTGGTGTTGATACTAATCATTATCCTAGGAGCTTTTGTAGCTATAGGCTGGATAAGTGTACCAGAATCAAATTCTCCTGCTAATACGAAGACAGACAATAGTTTTTACTCTGTTTCGGTGGCCCTTCTTGAAATCATCTACTCATTTAAAGGATGGGAAAATGCCAATTACGTGCTTCTGGAAATCGACGACCCGTACCACGTACTTACGATAGCTGCTCCGGCTGCAGTGCTTCTTGTTACCGTGCTCTACTTCTTGGTGATTTTGAGTTATTTGGTGGTGATTCCCAAACACGAACTTCTCAATAGTGGAGTTTTGGTGGCAGGAATCTTTTTCAACAAGATTTTTGGCGAAAGCATCACCTCCAAAATCTTGCCTCTCCTTATTGCATTATCCACACTTGGAAACGTCATGGTGGTGTCATTTGCTCACCTGTACGTTAACCAGGAATTGGCAAAGAACAACTACATTCCATTCTCGAAATACTTTGCCAACATCAACCATTCATTATTATTGCATTGGTTCATCACCGTCTTCATTTTGGTGGCCCCTCCATCATCGGAAATCTACGAGTTTGTGGTGAACTTATATATCTATCCAGGTACTTGGATTAATTTGGCCCTTACCATTGGATTAATTTATTTGAGATTAAACAAGAAAACTGAACACTGGGGAGAATTCAACCACTCATTTAACTTTGGTACTAGTGGGGACTCGGATGATGCCAGTTTCAAGGATAATATCAATCTTGTAGACGAATCAGAGCCAGTGATTGATGAAACTGGAGATGATAGTTTTACGGAATTCGATTCATTAATATCCCTTGAAAACCAATCAGGCATCCATGATTCCAACAAAATCATCTCGGCCCCCATTTTTTGCATAGGATTATTCCTCGTGGCCAATTTGTTCCTTGCATTATTTCCATTTGTTCCTCCAGCCAATCCTAGTGCCACGTCCATTCCTTACTGGTGCTTTCCCGTGGTGGGCACAGGAGTATTGGCTCTGGGGGCAGTGTTCTTTTTTGCCCGAGGTTGGGTTAATAACTATAAGTATACGACGTATGGCGTTGGAGAACCAGAAATACGATATGAGGAATGATATATTAATAGACAATTGCATAGAAGAAAGTGTAGAAGAGAATTGTACATAGAAATGGCCCAGTGGTAGAGTTGTACCATAGTAAAAACCCAGTAGTAGAATTGTCAGTACTTAGGGCATAGGGGAGTCTAGCCCATAGTTCCCATACTCTCATAAGTAGTCGACAAGCTAATGTAACATTCGTTAATCCATAGCATTATTCTAGTTCCATTCTCTCATAGTTATCCGATAAGCTGGTGTAAGCACATTGTTCGTGGCTCCATAACTACAACTCTTCGGCTTCAGCTCATTAACTAAGCAAATTTTTCACTTACTGCCCAGATCACATACTACCTATATCATACACTTCATATATCACACCCATATAACCCGCTACCCATTTACCAACTCTTGCACTGTCATAACCTTCCAAATATCTCTGTCATTTGTATGTCGCACTTTGCACCCATTTAGATCCCGAGGTTAAAACCGCATCGTGACTTTATCGCGGTACGTCAACCGGAAAAAAATGAGACCCCACAGAAAATCGGCCCTCCTGCTTTCTTCCGGTCTTTCATCATCACGTTCTTTTGTCTTGTTCAGACTCTTTACTAGTAAAGACCAGGCTATATTGAAACCCAACAGGCAAAATGGAGAATCGAGCAGTTTCACTCTCCGATTCGTTGTTACCAGCCAGTATCTTTGAAAAGGACTATAAATTAGCACACAAATTTTTCATTAATAAAAACTTTGAAGCGTCGTATGAATTAACTAAAAAGCTCTTTTCCAAGTCGTTTTCCAGCTTGAGCAACCAGGTTATTGATGAGGCATTGTTCATCAAGATTGTCAAGTTGTATTTGACAGAAATTGGCTTGTTCATCAACCCCAACGATAAATTCACCTTGACGTTGCCAAAGGCTGAAAGACAATTGATCATCAAGGACCTCAAGGATGAAATTATATTGAACGACTTGCTATCGGTATATGGAGATAATATCAACAGGGTTCCTCTGGAGTTATTGTTGAACTTGTTTTTGGTTTACTACTCCATCAATGACTTGGTACCTGGTGATACCAAATTTGCCTACACCCAATTCAACAAATTATACTACACCATTGATTACAATAGCAAGAAGGGCGATGAGCAGTTGCAAAAGTTGATCAAAATCTACGTTTTTCAGATCTTGGTTGAAAACAAGCTATACCATGATGCCAAAACCATTATCGAAACCAACCCAGTCTTATCAGGGTCCATATCCGACAACTTAAAGCAATTGGAGAAGTTGAAACAAGCCAATATTGATGAGGAAAAATCCAAGGAGAAGAAATTGAAAGACCGTAAATTACATGAGCAACAGCAGCGGGAGAAGGAGCTTGCAAAACAGAAGGAGTTGAAGGAGAAACATAATTTAAACTATCGTTCTATCAAGCAAATCCAAGAACAACTGCATCACGAATCTCGTCTGGAATCTCCGTCAGCTCAAGCTCCAGAAAAACAGGTTTCTAGTAAAGTATTGAACAAATTGCTCTACACCTTCAACCTCACCAAAAACTACCTTAAAGAGAACTCTCCTCTTATTCTCGTAATAATTATCATTGTGTTCATTGCTACAAGATTTGTGAATGTGAAAAAGATTAACCTTAAGGATAAAATCAAGGAAACTGTGCAAATGGCATTCAAAATTTCCTATCTCTAGTATGTACAAGGATAAGTGTATAAATATGATTTAATGACACGATAGAATCACCATAAAGAACAGTAATTCTTCGATATCGCTGTATGACAACTCCACCAAATTGAGAACCTAAAAGAACAACGGCACTTCAATGGCTCCTCCCACCATGTCAATACTATCATCCTCCTTATCTTTATCGGCCCTCTGTCTCTTATTGGAGCCTGTTTCTTCCACATTAGGTCTAGAAGTTGACGTTGAAGAACCAGTCTGCTTAAAAGATGCATAAGAAAGCGGAGGCACGGGAGCAGGTTCTATTATGTCGTTCAATTCTTCGTATTCATTTACCTGAGGCAAGTTTCCCACAAGACTTCCGTTCTGATTGTACTCGTGGATATAGTCGTAAAAATCGTCATCAAAGATGTTATTTAGATTCAACCTATTTTCTTCTGGTTCATCGTATTGGCCTGTCAAGTTGGAGATTTCAAGCATGTTGAAAGTAATGAGAGTTCCTGAGTAATTAGCTAACTTGGGGTTCTTACAAAGCAACTGTACTGATAATACTCCTGACATATCTTTCATTATCTTACACTTAGTAGACAATTTAACAGCCTTGAAGATCTTGATAAAGTTGTTAAAGTTGAAGCACGTTATTAAAGACGAGTTGGTTGGCATCATCTTGTTTTCTGGTTCTGACTTCTCGTAGATGCTAAGCTTTTCAAGTAACCCTTTGCTGTTTGGAAATAGTAACTTCAGGTGTCCAATTAATCCTTTGGAAATGAAATTTAGCTGGTTGTCTACAAATGAGTGACCTCCTAAGGAATTTTGGCTTCGCCTACTATGAGATGCTCGCAAGCCTTCTCCAAGTCGGCGTCGTTTGTTGGAAACAAAGATATAGAGGTCAATTGTACCAATTTGGGTTAAATCTTGAAGTAAATTGGCCAACACGTCACTTTTAAGAATCAATTCAAAGTGAACTTCACTGTGATTTATCACTAAATTGTAGCTTTCAACATCTGGATTAGGATCTGAGTTAATATCGTCATATGGATAGCTCATATCCAAGTAGAATGTGTAAAACTCAATCTTTTCATTAATTAGTCTGTCTTCAAACTCTATTACTAAGGGGTATCCTTCTCCTTTGTAGGAGATATAGCAAATGACATTATCAGGCCCAGAATTAGCGCCTGAGCCACCGGGTTTCGTGGAAGAAACAGCAGCTGCATTAAATGATTCAGCAATAAGACTGATATCTACCCCAAGTTTTAGCTGGAGATCTTCTTGCTCAACACTCTCGTCAGCGTAGATGCTATAGGTGGAAAAGAGGGATGGGTCTATTCGCAATTGGACATTTAAAATGTGATTATACTCGGTATAAATTATGAAACCTTTGGGAGAAATGATCATTAATGCCTGGTTACTAATGCTAGTTATTGAGGAAAAGACCTCTGCCAAATGCGAGATTTGGTTGGTAGAGGCCGTGAACGAAATGGGGACCAGCCCAACTTCAGACTCTTGCGATGACGCTAGGAATAGGGACATAACCTCATCTACGAATCAATTGAGTAGAGAAGAGATGGATGTTAAACGCGTTGGATGCGATGATTTAGTTACACCGACACCCGTACACCAAAAGTATCTCAGGAGACCCGTGCATCTAACGTAAACTCTACCAACTGTCCTACGTTGTTGTACGATAAACTGTATTTAAATAATGATCAAGAAACTATTAATGAAGAACTATAAGAGGCCGGGCTAGAACACAGAGATGTAGTTTTCGATTCTGTTCTTTTGGTTTTGGGCAATACATTCGGCAATCCAGGTGATATTTCTGATTTCTTGTTCCTTGGATCTTAACCAGGCATAAACAGTAGACAAGGTGAATTGCTGGGTGAATGCGTTTTTGTTGTATTGCATTTCCAACGAGTAAAACCAATCTTCTATGTTGCTCGATTCATCTTGAACGCTACTGAAAAGTTCCTTATATTCACCAACACTTTCCACCAACACTTTCAATTGCTCTACATCATCAACTTGTGAAAGCTCATTGTGGTACACAGGGTACAATTTCCCGTATGAAGGGAACAATGATAATTTATCTTCAGAAGAAAGATCTGGATTGTTCAACGAGTTGAGAGCAATATTAATGACTCTTTTATCAGCTTCAAAGCTAAGGAGTCTTAACATGATTTCAGAATCAGGAGCAGTGAATTCTTTTTCAACAAATTCAACAAATCCTTCCAAGTAATTCTTGTATAATTTGTTTCTAATGATTTCAATGTTTAAATCGTCCAAATCGTCAGCAGTCAAACAACCTTTGAAAAATGGAGCCAAAGGAGTATCAATTAACACGGTGTTGTACAAACTTTCGATATCGGTAGCAATTGATAACGTGGGTAAAGTATCAAACCAACCCAAAGGATGACATTTGGACAAAATCTCAGAACGGTCTCTTTCATGAAGAGTACCAGTAATCATCAACGAAACATTATCAATCATGTATCCGTAACTGATGAAATCCATAAACTTAGTCAACTTACCTGAACTTTGGGTCTTGACATATTGGAATTGTTGGTATAACTTCTTCGACAAGTTGTCTTGGATTACGGAAGTAGATAATGGGCCTGAGTGGGATGCTAAGAAGTTACCGTAATCAGTGGCAGACAATTGCAACTTCATGTCTTCAAGATTGTCACATTGGGTCAAGTTAACGTACTGGTTGTTACCCAATAAACCGTCTCTATAGCCTCTTACCACTCCTTCAAGATATCCGTTATCGACGTTGAAAAATAACCCTTCCATTTTGTTTGCTATAGTGTGCTACGTAAAAGGGGCCCGAATTTGACTACCAAACGGCGTTTATGGTCTGATTGTGGTTTATTGTACCAGAATTAGGCTAATTTGATGGTACATGGCCATTAATTTATTGAGCATCCACCCATCGGTCTTGCCCAGTCGCGAAAACCTGTACACCACATATCCATTCATTGGTAGATCCGTGCACCAAACATATGAAAAAATAAACTCCGTACACCACAACCCCAAACACCAAAATTTCACCATCCGTACATCTGGCCAAATCAGATTCTGATTCAGCATTCTACGTCTATACCGTTGACAATGTCGGGCCTATTGCTCAATACTCTCAAGGACGACTTGGAGCCGCATCTCGTGCAATGTCTCGAAAACGACCCCCAATTAGTCCAGGATTCCCAGCGTTATCTCCAGGAACTTCTCATCAATGACGACCTCTTATCTACAGATGTCTACACCACAACCACCGGAAATGATGGGGCTGCCCATAAGAAGACGCTTATCGAAGAAATTGCCGAATTCGATCACCAGTACAGCCAAATCAACGCGGAATTAGCATCTATAACCAACAATAATCGTGATCTCATTATCGACACTAGCAGAGACTTGAAATCAGTGGACGACTACATAGCTGCTGGCCTAAGTGGTGAATTGGAGCAGGTAGTGAAGATTTTAGCAACAGATAACCAGAAGAAGGGTGCTGACCGCTTTCTGGTGTCTGTAAACGATAGACTCAACACTTCTGTCAAGTCAAATACCTCGGTACTTTCCAACATAGACTCCGTACTTGATATTCTTGAGCTTCCTACCATTTGTAAATTATGTATTTTGCAAGGGAACTTCCAGGAATCGCTAGAAATCTCCATGTTGGCGCAAACTTTGGTGATTCGGTTCCCAAAATTGATGATTTTCAGAATCATTCAGAGTCAAGTTGACCAGGAATTGCAACTTATGGTGAAAGGATTGATCAAATTATTGAATACCAATCTCAAGCAGAATAATATCTTGAAGATTTTCCAAATCTTAAACAAACCAGACTTAATTGACTCCAATTCGACTGCCACTAACGGCTTACCTGAGCAGGATAAAGAGGTCAAATCATCGAGAAAGAACAGGTTTCTCAAGATGATCTACCTCAACGCCAGATTCAAGTTCATCACCAACGAAATAGCTACTCTTAAACCTATATTATCCTTCAACAAGCAAACATATTTGAAGAGATTCATCGAAATCTATCGTGAGTACATCCTTAGCTCATTATCGATATACAATGCTATATTCAACTCAACCACCTGGCTTGAAACAGTCAACTCTCACGCCGAAGAGGACTCAATACTAATTAATCAGTTCATCAAAAACCTTGCTACCCTTCTAGTCCGTGACTTGGTGCTATACTTTCCAGAAATATCTAATCCTGACAACGACGAAATTGATACCAGAAGTCAGAAAGACGGTATAATCCTCCAAATCCTCTACTTATGTCGCTCCCTTTCCAAGTACGGTGTAGACTTCGAGACCATTTTGGCGTCCGAATTGTGCTTCAAGAGGACAATAATACTGGAAGAAGACTGGCAGAGAAACTTATCCAAAGTGAAAAAGTTTCGTCTAGACAACTAAACAAATAGCTCTTGATAATACATACTAGAAATAAATACACATCTCATTCCAATGAATTCAAACCAAATAAGAAACCCAATTCTCTTCTTCCCAATCTACTAACACCTTGCATGCCCTTCTCGTCAAGAGCAGCACTAATAAGCTCCTTCTTCTTATCTTGAAGATCCATAATTCTGTTTTCCACAGTTCCTTCGATCAAAATTCTGTGAACATGAACTTCCCTTTGTTGCCCAATTCTATAAGCTCTATCCATGGCCTGTTCTTCAACAAAGGGGTTCCAGAACGGATCAAGAATGATTACATGAGAGGCACACGTAAGAGTCAACCCTACGTTACCAGCCCTTAAAGACAACATCAAAACCTTGGTATCTGATTGATAGAAGTCTTTGATGGTGTTGTTTTTGGCATCAATACTCATGGAACCATCATAACGAAGAAACGGAATATTTTCATGTCGAAATAATAACTTCAAAAGATCAAAAGTTACAGTAAATTGGGAGAAGATAATCACCTTTTCATCCTTGTACTTTTCAAAGATTTCCTTGACAAGCTCCACTGTCCTTTCCATTTTGGCGGACGGGACAAACCCATCATTCTCCAGAATCAACTTCAGGAGTTTCTGACTCACCGTTGTCTTTCCTGTGCTTGCATGTCCATAAAATTGTCTCATTTGCAAAAGGTCATAGCCTTCGTGGTGAACCTTGTGAAAAATATTATAGTCAATGAGATCACTGTCTTTAACATTTCTTTCACACGTCATACACGAAGCCAATCTATGATTTCCATCCCCAAGATCACGATCTTCAAAGAATCTACCAATGCAATTGGAGCATATCATATGTCCACAACCGGCAAACAAGACAATGCTTTCATATCCGACGACATCAAGACATAAAGGACAAGAGAATAAATTTTCGTCGTCCACATTATCAGGATTTACAAGATTGTCTCCTTCAATTATAGGCTTTTGGTCTTCATTATTCGATCCGTTGTGAACCTCAAATTTGATCTGCTCCACCATACGATCCAGCATACCAACTACCTTGCTGTACATGGTAGCCCAATCTGTATTCGTGTTTGCTTGTGGGTCAGCATTCTTTTCCTGACTATTCATGATTCCAATCTCGACCAAAAAACGATGAACACAAGCTTGTCTTAATCTCAAAAGTAATGTCAAGATATTGGACGTACCTCCAGCCACTTGTGTATTCAACAATCTTGTAGCTTCTTCTTGAACTTTACCTTCCAATGTTTCGTAGTATTTTTTCTCGTCAGAGTCCATCTTTACGAAGTCCTTGTGAAGGTGTTTAGTAGGGAGAGTCAACAATGGCTTGCCGTCAATTTTGGAGTCTTTGGTTCTTCGCAAGAGAATTGCCGATAGAAGAGCTCTGAGTTTTCTTAAACTCAGCCCTCGGTCCACTTCATCGTAGTTGCCAGACTTCGATTTGATGGGGGCAGAGATGTCCTTTGAGAACTTTTTCAGATCATTATATGGTCTAATGGCTAAAAACCGGAGCAATGGGTACAACTCATCAACGTTATTTTGCATAGGAGTACCTGACAAACAGAATCTGTACTTTCCTTTTAAACACGCTACAGCTTTGGAAGTAATTGCCAATTTGTTTTTGATGTTTTGGGCTTCATCGAGGATGATTCTGTAGAATATAGCATCTCCAGTGAAGAACGGAGAAGAATAATCGGTCCCACCCGAGTCAATATCAGGTACCAAATCCTGGTCTTTTGTCACTTTAGAGCTCTCTAACGGCGATTTATAGTGTTTTTTGAACTCTGACGACAAAGTTCCATACGACGTCATGACAACATCATACAGTTTCATTTTTCTGAAAGAGTCCATAGCTTTTTTATTACTTCCATGAAATATCCCAACTTTTACTTTGATTCCAGGCTTAATTTTGGACTCTATTTCTGCAGCCCATTGACGTAATAACGATACGGGACCAATAATGAGATTAGTTTTGCAGTTTTCGTCTTCAGACCTATTTTTCATCATCAACGCAATCGCTTGCACTGTTTTACCCAACCCCATATCATCAGCCAAAATACCTCCCTTTGATTTGTTGGACTCCATTCTGACCATCCAAGAGAGCCCTATTCTCTGGTGCTTCAAGAGAGTGACAGCTAGTTCAGGAGGAGTCATTTCCATACCTTCTTCTTCCTTTTCTAGGGGCTTGATGTTGTTAAGCAAGTCCTGAAGGTCTACGGCGTCCTCGTTATGGGTACTGTAGATGTTTGTAGCGTACCCACTCTGACTATTCGCTTGTTGCAATTGTTGTATGGAGTTTAAGTGTGCCATAGGGGAGAAAACTTGCTCTTGGAGACGTCTCCGTCTTTCGTTCAATTCTCGTAGACTGTTGATGACATTGTCCCGTTCTATCTTTCTCGAATTAAGTAACTCGTTGCTCTCTATGAAGTTAGTCTTCTGGCTGACGAAGTTTGTACGGAGCAAGCGGTTTTCTCCTTCAAGATTCTGAGTAAGAATCGGATCAGACACTGAAGTTGCTCTCATTTCATTATGCTGAATACGTTCGAGAGTATCGTACATTCTTCTCTCGATTACAGGAATCTCCTTGGTAAGTTTATCACATATGGATCGTAGATAAGTGGCTCTGGAAAGAAGACTTCGAGACTCGAGTTCAAGCATGTGCATCATGTTGCTGTTGTGATGAGCTGAAGCGATGGCAGTGGGATTATTATCTACAACCACTGGGTCTCCAGAGTAGTTGGCCTGGAGTCTTTGGGATGGAGGAACGGGAGTGATTATGGGTCGATGAAAGGAATTACGGGGTTTGTTGAAGAGGCCTGTCCTATTGGCTTCTGCCGGGTCTAAAATCATGATTTCATCGTCGTCAGAGTCTACTTGTTGAGTTGCCGCAGGTCTAGTACGTTCCTGGGCCGGTATTTCGGGTTCAAAATAGCTAGAAAGGGTTCCTGAATTGACTGTTTCTGGAATTTCGTCCTCATCATCACTGAGGTTAATGATTTCTGGTATCGGGCGAGTCTGCGGCACGGTTATGGCCTCGTTGTTGAATTGCCGTAGCAAATCAATACCGTGAATCGTCAGATTGTCATTTGCAGGTTGGCTGATGTTATTAGAGTTATTGCCAGTATTGCTGCTTGTGCCGTATTCATGGTTTTGAGAGAAAAGATCATTGGCTGGTGTACTTTTTGATATGCCTGGATCTTCATGATTCAGAGCAGAAGCAGGAGTAGAGTCTCCAGGACGGTCCAGGGTGCTGGAAGATACCTGACCAACGTTACGGAGTTCGCTAACAGAGCTGTTTCCAGAATTAGGGCCAGTAGAGCCAACAACTTGCCCATTAGCCGTTTCACTGTCTAATTCCGCTCCAGAAGCAGCATTATGTCTCTGGTTAGAAGTAGAACCGGGAAAATTAGCGTAAATATCCTCTAAAGAGTTGTCTACGGCATTAGACAGAGCAACGTCAGTTTGTTTAGCAGCCGGGGCCTCCTCGTCGCTGGAAACGATAATTTCCGGCCCGTTGTCAAGCTCCATATCTGCTGCCAGGTCTGGAGTAGCGGTAGAACCATCATCTGGGCGGAATCGGGAGGAATCTAGTCTGTAAGCAGAGTCTAGTCCGGGGAGACGTCTAGAATTGGAAGGAACTAAGCGATGGTCACGAAAAACCACGGGTCCCGGTTGTGTGGGGGGCGGGTCCGTATCACTTTCATCAGAGAGGTATATAACCTCTGCCTGTTGTGCCATCGTGATCGTAGTAACTGGTTGTAATAGGAAGATAAGAAGACAGAAGAGGATCAAATGTTTGGCCTGGCACGCGGGCGCGTGGTACGAACCGCGCGGAGCAGCGCGAGAAACGGGTCCGCAATGGGTCCGCGAAATGGGCCCGTCAAATGGGGCCGTACGCCAAATTTCCTAGAAATGGACCCAAATGGCCCATTCTTCTCCAGCACTCTACACACCGTCTACACGCCATCAATACTAATGTACATATTATCTGCTACTGCCAACTATACAACACTGGCCTCTACTAGAGATAGTCACCGTTTTCCTCAAGAATCTTATCCAAACAGATATCCAATTCCGTAAGCAATCTCTCGTTATTCTCATCATAAGCCAATCCCCTCTGGTAGTCGGCTCTAGCAGCTTCGTAGTTGCCGAGGAAGAAATTGGCTACACCTCTTCTCAAGAAGTTCTCTGGAGTGCACATCATCATTCCAAGCAACATATCGGCGTCATTGAATGCTTGTAAGTACTGTCTAGTCTTCAAGTAAGCATCGGCTCTACTCATCAATAACAAACTAAGCTCTTGCAACGTTCCCTGGAACGCTTCGAACTTGTGTCTTCTGGAAATCATCTCGATACCAATGCTGAACTGTTTGGCAGAGTCCTGGAACTTGCCCTGTTTAAACGATTGCACTCCGCTTTCATACAACTTACGAATCATCTTCGATAAGTCTTTGTTGAACGTTTCGGGACCAGGGGGTGGAGGAACGTCGGATCCAATGGCAATGTATTCGTGGGTTAAGGTATTAA
Organism: Isabelozyma gotoi; assembly: GCA_003708205.2. NCBI lineage: Eukaryota > Fungi > Ascomycota > Pichiomycetes > Serinales > Metschnikowiaceae > Isabelozyma > Isabelozyma gotoi. Next base: position 339,992 of record PPNP02000015.1, on the reverse strand, counting down.
GCTGGTCGATATCGAGTTTGAGCTGGGGAACAAGATGTTCTATTTCAGCAGGCAACACCACATTCTTGGTTTTGGCATCGTAACGTAACGAAACACTCATGGTAACTAATAAATTGACGTGAACTGGAGGAGGAAAGAGAAGAAACAACGATTTTTCAGTTTCTGCTAGTTGGCGTTTTCGGCCATTTTTTGACGCATTTTTTGTGGTGTACCATTAAAGTTTGCACCCATTACTATGGACAAAGAGATGAGAAGCCCAGGAAGCAGTTCAAACCCAAAAGGGACTAAAGGGACATTTTATGAGACATTGAAGGGAAAGAAGGAAGAGAGTGGAGGAAAAATCGAAGAAAATTGGACTAAAATTGGGCAAGAGACATACAAACGGAGCAAAGACGAAGATGACAGAGAGAGACAGGGTTTTGAACAGGAATTAAAGGAAGAAACAGGGAATTCGCCAGAAATAGTGAGTTTGTCAAACTCACAAGCAATGGATGGCCATTTTGTAGCCCAATTTGTTGTCAGAATGAAAAAAATGGGCCAGGTAACCCTCCAAGAGCGTCCCGTAAGATGGACCTGGAATTGGTGGACCCAATGGTTCCATACGGATCTGAAACTCTTCTCTCGGTCCAAAACAGTTCTTCCTCCACTAGAAAGTCCCCCAGACAGCACTGGTCTTGAGAATGAGGTGTTTTCTCCCAATACTCACCGTCCTCTGCTTGCAGACATGCCCTCAATTGAGTTCCTTACTGACCAGGTCTCTAATCTGGATCCCGAATCCTGGCCCCCTCCTCGGCCCATTTCCCAACTACTACACTTTTTCGACCCAGAAGAAGGGTTATCTACAAGTAGTTCAAACCAGAGGGCAAATCAGCCCATAAGCAGCTCCCAGAGGATGGTTCTGCCGTTGCACAGGTCTCCCAGTGAGCCCATCTTTGGGCCCAGCTCGCACGCGGCGTCACTTCGTCGACCCGCAACCAGCCCCCGAGTCCATTTTGCTCCGTCCCCCACGGCCACCCCAGTGCGACTTTCCGCCCACTTTTATGATCCCACCACCGCTTCCGCCCAGTTTCGCAGGCCCAGCTCCGTCCACGCGGCCCCGTTTCTTCACGTCATCAACAGCAGCGACAGCTTTTTTGTGACTAATTCCCCAGAAGTGAGTCAGCGATAACGAAATTTTTCAGCCAAGCGCATTTAAACTGGTTTTTTTCAGCTATCGTAACCACTTTTGCTACCCTCTTTCCACCACCAATGGTTGACTTTACCACCTTAATTAGACCCAACATCTTGGGTCTCGAGCCCTACAGATGTGCGCGTGACGACTTCAAAACCGGAATCTTGTTAGACGCTAACGAGAACACCCACGGTCCTGCTCTCACTGAAATCAACGACTTGGAAAAGTCATTGGAGTTGAACAGATACCCAGACCCCCACCAAATCGACTTGAAACAGCAGATAATCGACCTCCGCAACAGCAAGCCCAATGCCAGCCTCAAGGACTTCGAAAAAGATAAGCTCAGAACCGATAACTTGTGTTTGGGAGTTGGATCTGACGAAAGTATCGATTTGTTGATCCGTTGTGTGTGTGCTCCTGGTAAAGATAAGTTGTTGGTGTGCCCTCCTACCTATGGGATGTACTCCATTTGTGCCACTGTCAACGACGTGGAATTGGTGAAGGTTCCTTTGCAATATCCATCATTTGATATCGACAATGATGCCATATTGAAGGCCGTTGGTAATGACAGTACCATCAAATTGGTGTATTTGACATCTCCAGGTAACCCTACTGCTAAGTTGTTGTCAGTTGACAAGATAATTGACTTGTTAAATGCAGCTGATAAGATCTGGAATGGTCTCATTATCATAGATGAAGCCTATATCGACTTCACAGTTTCTGATTCCGAGAGCACCAGCAAGTCCGTTTCCACTCTTGTTAACCAGTATCCCAATCTTGTCGTATTCCAGACCCTTTCCAAGTCTTTTGGGTTGGCTGGAATCAGATTAGGAGTCACCTACAGTAGCTCTGAGTTGTCTAAGTACTTGAACTCCATGAAATACCCCTACAACATCTCGTCTTTGACTTCCAACATTGCCCTCCGAGCAACCAGCACCGAGGGACTTGCTGTCATGACCAAGTACGTCGATGGCATCATCCAACAGCGTGACATCTTGTTGAAAGGGTTGCAAAATCTTCCTCAGGTAGGCAGAAACATCGGAGGCTTGGATGCCAACTTCTTATTGGTGGAAATCCTTGACAAGGACGGCAAGCCATCTAACGAAATCGCTAATGCTCTCTACAATAAACTAGCTGTCGACAACCAGGTGGTGGTCAGATTTAGAGGTAAAGAGCTTAACTGTACGGGTGCCCTCAGAATTTCGGTAGGAACCCCGGAAGAAAACCAAATTTTGCTCCAGAAATTCGAAAAGTGTTTGAATGAGCTCTGAGATTGCCAGAGACTTTATAGATGTCCTAGATAACTTAATCCAGTAGTAAAAGTATCATTATTGTAGTTTGTATGGGAATTCATGGGGTTACCCGCACCGAAATATTTCAATTTTTTTTCACCAGTTTTTCAGCTAGTCAAATCACACCTTTTGGAGTTTCTTCACAGCGAAAAAGACACCGGCAATGGCTAAGCAAAACTTCATAGGGTTGGTTGTTTCCCAAGGGAAAATGACCAAGACCGTCAAGGTCAGAGTGCAATCCAAAGGGTACGACAAAAAGGTCCACAAGGAAGTACTTAAGAGAAAAGACTACCTCGTTCATGACGAAGGTAACATCTGTAAAGAAGGAGATATCGTCAGAATCGAGTCCATTCCTAAGATTTCTGCCAGAAAGTTCTTTGCCGTGGCCGAAATCAAGGTCAATAAAGGTCAGCAATTTGCTTTGTACGAAACATTAGCCAAAGAAAAGGTCCAACAAGAAAACCAAGACAAGATTAATGACTTCATAAATAGAAGAAATGAGCTTAATTCGGTGATCAGCCAAGTCGAGGACTTGAAGCTCTTGGATCAACTCACCAACAACTACAAATCAGACCCTAGTGCTCGTGATCAACTTGTGAGTGAAATTAACAGAATCAAGGAAAAATACAACATACCCTCATGGCCAAGCACCGAGCCAGTGTTGGATCTCCAGCTCAACCAAAAAGCCGAGGATTTATCTGTAGAACAGAGAAGATTACAGCATATAAAGACCATCTTGGAGAAGTTGATGAGTGAAGAGTACAAAAGCCAGAGAGAAGCTATTTTGAGCACCAGCAAGACTCCAGTGGACCAACTCCAACCATTCACCCAGAAGAATCTTCTCAGAAAGTTCGTGTTGAATCCTAGAAACGAGTGTCCGGTGACAGTAGAGGGAATTGCTCTCAACTAAGGAGAGATACAACAATGGACTTGTAACAGCGTATTTTGATAGTATTTCTGTGGACTAATTTCCAGATCTTACTACTGGGATCCTGATATCAGCCTGCTGTGGCTTCAGGTTACTCATTTCTGGTTATAGACCATCTACAATATCACTCATTCTTGTGCCACGTTCCTGTCAGACATCATTGTCTCCTGGCATTCGGCTATTCTTCAGCCTTCATTCACCTGTTAGCCTTCTGCTTCCAGTCTGTATAGTGTACATAGTAATTAAACATCCATATCTGCGCTTCCATGTATAGAACCGATCAAAGAAATGTCAAATGCCGAACAAGAAAAAAACGATGTTTGACAGATGCGTGGGTGCTAAATCCGAATATTAACTCTGTTTCTCCAGTCATAACAGCATGGTTCCGGAGTTGATTGGCCAGGGACTTGCTGAAATGGGTCACAGGCTCAGGAGGAAGCCCCATCAAGTTAAAAAGAAGGCTCCCGACTTGACGGAAATGGAGGGGAAGCTTCTACCGATTTTTGGACATCATTATTTCGGAACAGTACCGGATGAACAGAACTCTAGTTTGAAGATTGCCGATGCAGTGGATGTGTCATTAGAGCACATAACTACCATGCAGCTCAAACCCGGGGAGACATTTTTCCTTTTATGGTTCACCATCTCATCGTTCTTCCCGTTGATATCGGCTTGTTTATCTCCTTTGGCCAATTTAATTTCACTCATCGGATTGATACAATCCTGGAGGGTTGAAATTGCTACCGGAAAGTTAGTTAAGGATAAGCACAATTTGACAGCATTGAATGCATTAAGTTTCGTATTTGGTGTGTTTGGCAATGCCTCATTGCTAGCGGATTTTACTGGTACTATCAAGTACACCATATCACTGCTTATGGCCATTTTCTGTTTCTTTGCAGCAAGCATGTTGCTTCTAGCTGATGTATTGGTAACAAACAAAGAGTTCAAAGGCACTGATGCTCGTTACAAACGGTCCGAAGGCTTTTGGTTTGGGGTGTTTACTGTTTTCCTCTACTTTTGCTGCTCTTTGCTCCTTGCGATCAACTTCGGAGGTAGCAAGTTAAAGAAATACCCCCCTAGGTTTAACCTTGACCATAAGCAGAGAACGTTGATGATGTACACCATCTGCTTGTCTGTCTGGTTGATGGTGGGGTCGATTGTTATGCGGCATTTGGAAGAGGATTTAACCTACGGGTCTTCGTTGTACTACTGCGTGGTGTCCCTGTTAACTATTGGACTCGGAGACATCGTGCCTAAAAGTACTGGGGCTCGAGTGTTTGCATTGGTGTTTTCTTTCATCGGGGTATTGATGATAGGGTTGATTGTTGCCATGATTCGACAGGTGATGCTCTCTTCTAGAGGCCCTATGTTCTTCTGGCACCAGGTGGAAAGGCACAGGGTGAAGCATTTACAGAAAGTCATTGAATCTGGTCAAAGCATGACTTCAGAACAAGCATTTCATGATATGAGATTAATAAGAAAGAGAGCTAAGATACGACAGGTTAATACCTCGTTGATGGTAAGTTTTACAGTATTCCTCATATATTGGTTAGTGGGTGGTTGCGTTTTCCACTTCACTGAAACGTCGTGGAACTACTTCGATGCTATCTACTTTTGTTTGCTCTGTCTCTTTACTATTGGATATGGAGACTATGCTCCTACATCAGCCCTTGGTAGGGTATTTTTCGTCATTTGGGCCATTTCAGCAGTGCCTTTAATGACAATTTTGATCTCGAGTGCTGGTGACAAGTTGTTTGAAGTGGCTAACATATTTAGTTACATCTTGGATAAGATGTTTAATGTCAGGGCCCACTTAAATCGTGTTGTCAAGCGTACTCACAGAGCCGAGGAAGAACACGAAGACTTGACAGAAGATATTGTGGATGATGAGGAGGACGAGGAAGAGGAAATTGTAGAGAGTATGATGGAATCAGGCCCTGAAACAGGAAAATCGAATGAAATTGTTGATGATTTGAGTACCATTCAGAGAGATTTTAGTAAGAATTCATACACTGGCCCCGCGGGCTCATCTGCCCAGCCACTTTCAGCCCATAAGAAACATAGAAAGTCATTGACAGAACTTCTACAATTTCTTACTCGACTCAAACCACTCATCTCAGACTCTATTGACAACCCAAAGAAAAGATACGATCACCAGTATTGGAAGGAGTATCTTGATATTGTTGACAGCCCCAGGGCTACGACAGAACACGAAACAGACTTGTACTGGCTTGGAGATAAGTCTCCACTCCGACTTCCATTAAAAGAGCCTAATTATCTCATTACCAAGATGTTTTTCAAGATAGAGTCCGAAATCAAACACCTTATTCAGGAAGAAATAGACTGGGAGCAAGGCAAATAGCTTTCATGGTCAACTATGAGTAAGTACGAAAGTAAAGTTATAAGAGGAATGTTTTATTATATATCAATTAATCTACAACTAGAACAATACGTTGTATACTGATATCGATACTCATTGTGTAATGAGATCAATACTCGTTGTATACTGAGATCATGGGCGAGGCAGATCACATCATTCCTAGTAGCGTATTGCAATCGCCTTGAGGATCTCATTTATTCGCCACCGTCCCAACGGTATCAGCATCTGTCGTTTTGATATCCCTCTTACATGTCTCACACTGGTTAGTTGTAATAAATCTTCTTCTTGTCCAGCTACCAATATGGTAGCCTATAAAAGCGGAAATACATGGTTTAATAACATCGCGACCAAAATATTTTTCTATTTTTTCTTTCTTCTCATTTATTTTTTGTTTATCTGTTAAAATGCGACATCTTTGCGTCTGTTGATAAACGATAAGAAAATTTTGCACGCGACACAACTTGCTGATACGATAAAGAAGACCAGCTTCACAATACGAAAACGTCGTTACAAGGACAACTGATAGCATAATACGATATCGGCCGAGAGAATCTACCGATTATATAAAGAAAACAAGAGTACTTGGGTGATTGTAGCTATTCAGTCCCCAAAAGTAGTTACTGTTGTCGTCGACGTTGACAGAAAACATAGAATTGTCAGATATGGCTGCTGGTGCTGGTGACCCGTCGCCGGTCGAATATGATCCTATCATCTTCAAAGCGTGGAAGCTTCAGTTCAAGTTCTCCCAGTTAAAGTATATCACCTTTATCTTTATAGGAATCGCTGTTCTCTGGCCATGGAACTGCTTCCTCTCTGCCACTACTTACTACACCAGAAGGTTTGAAAATACCCCTGTTCTTTCTAAACTTATGGCATCCACAGTGATGTTCTTTTCCAGTTTCATTTCGGCATTGTTCAATACTTATTTGTCGAGAACTCAGGAAAACGTCAGCTACAGTAACAGGGCCTACTCGGGTCTTTTCATCACTATAGTCATTTTTTTGATCATGGCCATTTCATGCATTAGCGATTTCTTCATTAGAATGAAGGATGAGCTTTTCTTTGCGCTTTTGATCACGTTGGTACTTATTTCTGCCATGGGTACATGTTTGGCTCAAAACGGAACTATGGCCATTGTCAATGTTCTTGGAGGTAACGTCAACGCCAATGGATTCATGGTAGGACAGGCCTTAGCAGGTATAATGCCTTCGATCGTGTTAATCATTTCCACACTTGCAGTTGACGAAAAGACGATTTCAGACGATAATGGATATCATTATGTCGATAAGAACTATGGAGTTTTTGTCTACTACATCACAGCTTGCTTGGTGTCTATCATATCTATTGCCTTGCTCTACTTGACGAACTTTTATCGTAAAGAGTCAGCATATCGGACCCTTACCGAAGTATACGAAGAAGAGCCATTATCGCACGAAGACCATCACGAACCTGAGCTTACGCAAAGCAAATACGTGCCCTTCTCACTCTTATGGTCCAAACTTAAGCTCATTGTGTCCACCATCTTTATTACCTTTAGTATCACCCTTGTATTCCCAGTGTTTGCTGCTACTACAGTATCTGTTCATTCAACTAGTCCAAATGTTCTCTTCCAGGACAAGATTTTTATTCCATTTATCTTCTTTGTCTGGAACCTTGGAGATCTTTTAGGGCGTATATTCTGTGGATGGAAGGGAGTGATTCAGTCATTTTTCTTCATTAAAAACCCCAAGACTCTTTTCACTTACGCTTGGTTAAGACTCTTGTTCATCCCATTATTCTTCACTTGCAATTACAACCCCGGACCAGAGGGACAGTCCAATGCCTTGATTTCTTCGGATTTATGGTACATTTTGTTGCAGATTACTTTTGGTTTATCAAATGGACAGATATCCACGTCTTGCTTCATGATCGTGGCCGATTACTGTGACGATGACGATGAAAAAGAAGCAGCTGGAGGCTTTACTACCGTATTCCTCAGTTGGGGATTGGTATTTGGTAGTGTATTAAGTTATTTATTAGTCATGTTCTTATAGAAGCTTATGAGAGCAGAACTCGAGGGGTTGAGTATTATATGAGTTAGCATAGGATAAATAGAGCCAAAGCCTCAAAGGGGATATAGTACAAATAAGAATATAGCATACTACAAGCTGTAGCAAAGCCTTAATAGCTGATAAGAACAAACAGTGTAATTGAGACCACAAATTTTAATAAACTTCTCTAGTAGCTCACTAAAAGGCCACGACCTTCTCACCACCCTCTGCTCTTACTTTCCTCTTGACAGTATAATTTCTCTCCCATTTCCCCATCCACCTCTATAACCTTAACAGCGGAGGTACGGAGGTTTCGGGGACTGAATCGGATCTGCAGTATGTACGGGTGCAAACTCCGGTGTCTGCGCCGATTCTTATTCACCATTTGAGATCATTAATTGTTCATTGTCTCTTTATCGTTCTCCATCGTCTTTTCTCCCCAATGTCTTCGTTTTGGGATAACAACAAGGACTCTTTCAAGAGTGCCGGTAAGGCTACCGTTAAAGGAATTGGTTCGGGCACCAAAGCCATAGGAAAAGCTGGGGTCCGGACCTACAAGAACAGAAATAACAGTACTACTGCTGACGACAACTCAGAATCGTCTACTCCTGCCAATGTTCCTCCAGTGAAGACGCTTTCGAAGGCAGAATTGAATTCCATGCCGCTTCCGCCCCAAAGAACCGTCACTGCGGACGGAGCCCGAATTCCTGGTGTAGTTAACCAGCCAGTCCAGCAACCAGCCCAGAATACGTACCCAGCCGGGGCCCAATTTCAAAATCCGGTCCAAAACCAACAGAATTCGTACCAGAATGGACAGAATGGGCAAACTCCGGCACCATATGGACAAAATCCGGCGCCGTACGGCCAGGCGCAGGCTTTTCCACAGCCAGGCCAGCCTCCGGCCCAACCCCCACGCCAGAACTCGTACCAGGCCCCAGCCCAGGCCACGTACCAACCTCCAGCTCCGGCCCCGGCCCCAACACAGCCTGCTTATCAGCCGGCACCAAATCAACCAACTTATCAGCCTCCAGCCCCAGCTCCGGCACCAAACCAACCTACGTACCAACCCCCAGCCCCAGCTCCGGCCCAGGTCCCTGGCCAACCCACTTATCAACCCCCAGCGCAGCCAGCACCTTACCAAACTCCTTCGTACCAGCAGCCGGCCCCGTATCAGCCTCCTGCTCCGGCCCAAGAGCAAACTCAGCCCCAGTATGTAGCACCTCCGGCCGAGAGCTCGGCCCAGCCTCCACAGCAGTACCAACCTCCCCCACAACAATATCAACCTCCCCCACAACAATATCAACCTCCTCCACAACAATATCAACCTCCTACGCCGCAATACCCTCCTCCGCAACAGAATGAGGCCCCTCAGCAATACGAGGCTCCACCTCAACAGTACCAGCCTCCTCCGCAGCAATATGGAGCTCCACAGCAATATGGAGCTCCACAGCAATATGGAGCTCCACAGCCTTCTATTCCACCAAGACAGCCATCTCAGGCCTCAATTCCTGTCCAGCCCGTAGAACCTTCGTCTGGAGGACCTCCTCCACTCCCCACGGCTGCTAGAAATCCTCCTCAGACTCCATACAGAATCGACACCTCTGCTCCTGATACTACTGGTGCTACTGCATCTGTTTCAGAGCCTGTAGCATCTGCTGATTCAGCCTTAAGCCCAACAGAAGAGCCCAAACCTCTGGTACGGTACCAGCCTTTGGACATTTCCAAACTTGGCCCTCCTCCTCCCAAGTACCGAGGTCCAGCCTTGTCCAATTCCTCATCTTCTGCGGCAAAACCTCCATCGAGAACGGCATCGTCTGCTCCAAAGTTACCATCTAGGTCTCCAGCATCTCCCAACTCACTCTCTCCCAATTCCACTAGCTCTTCGGCAATTTCAAGCACGCTTCCACCAATCAACGCTTTTCCTCCACCACCTAAAATCCATAGAGACGAGATAAAACCACCAGCAAAACCCTCTCGTCCTTCTTACTCCTCTCCATCGTTGCCTCTGAGAGATTCTGCTCCTTCTTTGCCTCTGAGAGACTCGGCTCCTTCTTTGCCCAACAGAGATGCGATACCACCATTGCCAGCTCGTAAATCTGCTGCCGATATTGGATTGCAAAAACCCAAAAAGGCTCCTCCCCCTAAACCAGCTAAGAAACCCACTTCCGTGGAATTATCTCCTCCACCAGCGTACACTGAAATAGCCCCGGAGCCAGAGGCAAGTCATAAGGAACCAGCAATTCCTAATTTTGCTGCTGAAATTGCTTTAAGAAGAACGCAAACACAAGAAGAACCAAAGATAACAAAGCCAAAACCAGTGCTTCCTCCATCAAAACCAGATACACTTAAACATGTGTCACCACCTCCTAAGCCTGAAGCCCTTAAACCAGCAACTCCTCCAGCCAAGCCAGAAGCCCTCAAGCCAACCATTAAGCCCAAACCTAAGCAGTTTGAAGTTCATGAGGAGCCTTCGGTTAGTCAGTTGAGGGATAAGCTCAAAGCTACATTTGTTCCAATAAACGGTAGCCAAGAGCCAATAGTCAAGGCAAAACCAAAACCACCCGTTGCCCCAAAGCCTAAACCAGTAGTGGCTGAAAAGCCAGTGGCACCTCCAGCCCCTCCATCTCGGTCTCTGAGTGGTGTTGCATCTCCTGCCAGAGAACAGTCTTCTCCAGCCCCTCCATTATCAAGAAAACAGTCCTCGCCCGCACCTCCACCTCCTGCTAGAAAACAACAATCACCAGCTCCACCAGTTGCTGAAGTTCAGCCTGTAGTTGCAGCAGTACCTCCACCGCCACCTACAAGAAATTATCAACGTAAGAAAGCAGAAGTTCCTCCTCCAGTCGCTACTGGACCCCCGAATATTGACTTGGAAATCAATAGTGGGTGGTACGCTAACACTTCAGGCCCTCTAGAACTTCCCAAGTCTCTTGCTGGCCTTAACTACTCGACTTCGTACCAAATGTCGTATAAAGTGACCCATTTGGGCCAAATCTCCCATTACACCAGAACTATTACCGTGCAATTCAAAGACCTCTCTTTGGTATCGTACAACATTACATGGGAGAATGTGAGCTTCAATGAAGCTAAAGTGGAGATTGGAAAATTTGTGCCTTCACCACTTACGTCTAATCCATTGAGCAAACCACAATTGTTGGAGTACCATAACCAATTCGGAGAGTACGTAGCTTCGTGGTCTGAACATAAAATGGGTCAACAAGTTGGCCGAGGAGAGTGCTGGGATCTAGCTCATGATGCCTTGTTGAAAGGATGTGGAAGTCATGCTTTTGTTTCCACCTACACTCACCATGGATTCCCAGTTCTTCAGGTACAAGGAACGCCAAATGGAGTTGTCCTTTTGGGTGAAACTGTAGACGAGATAAGAAGAGGTGATATTCTTCAATTCTATACTGCTAAGTTTGTCAATAAGGAAACTGGTGCCTACAAGACCGTTGGAGAACCTGACCATACTTCAGTGGTGTTGGAGAATAATGGAGACAAGATCACTGTTGCCGAACAGAATGTGAACGGTGTGAGAACAGTTTGTAAAGGAGACTATACTGTGAGAGAGATCGTGGAAGGAAAACTTATAGCATACAGACCTGTACCAACATCATGGTCTGAAAGTCCCACATCAAGTACGTAATGATAGAGACATTGACTTACTGAAGCCAAAAATGAAAGATACAAAATGAAAAGATTTGATGTAGAAAAAGTGTTAGCACTGATAATGTAGCTTATTGCCATTGAATTGTAAGAATAATACCTAGCAGCCCTGATATTTTGCGGCCTCAACTATGGAATAACCACTTAGATGAGTTCCGTCTTGAATTATAGGGCATAATAATGTATTTCAGTTGCATCGCTTTTCAGTAATTTTGCAGCCATGACAACTCAACTTCAAAGAGTCAACGCAAAAATCTGCAAAATTGCCAATACCATCATGAGATCATAAAAAAGCTCTGATCCATATTTATAGACGTTTTTCAAACGTATAGAGCTCATATTTAGGAATAGGTATAGTTGACGTATCAACACCCGTACACCCGTACAAATCTATATTACCGTGATGAGCATCGGAGTTTTTTCAGTTTCTAATCATCTTTTTTAGCAGCTTCTCATGCCAGAATTCATGACCAACGACGAACTAGTGGCCCCAGCGTTGTCCACATACCAGGACGACTCCACGTTCGAGTTTGCTAAAGTTGAATCAGCCGAAAAAGCCAGAAAGCACCTTGGGCTTCGAGAGAACGAGGACCTTGAAGAAAGATTGAATGAGTATTACTGCATCGACAAACTCGTGGAGTTTTTAAAGCAAAAGGAAGGCGAAGTGCCGAAATATCACCGAGTTACGCTTCAGTTTCCGGATTCGTTAGTGTGTGACTCCGCAACCATAGTGCATCAACTACAAAAGAAGCTAGATATACGAGTGAAAGGCGATATTAGTAAGACATCCTGTGAAACCTCAAACAGTAGCTGTTCTAATGGCTGTGAGACCCCCCACAATAACTGCTCTACTGGATGTAGTCCCAATAACAATACTGGTGCTTCGCAAGAGATATGGATACTTGCTGATACTTCCTACTCGGCATGTTGTATTGACGAGGTTGCTGCTGAACATGTCAAGAGCGATTTGGTGGTCCATTTTGGAGATGCTTGTTTGAATCCTGTGGACAAGCTTCCTGCTGTCTACGTATTTGGAAAGCCTCGGTACGATCTAGTTGAACTTACGGAAAAGTTCAGAGCCACCTACGACGGTTCCAAGAAGATTATGCTCATGGCTGATGCTCCATATACCTCCATTTTAAAGCCATTATACGAAGCCCTTTCCCCAGAGTATACCCAGCTAGCCTACGCTGATTTGCACATACATGCTTCTTCCAGAGCTGAGATAATAGGCTACAATCCTGCTTCCATTGAGAACCAGAAGGTGCTATTAAACAGAGTATTCGTAGGTCTTGAAGACGATTTATCAGAGTACGAGCTCTTCCACATAACGATTCCGGAGACTCCTCGTCTTCTTCAACTCACCACAATGTTCCTGTCTGTTACCACTTTCGACCCTGAATCAGGAAGTATCTCCCAAGGACCGTTCCCCAACCTCATGAGAAGGTATCGTTACATGCATATGGCCAGATCAGCAGGTACTGTAGGTCTTCTTGTCAATACATTATCGTTGGCCAACACGAAAACCCTTATCAAATCGGTAGGAGACAAGTTAAAGGAAGCAGGAAAGAAGCATTACATCTTCGTGGTGGGTAAGCCCAATGTGGCTAAGCTCGCCAACTTTGAAAACGTCGAAATGTGGTGTATACTCGGTTGTGATCACCAGGGAATCATTGTGGATCAGCACAATGAATACTTCAAGCCTATTGTTACTCCATACGAGCTTCTTCTTGCATTGAGTGACGAAGTGACATGGACAGGTAAGTGGGTTACAGACTTTAACCAGATCTTGAACGATATGAAAGAAGAGGACCAAGAAGAAGAAGAAGATACGCAAGAAAATGAAGACTACTCCGATGAAGAACCAGAATTTGACCCCGTCACAGGCCGTTATGTCAGTAGCTCCAGACCTCTCCGAAAGCTTGAACACTTGCGAATCAGCTCTGAACCAGAAACAACTGAATCTGTAGACGAAACGGCCTTGGTAAAGAAGCTTTCTACTGCTATTGCCATCAAAAACACCGTTTCCACCTCGGCAGCTCATCTCCAGACCCGTCACTGGACCGGATTAGGTAGCGACTGGCAGGAGGACAGTGAAGAGGGAGCCTTGGTAGAAGAAGGCCGAGGAGGAGTGGCCAGAGGCTACGACTACGATAGAGAGGTCAACCACTAGCATGAACCCGTACATATAAATATAACACCCGTACATACAAAGATACAACTGGTAAACCAACTTCACACCCGTACACCTTCATTTATATGTCGTACATTGAAATTTTACAGCCGATATCTGCCAGTCTTTCACTAGGCACATCTTCATGATTTTCAGCATTGACGCCATAATAGCGGCCCTTCGAAAGTTCTATGTAATAGAACTTGTGCTCTTTCTTGCTGCGGTGTATATGTAAGTATGAACCTTTTAACAGCTCCGATGGTTTTGAGGATACTAACCACTAGCTTTTATGCTCCACCAGTGTACTGCCTCGCTTTCATGGTCGTTTTTTACATTAAGATTGGTCTGGAGTATTCATTTGAACGACTTCAGGATCAATTACGGCCGAGAAACTGGAAAAGTATAGGAGATAACGATATCGTGTTGCTAACAGGAGGGTCCAATGGACTTGGGCTAGAGATAAGTAAACTCCTTCAGTCTCGGGCCAAGAGGGTCATTGTTATTGATGTGGAACCTTCACCCTATGAGAGCAACGTAGAGTTCCATAAATGTGACTTGAACAACGAAGAGGCTACATTGGCTCTCGTAGAGAAAATTGTATCGGACTTGGAGAAGGAAAACCAGCACATTAGCGTCCTAATTAATAATGCTGGTATTAGGCATTCAAAATCACTTGTTAATTTACTGTACGAAGAGATACATTCAGTGTTCAATGTCAATGTCATGGCTCCAATTATCCTTCTTAAATCAGTGATTGGAAACCACGTACGTAATGTACTTCTTCGAGATCGACAAGCAAAGTTGCTGGTAGTGACGGTTTCTTCTATTCTTGGACTCGTAGGCCCCAAAAATCTTTCCGTATACTCAGCTTCCAAGGCAGCAATGATCCAAATTCACGAGTCGTTAACGCAAGAGGTTCGGCATTATCCTACTATCAGACTACTACTTGTGACTCCGGGACAGCTCACCACACGAATGTTTGCTGATGTTCCTGCTACCAAGCAATTCCTAGCTCCTCTAGTTGATGCACGAAATTTAGCCAGTGAGATTGTTAAAAAGATTGACCGAGGGGAAAGAGGGACGTTGTGCAAACCATTGTATACGAATTTCATACCGATGATGAAGGTTATGCCTACTGCCTTGCAAGATTGGTGCCGCAAGTTTTCTGATATGGACAATAAGGTGATAGATCTGAGTGAGGATAAAGAATGCAGGGAAAAGCAACAAGGACTGTAGAGTATAACTGCAAAAAAAGACTAGAATCTGAGCTTTGATAAAGGACTTTGGGTACAATATGGCGTAATCTAAGAAAGCTGGCATAAAAGTTCCAACAAACAAGCATTTCATCTCCGAAACATATTTACAAGACATTAAATGGGAACCAGTACTTTAATACAAGACACTATTGATCATTGATACAAGACATTAAGTGAGAATCTACTATTGATACAAAACATTAAGTAGATCACCATTGATATAAGATATTAAGATACCAAGTGGAACTCTACCTTTAATACAAGACAGTAAGACTTTACCTTTAATTTACGACATTTCACGAAACGATTCAGTGCTACGGACTACCCACAGGTGGTCAAGAAAGAATAGATCTGTGAAAGCAAATTGATCGGCTCCAACTCAACCGATAACAGCTGGGCCATCGATGTCGCTTCTCCTGACGTAAGAAATAAGTGTGCTGAAGCTCAAAACAAATCCAGCTTCTACACCATTGACGGTGATCCTAATACCTTCAAAATTGGTGTCTTGAATGCTAACAAATCATCTGATAGTAGAATTATGTTCAATCTAATTTTAGTGTAAAATATATCACTTATGCCTCCCAATATGTAGGGTCTAACCTCAACGATGTCTTGCAAGCCAAAATTAGCTTATCTCGCATGATGCACGCAAAATTTGACGTGACATTGCATGTAGTAATTCTCGGTAACTTCAATAAAATCAAGCATGCAAATCAAGCACGCAAATCAAGCATGAAAATCAAACATCAACGCTGCTTAAAATGTAGTAGCCACCAACCAGTGGGCTAATTTTTCCAAAAAAAACCGTTTTTTTGGCTTAGAGATGCCTTGAAGATTTCATAACTATATTCGCATGATGAAACCTTTCATGCGAGGCCCTTGCCTTCGTAAAATTTGGGTATGTGCCGTTAACGATATGATAGGAGTTATACCTATTGTTCACTAATATATGACGAAAATGCCTTTCATGATAAAACCTTAATATTTGTTGTATACTGTCCTATTACATTGCAACTACTTCTAGAAGCACAATTGTAGCATTCACAAAGATATTGGATTGTCACCTTCAGGATCACAATAGCAGGTATGATAATTATTTCCTGGGGGAAAATTTCATTGACATTGATCTACAGGTCTGGAAAGAGGGACCAACAATGTACATTTACGTAATAGATGAATAGGAGAAAAAGACATAAAAGCAACTTTAATATGCAAATGAGATTTTGTTACAATTGATTAAATAAAAGAAGGAGGTGCCTGATTTTATTTTTAATAGAATGCAACCACTGCTCATGCTTCTGGAGACATTTCGGTGTTATTCGATTTAATTTATGCCGTCATCGGTCATTAGTTTGACAATAATACAACGTTGGAATGCTGGATTGATTAGCAAAGTTACGGACAACAATAAACTGGGCCGGAGTCAAGTACCCAAATTATACTCTTGATTCACATCTAACTTCGAGAACTCTTTGGGGTACATTTAGTATATAAACAACAGACCAGCACATGAATATAGCACATCTCCTTTAAGATTCAATATCAAAAATGTTAGCTTTCAAGTTATTGTCATTACTTTCAATCGTGACCTTTGCAATTGCCGCTTCTCCTAATGTCCAATGGGATACTACTAAAGGAAACTACACCAAGATCCGCATCAAGATGAATGTCTTACAGTCAAATAATGATAGTGGATATTATTTTGCTACTGCAGCATACTTCAAAGATGGAAGAGTTGGTTACATTGGTATGCAACCAAGAAAAGGTACCAACCAACACTTGACTTTCAGTGTGTTTGGTAAGAACACCAGTGGTCTTGATTTGCAGCATTGTCGGACTGGTGCAGATGGTGGGGCTGGTACCTCTTGCGCTACTGAATACCCATGGGTGGCCAACAAAGAGTACATCTGTGAAATTAAATTGATTGACTCCAACGCTACTGATAATACCTGGGCCGGAAATTTCATTGATGCTGAAACCGATAAATTGTTAACTACCATTGGAGTATGGTCTACCCCAGCTTATGCTGGTCTAATCGATACTTACGCCATTTCCTTCAATGAGTATTACAAATGGAACGACCCTGGGTACGATCCAAAAAAGCCACAAGATGCCGATTGTTTGCCAAAATCTGCAGCTAAGTTTTGGTCTCCAGTTTTCTACGATGAAAAAGGAAAAAGTTTCACCTCTACGATTGATTCAATCAATTATAATCCTGATTCCTTAAGACAAGATAAGTGTGCTGTTGCCCAAAACAAGTCTGACCAAATATATAAGAAAGAAGGTTCAACTGTTACGTTTGAAAATGGGGTTTTAAACAACTGATATCTATAGTTCAATACACTCCCTATGGAAATACCACGTAGACTGCATTGCTTACTGTTAGGAGGCTCACATGATCTAGAAAGTTCCCTTACGACGTAGTGGCTTTATTGTATATTGGGTGACTATCATAAAACCCTATTAAATTACTAGCACATTACTTTGCATTATTGTGAAGGACTATGATAATGTAGAATTCATACATTCTAATGACACCCTCATCCCTGCTTTTTTTCTATAACTGCCTTCAAAAACTCGGTGGTTTCTTCCTGTTTATAGTATCCCCAACCATCAAATACCTTGGTAAAATCCAATTCTGCTGTTATTTCCTCCCTGTCATTCAACACAATCTTCAAATGATAGACAGGATTATATTTTACGGTCCATGCAGCCACCAGGATCTTTTCTCCCTTGTCATTATATCCAATGTACTTATTATTCTTGTAACCTCCTACAGAGGAGTAGTAGTATAACACTACGCTAGCTACTGCGTAGAGAAGAACAGCAACAATAGTTATGTTAAAAGTACTTTCAAACCCGTACTTCTTATCCACCAAAAACAACCCTCCAGCAATGAGCACCGTGGAGTAGCCCAATGCTATTTTAAGGTCAATCAAACCAAATGACTGGATATATCCCAATTCTCCCAACGAGGCAGGAAGGTTATCGTCAAGTGCACTCCGTAAGTCGGGAACTGAGCTAAAAAAAAATTGGTTAGTACTTTTGGTGGCTGCTCAATTATCGCTAGTCACATACTTCAAATTGGTTTTCTTCGTGGCTGACATGCTAATGATGGGATTGTAGAAGAAATGGCTAACTTTGAATTGTCGTTTTACGTGTTATTACAATGTCGCACTTTGACAGGTAAGATTTTTCATTTTGCGACTTTTGCTATATACTATGACGAAATAAGCACCAACTTCTTCTTCTTCTTCTTGCTGCCCTTCCCGGACGTCACTTGCCGTTGCATCTCCTCCTTGGCCCGCCGTATCATCTCTTCGGCGTCCCAGTCCTCGTAATCGTCATCCAACGGGTCAAGGGGCTGGGTCTCAGTCTTGAGAATCTTCGTACCCCAGATTGTCGTCTCAAACGATTGATCAGAGGTGGTTTCAGGTACTGAAGCTGCTGGAGCTTGTGATGGCAACTCTGCGGATGAAAGCAGTGGAAGTTCTCTGTTATCTGTGATCGATAAACTGCCAAGGTTGCCGTCGTAATAGTCGTATGCAAAGTCATCATCAGGAATATTGTTGTTTTCTCTATGGAAGAAGTTCTTATTCCTGATCTCTTCTTTCTCTAATGCAGTCTTTTTATCATGCTCTTCTTTTTGTAGTTTGCGAACTGATGCTTTTGATCTTTTGCTGAGGTCCTTTTTATACATGTCCCAGGTTCTGCCATCGATGTACTCGTTCTTGAACCAATTACATTCCATAAAACCTATCGATGTTCCCGCAGGAAGATGGGCTAAATGCTTGTATTTGGTAGTAGATGTCTCGTTGGTGAGTTCCTCATAACGAATGTTTTCTACTTTCGCCACGACAGAAGAAGGAAGGTCGGCATAAGTATGATACACTGTCTTCAAAACTTTCATATCTAATGGTGAAAGCACATATTTGGATCCTGCCCGAAATCCAGTTTGATAGTAGTAGTACGCTGGACCGTCTTTTGTACTGGATTCTTGCTTAGCAGGTTTAGGAATGTCAGCTGCAAATTTCAGCACCCATTCATCACGCTCCTTATTGATTTGTTGAACAGCTAATTTCACGAATTTATCGTCACTTCCATAAAGTTCCTTTTCCTGATCATAATTAGCCATTATCTCTTTCGTTTCATCATCAAACATGCGAATAATATAGTTTAAGTCTCCCTTGAATATTCTCAGGTAAGAACTCATTTCGGGGGTATTCACCCACGGAAACTTGTCAAATGTAAAATACAACTCCTCCATCAGTCGTGGCAATGCCATTACTTTATCTTGGGGTCGTTTCATTAATGTTAAAACCACTTCATCATTAATTTTCGGTACTTCAAATCTCTCGTCTATTGGCTCTATCAACACCGGTTTAACGTCTTTCATTCTAATAACAGAAGCACATAATGGACAGTCCTTGTACTTTTCAGTAATTGCCAGCTCTTTCTTCTTGAAAACAGGAATTTCACTGTCTAATAACGAAATCAAGCAAGTTAAGCAGAGAATATGTCCACATGATGAGAGCATTCGAGGAGCAACAGGAGTCTCCGACAAACAAATAGGACAGGCATTTGCATGGCTAACTACAATTCTCAACATCTGGTCTGGACGTATAGGCACATTGGGGTCTAATAGTTGCTCTTTATAGTCATATCTGTAATCCACCACAAATTTACAGTTCACGTTGATAAAAGTCATACCATGAAGCGGAACTTTGTGGATCTCGGGTCTTCTACGGGCCCTATCACTATACCGTCTCTGAGTCAACTGTTTTTGGTGCTCTTTATAGGTATCCAGGTCTTTATAGGACTGAAAATCAAGTAAATGATTCATAGAGACCTTGGACTTTGATTTTTGGCCCATTTTCTTACCTTTGGAAGGAATGTTCATCGGGCGCTTCCCTTGTGGCTGCTGGGGTTGAGATCTGGAGAAATTCTCGTCTTTTTTGGGGGGATACTGGACTTTCTGGTTAGGAATTGAATTCTTACTCATCATAAGTCATAATAAACAAAAACGACTGGTAATTTCCCTAGATTTCTAGCAGATGTGTAATGGATTGAAGCGAGCTGTTGGTAAGCACTTACCAGGATATTCGGATCTGTAAGACCTATTCCTTGGTGGTGGGTATCCAACGTGTGAAAGGTAAACCGAAATAATCACTCCTTGCGTGGGGCAGGATGAGCGAGGGGCACGGGTCTGCTATTTTGGAGGTGTACGGGTGTTTGAATGTAGATGTACGGATGTTTGGTGCGCGGGTTTTTCGGCGATGCCAAGGGCCGATGCTGCGGTACGGGTCGTCACGCACCTCGCCTACTTCTGAAAATAGACAAATTCCACTACTGTTTCCTCTTCATTAACAGCATCATGACCGGCTCCAACCAACCATACGAGCGGTTAAGCGGAGGCGATGCCGCCATGCCGTCGTTTCCTCCCAATTATGACGACCTTGAGGCCAATCTCGTCGATTTTCCCGAGGAAAACCACGAAAATAATACTGATGAAAGCCACCGAAATCCAGGTCCTTCGATTGAACAGTTTGAAATAGATGATGACGAGACGTTCACTCCATTGGAACGAGAAGGATTCTTAGTGAGGGCGTCTATAATGACAAAAAAGTTTGCCAACAACTTCAATACCAACGTTATTCATAAGGTTACCCGAATCATTGATCCCATATATGAAGGCTATAAGTACTTCAACATACAATACGAGCGTACCATATTGAAAATAGGCAATCCTTTGGTGGTTAAACGATTGTTTTATGTAATTTTCATCATGGTTTTCATGTTTTTGATCACCAAATACAACACTAGTGACGTAGTTAGTGGTGCTAGTGGAGGAGCATTTTCTACAGGACGATTCTATGATATCCAAAAGTTGAGTCTTTCAACCCGTGACTTCATCGACAAGAGTGCCATGAAAAACAACTTGGAATACTTCTCTTCCATGCCCCATATTGCTGGCTCAAAGGGGGATTTGGCCTTGAGTAAGTACATCCAGAGGTATATGTCGAACAATGGAGTGAAAGTCATTGATTTCAATGAACTTCAGTCGTTCACAAACTATCCGGTGGCGTCTTCTAGCCACTTGAAGTTATCTGATAGCTCTTTTGAAGCCACTCTCTCGGAAATGGACAAGACAGAAATGGAATACTTGGCCTACAATCCTAATTCACTCTCTATGAATGCTGAATTGGAAGCATCCTACGTATACGGAAACTTTGGATCTCATAGTGATCTTAAGCAACTAGAAAGTTCCAATGTTCCTTTGAAAGGAAATATACTTTTGGTCAAATATGGGGGCGCCATTCCTGAATCAAGTAAAGTTGAATTGGCCCAGCAATATGGAATGGTGGGTGTGATTTTCATTTCTCCAAAAATGAAAATAAATGGTGAGGAGAATGATAGCATAATTCAAAAGTTCAATGTCGGACTCACAAGATTGAGCCCGGGAGACATTTTAACTCCTGGATGGCCCACCAGCGACGGATTTGTTGCTAAAGTGCCATGGTCCAAATCAGAATTGACCCCCAAGATTCCCTCAGTACCAATTTCATGGAAAGATGGCCAAGTTTTGATATCAAAATTGTCCAACGGAGTCAAATTTGATGATTTTACTTCGGGAGATGCTTCTGGTCCCAAAGTGAAAATGATGATAAAACATGAAGAGCGCCCCATGCACCAGATTTGGAATATTGTAGGATCAATTCCAGGTAGAGACCAGCAAGAAAAGGGAATCATAATAGGAGCTGCTCGAGACTCTTCTTGTTCAGGAACTTTAGGCTCTAATACGGGAACCACCGTAATGCTTGAAATAATGAAGATTTTTACGTCGTTGCAAAGACATTATAACTGGTCTCCTGCCAGATCCGTGTACTTTATTTCCTTTGATGGAACCCAGTACAATTTGGCTGGTTCTGGTGAATGGGTGGAGAAGAAGATTGAAGAGCTCAAAAGTCAGGGATATTCGTATATTGACTTAAGTGATGCCATTACGGGAGATGTTCTTAGTATCAAAGGCCACCCATTTTTGCACGAAGTTATTAGAGATGCCTTGAAGCAGGTAGACCATAAACTTGATGATGATAATGGAGAAAAAGTGGATGGTAATTTGTATGACTACTACAAGAAAACCAACAACAACAACGATCATATCTCGTACAATATGTTAGCATCAAAAAACTACATTCCCTTCATCAACTCTGCCAATATTCCTTCGATGGAGATCAAATTTACTGGTGGTGATTTCCCAGAGAATTCTTGCTACGACAATTTCGACAATTTTGAAAAGTCCAACGTCGATAAGTACATGAACAAACACTCCCAGCTCGTGGAATTGTTGACAGTAATTGCATTGAATCTTGCGGAGAGTCCCATTATTCCTTATAACTTCAACGAGTTTGCCGGAAAGCTCAAAGACTACTTCAATGAGCTCGACAAGTACGTAAAACATCATGTCGAGGAAGTGGGCAGCGACAAGCTTCCTGTATTTGATCTCCGAGGTTTATCTGAGTCGATTCTGACAGTGAGAGAGTCTGGTAAGAACTTCCATTCCTGGTGTAAGAGCTGGAAAAACTTTGTTACCGAGTCGGGAGAAATAGAACCTTCTCCTTTGGCAATGAGCAGATGGAAGTGGAATGATTTCATGGTGAGATTCAATGCCCAATTCTTGTCCCAGGATACTGAGCCCAGTAGACCCGGATACAGAAACATCTTGTTTGGGGTTCCTTACCAGGCACCAACTCATGATGACCATACGTTCGAATGGAACACTTTCCCTATCATCAAGGATTACATTGACCAGAGCAACTACGAAAGGGCCCAGCAGGAGATCTACCATTTGGCCAATACGCTCCAGGCTGCGGGTCGTTCATTTTTAATATACTGAGGGACTATCATAACTGCATAATACATTATATACTTAATATACAGAGGTGTTACGAAGGAGCTGGTTTTGGGGGAGGAGGCGGTTTTGTAGATGAAGGTGGGGGAGGTTTTGTAGATGAAGGAGGAGGAGGCTTGACAGCAGGTGGTGGAGGATTTGTTGCTGCTGGTGGTGGTGGTTTTGCAATTGGCGGTGGTGGTTTTGCAGCTGTTGGTGGAGGAGGCTTTGAAACTGGTAATGAAACGGCTGGTGGTGGTGGTTTGGCAACTGGCGGAGGAGGTTTTGCAACTGGAGGTGGAGGTTTTGCAGCTGGAATGGGCACATCTGGCAACGATACCGCACCCTCGGGCCGGGATCTCTTCCACGGCGGTATCTCGTCTTCGTCGGGCCTATGGGGTCTTTTACGCTCCTGAGTTCTGTCTCCAAAACCACCTCTTTCATTACCATTTGCTGGTGCTCTGTCATGAGGTCTGTCTAGTTGAACTCTACAATCTCGAGCAAAATGGCCCACCTTGCCACATCTCTGACAAACAATCGTCGATATGTCCACGCCGGGTCTTCTTTTATATTCTTCAGGAGGAACATAAGGTTTTGTTTCACGCAAAGTCCCGTTCAACACTGCAAGTTCTCGCAATTGCTCTCTCTTCAAGTCATTCTGCCCAAACGGCGAACTGATGGCTTTTTCGATGACTTCGTTGGTAAGTTTGATTGCTTTGGCTATCTTAGCTTGTGAATCGGCAGTGATTACTACGTGCAAGTCGTCAGCATTAGAGTTAAGATTGGGGTTGGCGAACGAGGTCGATGTGAGGGCTGTAGAATCGTCGTCGTCGTTGGTGGAGGTCGACTTACCGTCCTTGACGGACCCCTTACCTCGGATAGCAAGCCGGGCCCCACTTTCGTCCTGTAATTGGCGTAAAGTGTTCCCTCTAGGGCCTAAAAGCTGGCCCACGAAATTGATATCTGGGTAGTCTTTGACAGGAATATAGATTTTCTCTGCTGTTTTCTGTGGTTTCTTGTAGTCTACTGGAGGAGTATAATGTTTGATGGAGTTAGCAGCAACTTCTACAAGGTAATGACGTTCTTTCTCGAGCAAAACCCGGGTTCTTTCATCACGAGTATTGGTTCTGTTCCCACGATTGTCGTATTTGGGGGGAGGAGATGGTTCTCTTTCGAAATTGGGGTTCTTCTGCAGGTTACCGGACGGAAGCAATGAGAGCACACTTATTTGCTGGTGGTGGGAGGTTCGGAGAAGGTCTGATATCTCTTCGATCCGGAAGTATTGTTGGTAGGCCTCGAGCTGTTCTTGAGTTAAATGGCCAGTGATGATGGTATCGAGCTTGGAACTGTCGATGGACTTGTAGCGAGCGGGTTCGCCAGACCACTTGGTAGTGGCGGGCCTGGAGGCGGGCCTGGAAGGGGTACGTCCTCTGTCAAAGCTCATGGTGTGGAGAAGAAGGTGCTAAGAGAAGTGCAAAGAGAAGTGCTCATCGAAATAAAAATGGAGTGCGAAATGGAGGCAGAAGGAGTGCGAAATGGCATGTTGTCGGTCCAGAAACCGCCAGTCGCGGGCCCAGACACCGCAGTCGTGGGCCCAGAAACGGCTAGTCGTGGGCCCAGTGGGAGCAATATCCGTTGGCTCTCTGCCTACACTGATCTAAGTCACTAACATTACCATTTATACATTTATACATTATACATTTATTCTCTCGAACAGCAACACGCTGAGTACTTCCCAGCCCGCCTTCCGCACCAACACCGTGTCCACAGCCCAGCCCCGGTGCCGCATCTCGGCCGCCACGTTGTCGGGGTGGTTTCTGGCGCAGAACAACACGTACGCCACGCCGCGCGGGCTGAGAATTCGGTCCATCCCGTCCAACACCTGCCAAGTAGTCACCATTCCGTCCGCGCCCCCGAGCAACGCTAGGTCGAGCCACGTCGAATCGTCGTCGCGCTGCGGCACCGCGGGCACCGTTTCGGCCGGCACGTAGGGCGGGTTGAATACCAATAGGTCCACCACATTGGGCCGAATCGCGGTGGTCAAGCTCATCTGAAGCGAGTCCATCACAGCGGGCGTGGTGCCAGCATGGTTATCCAGCGCCGTTTTCACTGCTGTTTTGCACGAGAATGGGTTGACATCAGTGGCTAAGTATACCCCGTTTACAAGAACATTCTCCCTGATGAACGTGGTGACAATGCCGGACCCAGTGCCTATTTCTGCCACCACCGGCACTCGGCCCGCAAACCGCAGCTGGAGCTGGGCCTGATGTAGCTCGAATGTGTCGAGCAATAGAAACGAGTCCTCGGCCGGCTCGTACACCTTGTCGTAGTCCACGTCTCGTAGTATAGGCGTAGGGAGCATGGCAGAGCAGCAGATGGTGAGAAAAGATGGGCCTGGAGCCAGTGAAAAATTATCATTAAAACGATGCGGCAGAAAACGCAAAACTTGGGGCAAACGACCCGACTTTCTTAGTAGCGACAATGCAGGTTAAGGTCAAAACCCTTACTGGAAGAGACATTCCGGTGGACGTGGAGCCCACCGATAAGATCATTCGTATCAAGGAAATGATGGAAGAGAAAGAAGGGATTCCACCCGTGCAACAACGGTTGATTTTCAACGGGTCCCAGTTAGATGATGAAAACACAGTGCAATTGTCGGGAATCGCTCCGGGAGCGTCTCTCCATCTTGTGTTGACCTTGAGGGGAGGCTGTTAAGCTGAGGCGCAAACCATTATGTATTGCTATTACTGAATAGACGTCTATTGTTTGCTGTGCTGTAATGTAGCTGGTGTAGGCGTAAGCAGCTAAATATTTTGATTTGTGGTAGTATTTGGTGTGCTGTAGCATTGAGTTAAGCTACAGTAGCTGTATTCATTTGCTGTAACCAGTTGCTGCTCTTGCTATATTGTTTGGCTATAAGAATTTGCTGTTTGGCCTTTATGGCATATTGATATGCTTTGTATGCTTGCGGCTCATCTCCCTACTCTACGACTGCTTACAATTGTCATGTTACAATGTCTATTATACTATTTCTGATGTCTACGACTATCAAACACCCAATTGCAACTGTAATTCGTTCAGGTATGATTTTTATTGAAAATAGATCCAATGCCTTATCTACTCTATATTCAGCTGGCTGGTGGTAACTTTCCTATATACTGTTTGCTTCCCAGTTGGTCTGAAACCTCTGCTTTTTGTTTCTCCCTGTCCTATCCAGTTGCCTGGGCCCATTTTTTGGCGTTGGCAAGGAACTTGTTCAACTTAGGTTGGGGCTCTTCAGGGAACACCAACTCCATTGTCTCCTGGTCCTCGCCATCCACCGTCACAAGACGCTTCACTACCGTAGGAAGCTTCGATTCCACTGCCTTGAGCGAATCGCTGGTTCCGTGTTCTTCCTCGTACTTCTTCCATTGCTGGAGAATGACCAAACGGTTCTGGTCCTCCTTGTTGGCCTTGTAATGGTCTGCTGCTGCCTGGAAGACCGCCCGGGTGCTCTTCTTGTGAGTGTCTGTGATTTCAAACTCAACCTCAGTGTCAGTAGACTTTTCCAACGCCTCAAGCTGGGCAGGAGAGAGAATGGAGGACTCAAAGAAAGCATACGCTATCCAGTTTCTAGTAGTATCTTCGGCTGCCACCAACTGCTTGTAGAGGTCTCTGGCTTCGTTGTAGCGCATCTCGTCCTTGTAGAAGTCAATGAACGAAATCCACAATATCGACGTCTGTAACTTGGCAGTCACCTGGCATAGTTCTAGCCCTGTGTTATACAAAGACGTCACTCTGTCCACTTCATTAAGCTCTTTCTCGAACTCAATGTATTCGAATAGTATACTAGATGCATCATTTATCTGGCTGCTGGTTATTGCTAACTCGAGCCATTTTTCGTAGAGCTTTCTACACCTGTTCCATTCTCCTAGGCTCTTTTCGAGGCCAATATAATAGCGGAGGATCTTCTTCTTGGGTTTGGACGTACAAGTCTGGCCAATGGCTCGACCCAACACCTTTCTTGCGGAAGAAAGCCCGTCATGGCGTAGCTCAAACTCCGCAAAGTGAATCCAGACCTTTCCAAAGCTGAACTGAGTGTGTGGAATTACCCCCAAACAGTCATTCCACACTGAACGGGCATCGTCTATGCTCTGGGCTTCGAATTCTTGCCAAAGAGCGTACCGAATCCAGAGAAAAACGTATCTTCTCCAAGTCACTGACTTTCCTCCGGAAATTGGTGGTTTATGTGTCTTTATATGGCTGAACCAGTGTCGTATGGCGTCCGGGTTCTGCTCCTGCTGGAGGAGGTTAAGAAGAGACCACAAGGTGTCGAAGTCCTGGGGGTCTTCTTTCAATTGCTGTTCGTATTTAAGACGTCTTTTGAGAATAATGCTACCCTCGATGGAGTCCTTATGGCCGTAAGTCTTTTCGAACTGGGTGTAGGCTGCTAAGAGTTGAGTTCGTTGCTCTGATGAGAGGTATATTTCGTTGGCAGAGTCTTTCGAAAGAAGAATCTGGTAAATGCTGCTGGCACGTTCGTATTCCTTTACTGAAGACTCCCATGCTGACCACCGGCTTATGATGGCTACAAGTTTTGGGTCTTGTGACTCTCTATTCTGCCCGAAAAGGGTGTCCACAGCAAGCTCAAACACATTTCGTATGACTCCTGTCTGAACATCTGATTTTGGCACTTCGTACACTTCAAAATTGATCCACTTCATCCAGATGTCTCCAGTTTGCGGAAATGCTTGCACGTAGCGCTTAAACACATCACGGGCATTTCCAAACTCATCGTAACGCTTTTCGAAGTTAACGTAGGCGTCCCACGCCCCATAATTGGGCTTCCATTCAAGCCATCTATTAAAGATGGCACGGACAGTAGTAAAGTTGTGTAAGGTTTCTTCTGTTTGCACATACAAAAACCAGAGCTTGTCTACACGGGGAAGCGTGGTCACGGCACGATCGAGCAAGTTCCGAGCATGGTTGACGTTCTTATGGGAGAGTTCGAATTTGATGTAATGGGTCCAGAAAGGAATATGCTGAACGTTCACCAGAAGGGCTCTTTCGAAAATTGATCTTGCACGGGCAAAGTCGTGGTTATGCTCGAACTCCCAGCGGGCGTAACGCAACCATTGGCCGAAATTCAACCGATTCTTATTCAATTGTTGTTCGAACTCTTTACGTTTATGGAGCTGAACTGACCGGAGTTCCTCGAGGTCCTGGATCGATTGGTGGGTTCTGCGTAGCGGTTCATCTCGGAGCTCAAACGCTTCTTGGAGGATCTGCTCGCTCGAGACCTGCATCTCGGCGGGGGGGTGTTGCAGGTCCATGATGTAGAGAAGACCTAGCGATGAGTATGCAGGTATATGAACTAGATCTAAACCCCCGTACCCCAAACTCAACACCCGTACCTCAGAGTCTCTACCCCACCCGTACATCTAAGCTGGTGGTTCCACACCCGTACCCTCCCTCAAAGCCGGCCGCAAACGCCGGACCCGCCCCCGTACCTCCCAGTTCCGGTGTCTGCAGCAGTTTTACCGTGGGACATACGGAATTTTAATCTGTCCCAGATAGTTTAGTAACCCCCTCCCAACAAGCTGATTTACCGGCTTTCAACAGTAGAAAAAATTGGCCTATCTGATGATAATTTTACTCGTCTATCGTTCGCTCATTATTTAGACGTTTCTTTCCTCATCCTGCTTCTTTTACTCACCGTCCAGGTATTTGTCCTTGGTTTATTTCCTAGTTCCACGGCACCCCGGATAATTTTATTTTTTTTGCTTCCTTCTTTATAAATTTTCCAGGAACATTCGTATTCCGTAAGTTCCCATTTCCATTCGCTAAACCCACAATTATATCGAAATCAGGTAGTATTATGTCCACGGAAAGGTTGATTTATTCACCTTCTTCCGAAATAAAAGGGACAATCGACGACATTGGTATCAAAATCTCCAACCAAACCATCGAGGCTCTTCATCCCAATGAAGATTCGACTGGTTTCTTCTCACTAGCCTGTCTTGGAGGCTCCAGTTCTGATGATGAAGACTGGACAAAAAAGTCTCATATTCCGTTCGAAAACATCATATGGTGCCAGTCAGTCTTGGTGGACGACGTTGACGTCGATAGCCTTGCTGCCAAACACTCCAATTCTACAGTTGAACTCAGCTACGTGTATCCTACTGGTAAAACCATCAAACCGGTCAAGTTAATTGTAGAGTTGGAATTGCCCTTATTGGGGTCATTTGGGGAATTTTCTACTGCTTCAGACTTCATTTTGTCTAAAGCTTACCCCAATAAACTACTCCAACCATCGATTTTGGTGGTCATAAACCCTCATGGAGGTCAAGGACTTGCCAAAACCATCTATCAGGAAGAAATAGAGCCAATTCTCAAAGCAGCTCACGTCAAAATCGCCTATTCCGAGACCAAATACTCTGGTCACGCTACGGATCTCGCCAAATCATTGGATGTAAACAAATATGACATTATTGCTTGCTGTTCGGGGGATGGGATCCCCCACGAAATCATCAACGGGTTCTTCCAGCGGTCCGACCGAGGATTGGACGCCTTCAACAAGCTTGCCATCACCCAATTGCCCTGTGGATCGGGGAATGCCCTTTCGTTGAGTACACACGGAAGTAACGAGGGTGCCATGGCAGCATTTAAGATGTTGAAGCTGACAAGAAGCAAGTTGGACTTGATGGCCATCACCCAAGACATCAACAACGAAGAAGTCACCAAATTATCATTTTTATCCCAATGTTATGGGATGATTGCTGACTCGGATATCGGAACCGAACATTTGCGGTGGATGGGACCCATTCGTTTTGAGTTGGGGGTATTTGAGAAAATCATGCGGAGGGTCAAGTACCCGTGTGATTTGTACATTAAATACGAGACTAATACCAAACAGGAAATCAGTCAGCACTTTGAGCACCATACCAGTCAACCCAATGTGCAACCTAAGCCACTTTCACCGCAAGACTTTGAGCTTAAAGGTCCCCACATTAATGAGGCTCCTCCATCCGACTGGGTGAAGATAGAGGATAAGATTGCTTCCAAAATCAACGTGTTCTACGTGGGAAAGATGCCGTATATTTCTACTGACACCCAGTTCTTCCCGGCAGCACTTCCCAATGACGGTAGTATGGATTTGGTGATTACAGACACCAACTCGTCGATTTTGGAGACAATTAACCTCCTTTTGATCGTGGGGAAAGGGTCGCATGTGCATGAAGACTACGTCCATCATGCGAAGATTAAGAGCTACCGACTCGTGCCCAAATTGAATCACCCGGAGAAGCATTTTATTAGTGTGGACGGTGAGAGTTTTCCGTTTCAGCCATTCCAGGTGGAGGTGTTACCGGGGATTCTTTCGATCCTCCTCCAGGATGGGTCTTTTGTAGATACATGTTTTACGAGATGAATAGCAATGTATGCCATCTATGTGCAATAGTGTAGCGTAGGTTCAAGGGTAGGTGCAAGTAGAGGTCCCTGTGCGTAGCTGTAACATATGTAGCCTCTGCTAGATCTGCACCTTGTAACAATATGTTATTCCCTCTGTCAAATCCCAGCCTCTCTCAATTCCAGGCCTAACCACAGCATGATCTCTTGTTATTTCCGGACCTTTGTTGGGGCCGTAATTACATTACTAATCTCCAGCCTGTCTCGCCGCAACAAAGCACCTGATCGCCCATCACTCAGACCTAGGCCCTAGTCTGCGGCCCTATATTCAATCTCCGGTCAGTCTAGCCAAAATACTGATCCCTGGTCACTTCAAACCCAGGCCCTTGTCTGCGGTCGTACATTCAATCTCCGGTCTATGGCCGTAACAACATCTCAGTCGGTGCCTCTATTCTAGCGAATCTTATCGGCTGATAGTAACTGCAGCAACCAGCTTATCGGCTGATGGGATACCAGCAAACTCATATGCAACCAATTTACCCAATGCGGTAATGCTGCCACCGCACTTTCAGCCACTGCTCCTAACCGAGTTGCGCTTTGGTTGGCCGCTGGATTTGGTTGCGATCCGGTGTTGTTGTTTGACAGGTGCCTGACAGGTGAATCTTAAAGTAACAACGTAACAACCTGGGTAGTGGGGCGGACAGGTCTGTTGGTGGGCCCGGAGCTCTCGGCCCAGAACTGGCCACAGAGTCTGGTGATCTCCGCCCAGATCCTGGTGGGTCGGCCCAGCCCAACGCAGTGCCTGACCTGATTCAGCCTCGTCTGCTTGGCCCATTTGTTGTCTGATAGGTCATCCTGCTTATCGCCTGCCCACTCTCGGCCCCTCCCTTTCATCCCTTCCCATCTCCTGCTCACTGCCCACCCCCACCCTGGTGTCTGTTCTGTTGACGGGTCCAGCTCAGGCCCGCGCGCCGCCCCAATCCGCGCCCCAGCCCAACCCCAGCCCCCGCCGGCCCAGCCCCACCTCGGCAGAGCGTTGCAGGTTAGCCCCCGTATACTGCAAAAGTCGTTCCCGCTTATTCCTGTTTTTGGCCCCGTCGATGACTTCACCGGCAGCGTTCACATTCTTTCTGGCATCTATTGTTGAAAGGTTGCCGTTTTTTTCATTTATAGCGGTTCTGCCATCGATCTTTTTCCACCATCGATTTCTCCCCTGTTATTAGCCTCCCCTTTCTTGGCTTTCTGCTCAGTACTCGTGATCTCGTTCGGTTGCTATAGTGCCGATTTCTTTGATCCACCCTCACCTGCCTGTCCACCAACACGCTGCTCCATCCTGGCTCCATTTACCAGCCTATTCTCGCTGCCATATATTCTCCTTCTCAGGCCCATATTCTCATTACCTATTTCTCGCCGCTGCTCCATCATCTTCAGTACACCAGCCTATTCTCCGTACACTCTCCTATTCCGTTATGAAAAATGCATACCCGTATTAGTTTGGATAAGTTAAAGAGCAAAGTCAGCGGCAGAAGAAGCTCCGAGTCGTCACTTCTCGAGCTTGCCAACTCCAAGAACGGCGAACGCAGAAACAGTGTGTCCAACCCCATGATTGTCATCTCGGAGTCTCGTGACAAGGCCCTTCATAGTCTCAACCCCTATCATTCACAGAACAGCCGACTCCGGGCCCAGTCCCTCTCGCTAGTTAACCCATCGGGGTCCAACTCCCGGTCCCGGTCCCGTAGTGTATCGAAAAAACGGGCCAAAGAGCTCATCAAACAGGAAACGGCCCAGGTCATTCTGAAAAAACTTCTCCACGTCCTCGCCGATTTGGGATTGCAACAGCCCATCCCGTTGAAAACTACCAGCGGAAATGTCAACGGACCCGTATCCAAAACCTCCAAAATCTACATCGCCAACTCCAACGACTGTATCTATCTTGCTCCGGCGTCGTCCGCCAGTTTCACCTACGAGGACGTCGAAAACGGAGGAATCCCGGAAAATTCCATGGATTTCAATGATGACGACGACGACGAAGACGAACCATTCTTCAATAACTCCTCCTCGAGTCTCCAGAACTTAGCCAACGGCGATATACGACGTGACAGCGAGTCTGCGATCATGTCTGACGATGAGGACTCGGGACCTTTATCTCCAGCATCCCACTCGAGAAACAACTCCAACGCAAACCTCCAGGCCTCCAACTCCACCGTAAACCTCAACACCAGGGCCACTCCGAAGCGTTTACGTCAAAAAATGCAGTCGTTCAACTCTCCTAACTACTTGTGCACCAAAATCGATGCCGACTCTCCTATTCCGCACACTTTCGCCGTCATTGTCGATCTCGAGAAGGAAACCATCTGTAGAGACGTGGTTATCGAGTTTCTGTCCTTGACCAATATCTTGTGGCCCTCAGGAGACCCTTACAACAAGTCTTTTGTCAAAGAAAAGTTCAAAATCGGCCAGTTGGAATGGCAATCCACCCTCAACGACGCAGACTACTACATCAACATCCTCAACTCCAATGATGTCAAATCAAAACACATTTTGGCCTCAGATCTTGCCAAAAGAACAAGGGAATACAAGTTGAATAACGTCAGAGACTTGGCTGATGGTGTAGATGAACCAGCTTCCCATAAGTCCTCAATTCAGACAGAGAGAGACTCCGAATCCTCGTTGGGTTCCGGCTCTGTTACCGAAAGAGCCTACAAACCAGGTATCTACGTATTCTTATTACCTGTTCTTCTCCCCCATCACATTCCTCCAACCATCAGCTCCATTAGTGGGTCCTTATCGCACAATGTCAACGTTACCTTGAACAAAATCAGTGAAAAGTTGAATAGAAAGTCCAAGGTGTGTGCTTGCTATAATCTCCCCATGGTCAGAACTCCCCCATCATTTGCTAATTCTATCGCCGATAAACCCATCTACGTCAATAGAGTATGGAACGATTCCTTGCACTACATCATCACCTTCCCCAAAAAGTACGTTTCATTAGGCTCTGAGCACCTGATTAATGTTAAACTCGTGCCTTTAGTCAAGGACGTCATCATCAAAAGAATTAAGTTCAATGTCCTAGAGAGAATCACCTACGTCTCCAAAAACTTGTCTCGAGAATATGACTACGACGGTGATGATCCTTATCACTTGAAGTTCGGCTCTGACAATAAAATCAGAGAACGTGTAGTGCCAGTGTGTGAATTGAAGACAAAGCAGAAGTCGAGTGGTTCGAACCAAACAGAACCTTATAAAGAAGAGGTGATAAAATGTCCCGATAATAACTTGTTATTCTCGTGCTACGAACCCGAAGATCATTACGATGATTTGAACCATTTCACCCTCGATGATCCTTTAAGCAAGCCAAAACTGCAGTCTAAAGACACCATGATCGCTTCTCCCTTGGACATCAACATCGCCTTACCTTTTTTAACCACCAGAAGCGATAAGACTATCATGACCTCCAGTGTTGCCGGTACCAATGACGACGATGACACTGGATACATTTCTCACTCCTTCTCCAACTCATCTTCTAGGAAGGCTTCTAGTGCAACCAGAAACATGTCTTTCGGCAATGGTGATCTCACGTCACCCCCATTCCCTCCATCGTCCCCAATTATCGGATCTTTGGAAACCAATATAAGTCATGCTCATCCTGATTTCCAGCATAGCTCTCTTAGTAAGGTTGTATCTTACGGAGAGGATGATGAAGTGTTCAAACCAGACTCCTCGGCCCTCATGGCAGAAGAGTCCAGTAACCACTTAAAGGAAAACATTCAGCATGGATACACTACTGTGTCCAAAGCTTTATGTCCTGATTCCAACTTTCGTCACATTCAAATCCACCATCGTTTGCAAGTATGTTTCCGTATTTCCAAACCGGATCCTAATGATAATTTCAAAATGCACCATTACGAAGTTGTGGTGGATACTCCATTGATTTTGCTTAGTGCCAAGTGTAATGATGACTCGATCCAATTGCCCAAGTACGACGAAATCGAGGGTTCAATAGAAGTGTCTGGAGATGCTGGTGATGGCATCACTTTCCGGACTCCTAATTTTGAACGAAATGGGGTTTCCATTAAGCAACTTAACCAGTATGATGGAGATCAGTTACCATCATTTGAAGAAGCCATGAGCTCTCCATCATCTCCAATCACCAGGTCAGTATCTTTGGGCTCGGAGCCTATCAGCAGAATTCCCTCCATTGTGCCTAATGAACCAGCACCAGCATATGAGGCTACTCCTTCTACCACACCGAAGTCGGAAAGTCCACTTAATATCGACGAGCTCGTCAACCTGCAATCAAGAACAGGTCCTGCTAATAGCAGAAAATCCAAGATCAGATCTTCGTTGCTGAACTCGTTTGCTCCAACACCAAAGGGTAGTTTATCGGGCTCTACAGAAGATACTCCAGATCCATTAGCTGTAGATGATGATGAGGAGGCTGAATTGGTGGATAACCCTGATGATGCTTCATCCGGCCAGTCTAATTCCATTAATGGCCAGTCGTCGTCGATGCTGTCTGGCGAATCTTCGAGTCTCAACACCGATCTGTCGCTCATATCATTGAACACTTCTCATGTGAATATCGCTCCGCAAACTGGGTCTTCTGAAGCCAGTACTGCCGAGTCAGCTCCAGAAGCAAAACCAGTTGATGATGACACGCCATCTGATGATATCAACGACAACTCCCAGTTCGTGGATGTGCCTGAAGATGAAGCTACGAACGAAGCAGACTCTGATATGACGCCGTCGGGCCTGAACGTAGTGACCCCCATCAACAGTGAGACCATTCTCGAATCGGGAATTCCTCTTCACGTGCAAAACACCAATACCAGTGGCCTTGACAGTGAGATGGTGAGCTTGTACACGCAAGAGACTCAGGAAAACTCGATGTTTGACCAAAGATTGCCTTTGCTTGAGAACCAAAGTATCGATAACTTGTCTCGTACAGTGACGAACTTTAGTATGAGAAGCAACAACTTGGTCAACACGGGCTCCCGAGACCCTTCCAAGCAGCTGACAGACAACTTGTCGATAATCACCGAGGCCAACCAGCCAGTGCAAGACATGCACCACAACTTCTAGTCCGACCAAAAGTATGGGCCCAAGCTGCGAGTACAGCAAGGTCTACTGAGAGAATGCTCTCTAGTCTTTAATTCTTCATATATTAATATAATTCTACAGTATACAGTGAATTATCACCTTTCGTAGCATAGAGATTAGATTCCACAACACTTGTCGTATCTTCTAATATTTTAGGTCTTGTTGTTCCATACCTTTTGGTGAGATCATCAGATGGTTTTCAGTAACGCGATTTTTGATGATTTTTCACCAAATCGCTGCAAAATCTAACTACTTTTTCTGTGACTTTCATATCAGTTTCTTCCTAATTACACATCTTCACCAACTACATGCCATTAACTAAACCGCTACCCCCCAATGGTGCCGTTGCTGTAATCGGAGCAGGAATCTCAGGACTTTCATTTGCTTACTTTCTCTCAAAACTCCGGCCAGACGTAGGTATAACCCTATACGAATCCAAACCAGGACCAGGAGGATGGATCCATTCACAGTACTTAAACAGTGGAAATGATGAAATATTGCTAGAGAAGGGTCCCAGAACATTAAGAGGAGTCAGTGATGGTACTCTTTTGATCATAGACATCCTCAAACAGTTATCCCAAGATCACCAGATAGAAGTCATGAGACATGATTCTGTTGCCAACAGAAAGTACTTCTTGGATCATAATGATAAGTTGCTAGAGGTACCCAATAGCTTCAGTACGGGGCTTAAATTCTTCAACAATCAGCTAACCAAAGGGTTATTTCGTAGTGTGTTGTCAGAGCCCTTTTTGCTGGTAAAATTGAAATCAGGTGAAGATATAAGCGTAGGTGAGTTCTTTCGACGCAAATTTGGGTCCAGCAAGCTTACTGACAACTTGGTGAGTGCTGGGCTTCACGGTATATATGCTGGAGACGTCAATAAACTTAGTGTCAGAACGCTTTTGCCGAAGCTCATAGATTTAACTGACAAACATGGCACCATCTTCAAAAGTGTCTTAAGTCTGACTATTAAACCCAAACCTGCCAAAGAGTGGAATCCCCTGTTGCAGCAGTATGAAAGTTTGATATCCAAAGACTCCAACTTGAAGCAGTTACAGCTGGATTTGAAGCCATACCCCATGCTTCGTTTGAACAAAGGACTACAACAACTCCCGTTATCTCTTGCTTCGTATTTGTCTGGATTGCCTAACATTACCTTGAAGTACAATTCTAACATAAGTCATATTGCTGTTGGAGACAAGGTGGTGGTAAACGATGATATCAGCACCTACAAGTACGATCATTTACGGTCTACTATTAACACCCATAGTCTTGCCAAACTACTTGGACCAGGGCTAAATTCCAATCTCCAGCAAGCATTGACATCAACAGAGTACGTGGATGTGTTTTTGGTCAACGTTTACAGCCCCAGGAAGGGCTTGATTCCTGCCAATGGTAGTGGGTTTGGTTTTCTTGTTCCTCTACTGAAACAGAACCCAGATAGCCTTCTTGGGGTCATTTACGACTCAGACACAGAACAGAACGTGCAACAACTATTTCCTAGTTCTGAAGAAGGCAAAAATACAGGCTACGACAAGATCACTCTCATGATGGGAGGACACATGTATGGCAAGACAGGAATTCCCTCGAATCTCGACAGAATAAAGGCTATAAAAAGAGTGCTTCTGGAGTATTTGAATGTTGAATTGCAAACCCACAACTTGATCATCAGAGACGAAGGTTCCATCAACGATAAGAAGCTACCTCCTCTTGCAAACAACGATTTGGTCATTTCTTACAACATGCACCAGCAGTGTATTCCCCAGTTCCACGTTGGATACGAGCAGAATAAGGCTGCTACAAATAAACTATTGGCTGAAGAGCTAGACAATAAGATATCGCTAGGAGGAATGTGTTTTGGGAACGGAATTGGGGTTCCTGACTGTGTGATGAATGGGCTCGAGGGTGCTCTTTCCTTGAAATGAGACGTCTACTTCAGGTAGTCTGCCACTTTAGCAGAAAGTAGAGAGTCACGTCTCAATGTTGAGTCATTACTGCTTTTTCAATATTGCGTCATGGCTGCTTCTACTCGTTGGCTACAGTTGTTGGATATAGTTTGTATTCTATTGTACATATTATACATCATGATTCGTAACGAGGCATCTCGTCTTCACTGTCGGAAAACTCGAGAGAACCATCAATTCTAGAAATGATTTTGGACTTGCTCTTCGAGAACTCAATGTGTAATGGCTTGCCAAAGAAGTTGAAATTCTGAAGACTTTTCAACGCTAGTTCAGCACTATCGGCATTATTTAGTATAACGTGGGCCTGGCCCCTCATCTTTTTGTCCCGTGGCTTGATGACAATGTCAAACACGTCACCGTAGGTGGAAAAGAGTATGTACAAGTTGGATTTGATGAGAGATGGGTTGATTTGGTCATTGAGGTTCTTGATGTAGAGGGTCTGGGAGTGCTCCTCCTCGATTTTGGCGGGCTGGGGATGTTTTCTGGCTGCAGGAGCCTGTTTGCGGTCTGTGCTGGCCGCAGCTGAAGCGGTTCTCTTCCGTGTATCGCCCATAGGGCTGATAGAGATGGAGGTAGAAACGTAGGCTCATGTATGGGCAGAGGGTACGGGCGTGAGAGGTACGGGCTCGGGAGGTACGGGTTTTCCAGATGTACGGATGTTGTTCTGTTTTTTGGTGTACGGATTCGGAAGCGGATAGCGGGGCTCGTGATTGCCCGATCTGCCCTTAATTAGCACCCAAGCCTGGTTCGAGTCAGGGCAGGGCCCGCAACGGAGCAACCTGGTGTCACGGCTAACTGCAAAACTGTTGCGGTTGACAGCACCACGACAATCTGGGGCTGCGGTTGACCGGATAGCCCTGGGCCCAGTTGCTCGGTCGAGCCCATTCGTTCCGCGCAGACCCTTCCGCCCTGCCCATGTGCTTCCGCCGGTCCAACGCCTGCCCACGGCCGGCCCACAGTTCTCTCTACTTTATTCCCATAGAGTTTTATTCCCAGGCTGCTTATTTCCAGAATCACCACACCTACTCAGCCATCCTCTAACTCTCGTCCTCCACCACTTCCCCCATACTATCTACCCCTATCCTCCACCCTGCGTCATGGGTGTGGTCATTTAATTCGGCAGAACGTTCCCTCCGCATTTGGCCCGATTTTTTCACGCCAAATTTTTCGCTTGCTCACTAAAAAACCATGAGCTGCCTGTCATTTGTACATCAACTTTAAAAAATAGTCTCTTTGCTACTCTATAACCAATTGTTGCTGTAAGTTACCGTGTTAATTAACCCGTAGCTGGTCGTTTTAAACCAATTGTTCCGCTCATAACTTTGATAAATTGCTGTGGTGTGTACTCCCCCAATTGAAGCTAATTAAGTTGCGTCCCCCAGCATCCCGGTCTTTTTACTGATTAGCGTCTGTTCTGATATAATCGTCTGATTCTGGTTAACTATCATCAGCTTTTTTTTTTATTACCTAAACCTTATCCGAGTCCGTCCAATCGTGGAACTGCTCCCTTTATAAACAAATTTGCTCTCCCAATTTGCTGCTGTTTGGGTTCCCCATCGTTCCTCTTCCTCCGCCATGACCTCGCAATTGAACGCTTCGTTGCTTAGGCTCAAACTCTTGGATGCCTTGAGAAGTGGCGACAACTCCAAGGTCGATAGCTTGATTCGGGAACTCTCGAATACCAAAGTTACCATCCAAACCACCGATCTTATCAATTTGAAGGAAACAATTCTTCATTACGCCGTCCAAGTGGCTCCTCTCTCCACTATCCAGCACCTTATTGATCAATCTGAGGCCTACAATCTTGACATAAACTCCCAGGATGCCGACGGAAACACTCCGTTGCATTTGGCTGCCGCAACTTCTCGTCAGGAAGTGGTCAAGTACTTGTTATCCTTACCCAACATCAACGACACCATCGTCAACTTGAAGAAAAAGCAGCCGGTGGAGTTGTGTAAGGATTTGAATCTTGCCCAGGTGATGCAATTCGAAAGAGCGAGTTTCGTAGAAAAACTGGCCAGCGACTTGCGTAAATACTTCAGTAATCGTGACTTTGAAAACTTAGAAAACTTACTTGTGTCCAACCCTAGAGCCTCCGAGTTGTTAGACATCAATGGATCCGATCCAGACACCGGTAACACTGTGTTGCACGAGTTCATTAGAAAAGACGATCTCCAGATGTGTGATTGGATCTTGAAACATGGAGGTGATCCATTCAAAAGAGACAAAAGGGGAAGATTACCCATTGATTTGATCCCTAATAAAAGTGACCCATTACGTAAGTTGTTGAAATCAGCCTCCAAAGACCAATCCATCATGGATCCTGTCATCAACACCAACAACGCCATCAAAACCGGTGGTGCCCCAACCTATAAAGGATATCTTAGAAAATGGACCAACTTTGCATCCGGTTACAAGTTGAGATACTTCGTGTTAGACCAATTTGGAGTATTATCATACTACACCAACCAAGATGATACCGATAATGCCTGCAGAGGTTCATTGAACTTAGGGTTTGCAACCTTGCATTTAGATTCTTCAGAGAAGTTGAAATTCGAAATCATTGGTAAAAATGGAATTAGATGGCATTTGAAAGCTAATCATCCAATTGAAACCAACAGATGGGTTTGGACTTTACAAAATGCCATCACCATTGCTAAAGATAACATTAAAAGACAGAAAGCTCCAGCCAATGCCCGTACAAGTGTCGATAGTGCCCATACAAACAATGAGTCCATTGCTACTTCTCCTGTCTCTCCAGTAGTTGACAGATTTGATCCCCCTAGTAAGAGTGGATCAAGATTAAGTCTCGATGAACCTCATTCTGAATCCAAGAGACACCGTTTATTACACCTTCCTAGACGTAAACATAAGAAAACAGGAAGCCAATACTCAATTAGTGAATTTTCCGAAGCGGAAGATAATGAACAGGCCTCAATTTCTCGTTCTAGCACTTTCTCGAAAAAATCTAATAAACCTGCTCCTGGTGATAGCTCCGTCAATTTAGCTAGATTCCATGCTGAAGACCCATCTTTATTGCCTCCTCCTACCAAAGGTGAAGATCAAAGCCTGGCATACACTGGATCTGATGATTTTGACTATGATTTGGATGACTATGACACTGATAACGATTCAACTTACCAGAAAGAGAACTCTTCTGAAGACTTACAAAATACTGGAATAGAAGATCAAATCGCAACTACCAAGAGAGCTCTTGATGTTGAAGTAACAAGTTTATTAGATTTGTTTACATTGGCTTCGAAATCTGAGGATCAAAAAAGCTCTGATGTGTTTGAGGTTGGTATCAAAACTTTGAAAAGTATTCAGACATTGAATCTGAAACACAATACGTTGATTCAAAGTAAAGAACAAAGGTTCATTCGGAGATTTGAAAGACAAACTGAAGTTAACAAATTATGGGAACAATCCATTAAACAATTAGAAAGTGAAATCACTAAGAGAGAAGAAACTTTGGCCAAGTATGAAGGTAAGAAGAAGTTGATGAAAAAGTATCTTACAAATTCTGGTGCCATGTCTGGAGGAGCCACTAGCCCAGGTGGTACTAGATTTCCACTTTACCATGCTCTCAGCAAAGAAAGTGTTCCAACTGCTAGCGGTACATTGCCAGAAAACCCCGAAGTTGAAGGTACTGATAAACCTGAATTGGTTAATCATAAATTGAGCACATCTGAAGATGCAGAACAAGTTTTGCAAGAAATCTTTCAAGGAGATTCTGACGATGAGTTCTTTGATGCTGATGAGTTTGAAGAGTCTGGTGATGAGACTCAACATGAAGACAAAGGACTTGGAGTTGCTGGTGCTGTTGGTGCTGGAATTGCTGGCATAGGAGCTGCTGTAGGTTTAGGAGCCAAAAAAGGTGAACCAAAGCTCCCAGAATTGAAAGAAGAACCAGAAGAGCCTAAGGAAGAAAAACCTAAGGAAGTAGAACCCAAGGAAGAAAAACCGAAGGAAGTAGAGTCAAAGAAAGAGGAACTCAAGGAAGAAGAACCCAAAGAAACCCCATCTAAAGCAGCAGAGGCTCAACAAGAGGCTCCAGCTACTGAAGAAAAAGCTCCTCCTTCTTACAATCAATCCAACTCACAAAATAAATCTGATATCCAGGCTGTAAGTAAAGAGCAGGAAGAGATGTTCCGCAAGATCAATGAGGAGGGAAGTTTCTTAGGATATGAAAACCCACCAAGAACCAAACTTAGCATGGATGAAGATAACAGACCTAAGGTTGGATTGTGGGGTATTTTGAAATCAATGATTGGTAAAGATATGACAAGAATGACTTTGCCAGTGTCTTTCAATGAATGTACCTCTTTATTGCAAAGATTAGCCGAAGATATTGAATACAGTAGTTTATTGGACACTGCTGCTGGTTATGATGATTCTACTTTGCGTATGGCATATGTTGCAGCCTTTGCTGCATCTGAGTATGCGTCTACAATCAATAGAATTGCCAAACCTTTCAATCCATTACTTGGTGAAACATTCGAATACTGCCGTCCTGATAAACATTATAGATTGATTTGTGAACAAGTTAGTCACCATCCTCCTATTAGTGCATGTAATGCTGAATCTATTAAATGGGATTACTATGGTGAAAATGCCGTGGCATCTCAATTTAAAGGAAGATCTTTCGATTTCAAACACTTGGGTAAAATGTTTTGTCTGATTAGACCCGATAATGGAGTCATTAACACCAAAGGTGAACGTGTTCAATCAGAAACTTATAGTTGGAAGAAAGTCAATACCTCAGTTGTTGGTATTATCATGGGTAACCCTACTGTTGATAACTATGGTAAGATGGAAGTCACTAACCATACTACTGGAGATGTTATCGTTGTTGACTTAAAACAAAGAGGATGGAAAGCTTCTTCTGCTTACCAATTGTCCGGTCACGTTGTTGATCGTCATGGAAAGACACATTGGGCCATTGGAGGTCATTGGAACTCCAAGATCTATGCTAAGAAGGTTGTAGAACAAGATATTGACTATTCCAAGAGACGTGATTCTCTTCTTGACTACAATGAATCTAACCAAACCAAAGCTACCAACGATCCATATTCTGGTAGCAAATTTTTGATCTGGCAAGCAGCTGCTAGACCTAAAGTTCCTTTCAATTTGACTGCTTTTGCTGTTACATTGAATGGAGTTGACGATAAACTTAAACCTTGGCTTGCACCTTCCGATACTAGATTAAGACCTGATCAAAGAGCCATGGAAGATGGTCTTTATGATGAAGCATCTGATGAAAAGCACCGGGTGGAAGAAAAACAAAGAGCTGCCAGAAAGGAAAGAGAGACCAAGAATATTACCTACGAACCCAATTGGTTTGTTAAGAAGAAGCATCCATTGACTGGAGATGCTTATTGGGAATATAATGGTGACTACTGGACCAATAGAAGAGACAAAAAGTTGGCCGATTCTGCCGATATCTTTTAGGGATATCCACCGTGTGATTACAATTATTTTACTGTTTTACTGTAACTCTAATATTTATTTCTATTAGATTCTTTTTCTGTACTAATAAACGTTACAATTTTTATATTTATTGTTATCAGTTTGATCTCGGGCTTTAGACGTTTGAGGTGTTCTCCACAATTCACCCGAGTTGTTTTTGTGTGTCTTCACACAAAAATTTTTCACGCAGCAATGCTATTACCATTTGATCCTTTGCGATCATTTATTAAAGAAATAACTCCGCTTATTCCTTATCACTAACTTTGATAGGTGTTGATACCCTTATTTCTCTCCTTTAAGGTGACGAGAAACTGCTACCTACTACTAGCTGCTACTCCCTAATCTCCTCAGTACCAACTAAATGGTATAATCTTTACAGCTTATTGTGCATTAATAACTTTAGTAATAGACAGGTTATAAACATGAAGAACTTCACTTCAAATTCAGCATTATACATCTTAGCTCCGGTGTTTTTGATTGCATCTGACTTCATAGCCACCAGATTCTCATCGGGTGGTTCCAAGGCTGCCAGTTCATTAACCACCAACAAAGCAAGCTTGCTTTTAAACAATAATGGATCCAA
Source organism: Isabelozyma gotoi (assembly GCA_003708205.2). Lineage (NCBI taxonomy): Eukaryota > Fungi > Ascomycota > Pichiomycetes > Serinales > Metschnikowiaceae > Isabelozyma > Isabelozyma gotoi. The sequence continues at coordinate 296,703 of PPNP02000015.1, read as the reverse complement.
AATCTATAATACCAGCTTGAAAAAGTATCCCAACAATAAATAATTAGAAGCAGGGACTTTAGTCCTTCCTTACATTCCTCCATCATTGCAACTGTTCATTTCTGGACCATCTTATTGGCACTATTTTTTTATCCCATCTCATTTACGATCTTGTTGATCAAGTATTCGATCTTTATCTTTGCATTACTTTCGTTAATCTCATCGGATACTATCCGCATCCATGCTAATTATAAATAGCATCACAGTGGACTTCATTTATTCCATCTTAAAATCTATTCCGAACCATATTTAATGGTATCTCATATTAATTCATTTTCTTTCCCATTTTCTTTCATTTTGTATAAATTCTTTCAATGGGGTACCTCAATACATGTTTATTATAGCTACTGTATTATGGACGCTTATTTGTTGTTCATAATTTTTTTTTTGCAGTTTGTAAACTTGAAGTTGCTAGCAACTAGTTATGAAGGAGGCAGTCAGAAACTTGATATATCGATTGAACAAGGCAATCCGGAACATCTCCAAGTTTGCCATTGGCAATTTCTTTGAGCCTGACGTTGATATTGTGTTGATTACCGGAGGTACCTCCGGCTTGGGGCGAGAGATTGTTCATTGTTTTGCCAAAACACAGGCGAGAATAGTCGTTTTTGACATCAAAGTGCCAACTGATGACAAATATGACAACGTAACATACTATCAGTGTGATGTTAGCAACCGAGAACAGGTTTTGGCATGCCAAAAGGCAGTGGCGAGTAAAGTTGGCAAAGTAACCATTCTCATTAACAATGCTGGCATTACTACCGGTAAACCTCTCTTAGACTTGACTTACGATGAGATTGAAAAAACGGTGCAAATCAACTTGCTTTCAAATTTTTATACCATCAAAGCGTTCCTTCCCGATATGCTACGCCTTAAGCGAGGTTACATCGTCACCATCGCTTCGGTATTGGGTTACATGTCGCCAGCACGGTTAAGTGCATATGGTGCCTCCAAATCAGGACTTATTGCCTTACATGAATCCCTTACTTACGAACTAGGATCTCCATCGCTAAACAAAACCGGGATCAAAACCCTTCTCATTTGTCCAGGTCAGTTGAAAACTGGTATGTTCAACGGGGTAAAAAGTCCATCGTCGTTTTTGGCACCTGAATTAGATCCTACATATGTGGCTTCGAGCGTACTTTCTGCCGTTACTTTAGGAAGGCGAGGTGAAATCAAAATTCCGATGTACGGAAAGGTGCTCCCGGTGTTTCGTGCCCTTCCCTGGCCAATTGTCGAATTGGCTCGTTACGTGTCCGGTATTGATAAGAGTATGAAATCGTTTAAAGGTACCGTCAGCAAAATCGCAAGTAAGGCAAGCTCAATTGCAGGATCTGCAGCCCAGTCGCCTAAGAATTGAATTATAATCCTGCCAACGTTTAATAGCAATTGTTCAATAGCAAACCCATTATATAGCTATACTCAATTTGCCATCATATACTATCTTCTATCATTATGAGATGTAATGAATTTTTGCAAGAACGTGCTGCAATCTTCTTCGTTGGGATTAATATGTACAGTGCGGTTATTTTCCGGTAGTTGCGTCAAAGTAGGACATGATGCATCTGGGGCGGCATACCGCACTGAAATCGGGGAGTAGCGGGATGCACAAGGACTATTATTTTTATCTTTATTTTTTTTTTTGACACTCCATCATTGACCTGAATCCAAGCTGTTTTCTCCACGGAATTGGCCAGTGGTTTCCGACGCATTTCTAGCTTCAAAATGTTCTAAATTTGTTGTGGGTTTAAATAGCGAACTATTTGTCTTCAGATTCTTTCTCGCTAACCTTAACATGGGCTCAGAACTGGATCTTGAATTGAAGATGGGCCTGGTGCCTGAAGACAAGAAACAGGATTTCGACTTTAATACGGAGATACGGTGTTTGAAAAAAGGTGGCTATCCTTACGATCTTCAACACCCAGACCGTTCTATAACTTGTAAATATGTCAAACATGACGGATGTGACTTCTTTACTATGAGAATGAGCGTTCTACCAGGTGTTAAATTGAAAGGTAAAATAATTATTCTTCATGGATGGTCAGAGAACCTGTTTCAGTACCTAAACATTATGGAGTCGCTTACTTCTTATGGCTATGAATGCTTCATTTATGATCAAAGAGGTTATGGCAAAACATCTCCTGGTAAACAAAGAGGTCAAGTCGGTGATGAGAACATGGTGTACACAGATTTAGATAGAATGATAGAAATTGCATTTAAATTTGAACAAGAAGAACCTAAACTCACATATTCGATACTCAGTCATTCAATGGGAGGAACCTTAGCATTGCTTTATTGCCAGAAAGGGAGATATAGAAACAGAATTGATAATTTAATTGCATCCAATCCATTGGTGGACCTTCCATCACCAATGGTATTCATCTTTAGCATCATCCTTACAATCTTTAGCCTTGTGAGTACCAACATCAGAATAGCTCCTTCTAGTTGCAAGACTGGGGTCACGAACTACGAGCCATGGCTTAAATACTTAGAAAACCAAGAGAAAGATCACAATATAGGGACTGTTGGTTTATTCAAGTACCTGATTGCCAGATCAAAACAATTGAGGAGACTTTCCAAGGTCCAGGAGCTCGAATTTCATTCTGGACTCAAGGTTCTTTTTCTTTTAACCTCCAAAGATACAATTGTTAGTCCCGGAGCTACAGTACAGTTGTTTGAGAATCTCAAGACTAGCGATAAAAAGTTGATTGAATTTGATAATTGTGGACATGGACTCTTTATGGAAAATGAGACCATCTATAATAACGTTTGTAATGCCATCAAAAAGTTTATAGACCAATAAATGCATAAGAAATTCAGTAATCAAACCAAATCGTCAATTGTTAAGTTATGTGCAGCCCATACATAACTCAGAATAGATCCCCACTTGACCGGCTTCTTGTACAATGTAAATGCAGTTAATTTAGTCCCATTTCTACTGTAAAATAGCTCGCTCAGCTTTGAAATATTAATGTACAATGATTCAATACTTCTGACCTTGAAAAAGTCAAGAAGATCGTCATCTTCAATGGTGAGAGTGATAGAGTTTGTTTCATCTAATATGTGATCTCCTTCGGAACTAGGGTTGATATCGGTGATTATTATCTCAAGTGGTTTCAGCTTTGGATCTGTCAACGCATAGTCTCCCTTTATTATATTGTAGTCATATCCCTTAGCACATAGCAATTCAAATTCTTCGGGGATACAGCCCACAACATATCCCTTCGTTTTGTAGAACCGGTTGGAGTCAAATTCGGAAAAATTTTCATTAAGGTAGCTGAGGGAGTACACTGTACTGCCATCACTCTCCTTTGAAGACTCACTCAGAGGGAATATCTGAGTATCCTGATAATCAGGCTCTGTTATTTGGCTTACCTGTGTAAGCTGGCTAATTTCAATTTCACGTATAGATCCGTGTTCTTGCTTTAGGCTCTGGCTTCGTCTTTGACTGTCTTCATCGACCAAAGAGTTCAGGCTTGGCTTACTACTGGACGATATTTGAGTGTCATCATCATAAGGTAGGCTTGATTGGATGTGAACATTATTGAGATTGCTGTTCATACTTGTAGTAATGCTGTCGTCACGAAACAAGGTATCGGTCAATTCTCTCGACTCAGTTTTTATAGCTACCTGTCGTGGCTGGAGCTCCAGGCTCGAGTTTGACAGATTCTCCGAACCTTTAAGAGCTGCTTGTAATGCTTGTCCAAACTGATTTGGTAGAACTTTCAGAAGACTCTCAAAATGTGCTTTCAAGAAAGCAGACGGTAGTTTAAGAATGCCATTTATTAGATCCTCAATATCTTCTCTTACCGAATACCCTGAGTAAATTATAGGCGACTGTTTGGCTAGAGCAGTAATTTTGGTTAAAGATCTTCGAGAATAATGTACCAGAAGATCCAATAAACAAAACTTCTCCTTCAACAGGTAGAAAGTATTATCGTTATCATTAGGTCTTCCCATATCAAACAAGTGATTTCCGGTACGCTGCAAGTACTCGTTAGCAATCTCCTCGAGCACCTTAGTACTTATATCGAACTCCATCACCAAATTAGCACCAATCAGCAAATCCTCCATGCTCGAAGGGTTGATTACAGAGATGAGTTCACTTACTGTAGTGAAATCTGTAGCAACAATTTTCCCTAGCGAAGAACCTCGGCCCAATTTGACTCCTAAGCAGTACACAGGAGTACGAGACAGAGTCTGACCGGCTAGTACTGACTCGTCAATGTCCTTTAGCTTCATTTGTGGCTGCAGAGAGGAAGGAGAGTTTGCAGTCTAACGCGTATAGTGAAAAATCGAAAATGACGTAAAATGATGCGAACCTCATCGAGAACCTGGGGTATGGGCTTTCACTTCGAATAAGAGAAGCACTCCTTTTGGAAGTTGTAATTGTAAGTGTACCACCGACTTGAAGTCTGATTTGGGAGTGTTCCATTAGGACAAACTAAAATTCTAAGCGCAATTGTAAGTTTACTTGGTCTCTCTAGTTACGATTATACTTAGCTTTAATTCTGTTGTTGGTGGTTATTGCCTAAACGATCGACTCCTGCTGACTCACAAAATACTATCTTGACCAGTTCAGTAGTTCAGGGACAATACAGCCTACACTCTCTATCTCTACTAATATCCTTTTATTGTATGTCTTATGATCTATAGTCACCGTTAATGGTGATGTACTCGTGAGTCAAGTCACAAGTCCAGAACTTAGCTTCTTGGCCACCACCAGTACCCAAGTCAATTTCAATTTCAAGCTCTTCTTGCTTAAGAATAGCAGAAGCTCTTTCTTCATCAACAGTTTCTGGTTCTCCGTCCACTAACAATTTCAATGGTTCTGAACCATCAGCTGGAATGAAAGAAACATTGGTTTTGGAAGTATTAATGGAATCGGGTGAGCTGACATTGGAGTATCCAACAGCACATAATATACGTCCCCAGTTGGCATCTTCTCCGTACATGGCAGTCTTGAAAAGTGAGGAGTTGGCGATGGTTGAAGCAATGACCTTTCCATCCTTATAAGAAAGAGCATCTTTGACTTTGATGGTGATGAATTTAGTAGCACCTTCACCATCACGAACCACCAACTGAGCCAATTGTTGAGCAAAACCGGTGATTTCTTTCTGCAACACAGCAAAAGACTCAGCACTGGAGCTGGTGTTGTCAATAAGTTCACCTCCAGCAGCTCCATTTGCAATGGCTACAATGGTGTCGTTGGTGGACATATCTCCATCGACAGAAATACTGTTGAAAGAACGATCAACAGCATACTTAACGATTTGTTTCAAGGCTGAAGCGGAAACTGGAGCATCAGTAGCGAAAAATCCAAGTAATGTGGCCATATTAGGACAAATCATACCTGCTCCCTTAGCTAAACCAGCAAGGGTGTAAGTAGTACCGTTTAATTGAAATTGCTTGCTCACAAGTTTTGGAAAGGTATCGGTAGTACAGATGGCCTCAGCACATTTAATCCAATGTTCATGGTCACTACCAAGTTCACGTAAGGCTAACTTTGGAATACCAGAAAGAATGTTGTCAATTGGTAAGTTATTTCCAATCACCCCCGTTGACATAACGAGAGTAGAATCACTTGGGTTTTCCAATACGGAATCAGTAACAATAACCATGTCCTTAGCATCTTTGATACCTTGGCTTCCGGTAACAGCATTAGCATTTCCACTATTAATGACGATAGAATTGATACCCTCACCATTTTTTTGCTTTAAGATGGCCAGAGAGACCTGAACAGGAGCAGCTTTGAATTTGTTCGTAGTGAATACGGCAGCAGCTACTGCTTTTTTGCCGAAATCATTTCTCAATAATGCCAAATCCAAGGACTTACCGTCTTTCTTGACTCCACAGTGGATTCCTCCCACGGAAAATCCTTTTGGGTAAACCCCGGTGGTAGGAACAAAGCGGGCTGCTTTTGATACGTAACGAACGGACTGATAACTAACCAGCATACTAATAGTCTAGCAATTGATGAAGAAAAGAAGTAGAGGCAGGTTTTTTTGATGAATTTTTCAATCTTATCTAGCCGCGCTCGAATTGCCAAATGCAGTAAGAGTCATCCAAATGACTAATAGTACTGGGTTCAAGCCAACACTGGTCCGATTAGCCAACGAAGAAGACTATTCTAAAGCGTTGGAAGCTGACCAAGTAACAGGAGAGAGTGAAATGACTTGACTACATCTTCAACAGCCCCACCCGTACACCATTAACACCCGTACACCCAAAATGTGTTCTCTAGTCGTGTCTGGCACACCTACACTTTTGTGAATGAAAAATTTGGCATATATGGTGAAAAAAATTACCAAACCCACAACCAAACGTTAAAAGTTAACACCACCAGGATGACCAAGAGAGGGTTAGCTGCCATGTTCAGGGCTGCTCCAAGCTCGCCAATATTGAGACAAGTCTACAGATTGAATCTCATATCCGGAACTCCTAAAACTGCCTACAGATTGGGCCCAGAAGTGAAGAAAGTTGAATTATTCGTCATCAGTAAAAATGCTTATGGACCTACAGCTGGATTAAAGAAATTCTGGAGAGAGTACTTGCCAACACTTAAATTTCACAACGATGACGTCAATTTCGTGGTGACAAGAATTAGACCAGAAACTAAGGAAGAAATCAAGAAAGTTCCATCCAAAATCGTAGTTTATGATGCCAACAACAAAGAAACCACCATTGACTGTCTTGGAAAGCACTCTTCCAACATCTTCAGACAACTTAAGAAGGCTACCAATGCAACTCCGGTCCCAGAATCTGAGATCGAAACCATAAAATTATAACTGTACATAGCATAGCATCGCTGAATCTTCCAACAATAATGTATATATCAATAAATGACAATGATAAGATATTGAAGATTGTATTAAAAAAGTCTATACAAGTATTTTTACAGATGAATAAATAATTACTGTACAATTGCTTCGTTAGTTCGTTAGCTGTTGGATACAAGTTGTTCAGAACTGGGTGTCACCTCGATATCTTCGTTGGTTCTCAACTCAAATTTAAGGTTGTCCCATGATGGACTATAATGTAGGTAGAAGCAATATTAGTCTATCTTTTGCAGATTCTACTTTAGTTAGGATTTTAAAAATTCTAACAATGACTCTCTTCCCTTCATTTGCATAAGCTTTTTGATGTGCAACAAATCGTCAATCTCCTTTGGGTCCAAGCTAGGCTCCTCATCTGTAGGCAACTGCGATGAAGCGTATTGCACAAGTTTTTGGAAGTTAAGGGGTTCAGGGGAGGAAAGCTTTGGTTCTATTTTTGGAGTTGACTTCAATTCGGAGAGGCTATCTATAACTTCCTGATTCTGCTGGGTTTCTAAATCTATCCTCTGCTCATAACTATTGATTTCGTTTAGTATAAGCAGCTTCGTTTTCTGAGGCAATGGCCGAGGTCTTTTTGGTTTTCTTCCTCTTCGTTTCTTCTGAATCTCTTGACATTTGGTGACGAAACTTAGAGTTATCAGCTCTTCAGGGATTCTGTAGATAAATGCGTTGGGGGTGTTGGTATCATTTGCACGATCATTCAAACACAAGACTTTGGAGAGATTCTTTGATGCTCTGGAAACAATTTTGTTATCACTCGAAGCATAATTTACAAAGTAATCTGGGAGCTTGAATTCTCCCTCCTCTTTAGTTTGTGGTGGAGGGTCATTCAGATCATCTGGGCGAACAAAATCACTATCCTGAAATTGGGCATAATCTTGGAGAGAAACGTCAACGGAATCTTTGAAGTAGCTCTGGTGCTGATGTTTAATGAGAATATTGCTCATTGAAGCAATCTCAAGGAAGTGACTCTGCAAAGAGACGTCCAACACTGAACAGTCTTTGAAGTTCCGCTTCGTAAATAAAGTACTGGGGAGAAGGTCTTCAAGATGATTGGGGCATCTCCATTTGCTTCCCATTGTTTTACTGGAGCAGAGTGGATCTTGAAGACAATCAAGATGCCATACCAAAGGACAATAATCGCAATGCACCAATGTTCTCTTCTCTAGTCCTGATAATCCACATTTATGACATAAGTATGGTTTGGAATCAGAGTCGTAGAGAGTGTCTATTTCCAAGTCTTCGTTATAGTTATGACCTTTAATTTGGGATCCATTCAGTTTAGTATATGATAATTCAGGTTTTAACTGGTTATCACTGTAAGCTCCATCGAGTTCAGTAGTTACATCCATAAATGTGCTTTCTCTCAATTTCTTGGGGAGTTGGAATTCTCTGGCGTTACGTCCTTCATGTTCGTTTAACAATTGGGCAAATAACCCAATGTGACCCCAGTTTTTCTTAAGTTCTGGGTGGAGTTTTATCGTACATTCAGTACAGTTCCAGCTGTCTTCGGGGCATTCGTCGAGAGGAGGATCACAACAGGTGAAATGGAAGGATTTGGGACAGGTATCACAACATATGAAGACTCCGGACCCTCCACAGGCACTACAGTGGTCATCGTTGTCCTTTGTTGGGTCATCGCTAGAATCAGAGTTATCTGACTCCTTTTCAGTAGTATTGGGAACTAATGTGTTTGCTGGTTTCTTGGGGGAGATGACCTTAATTCTACGGGATAGGGAAGCAGGGGTAGGTCGGCTTTTTGGGGTGGAATTGGCGTTGCCAGATGTGGGAGTTCTAAGAATAAGCTTGGTGCCAGTACGAGGAGAAGGAGGAATAGGACTAGCCCGGCTAGTTTTTCGGATGGAACTAAGATCATGATCTTTATTCTTAGGTAAAAGCTTCAGCTTATACTTCTGTTCGATTTCGTCGTTCACAGAATCGGATTCTTCAGGAGGTACGGATGAATTACGAGAGTTGGCGGCCCCACCGTTTGGTTTGGGGCCTCTTTTCTTCCCTGTGGGCCAAAGTGATTCTTTTTTGATTTTGGCAGTAGGAAATGCTTCGATGGGCAATCCCGTATATAGAGGTTTGGATTCACCCAATTCTGGTTCATGAAACTCTTTAACTCCTCCGTTCAGAACTACACCAAGCACTTTTTTCGATTCAATTATTACAGGACTGTTCTTAAGTGTCGGTATCTCCTTTTTCACCAATCTTGCCGACTTTCTGGCAGGCTGGGGGCCCGGAGATTCGGGCGCAGCCGCTTTTTTCTTATTATGGCCGTTTAACATCGATAGTATATCATTTCCCTGGGATTGGTCCTTTCTCTTTCTTCCTCTGCGGGCCCCCAGTTGGACCTTAACATCAGGAGGTGCCAGACCGTTGATTTTGGGGCGGTCTGGGGACAGGTTTATTACATTGGACAACTTCAACGAGCTGTCCAGCACCGAATTTCTGGCGGATTTTCTTCTAGCAGCCATGGCCACACAATATAGGTACTAACTAAGCACAGCGAAGCTTTCAAGCTTTTTAGCAGCAGGGTGCAGGTGCTGGAGGAAATATTTCAGTAAGTAACTCAGCAGCACTTTCAGCAGCACTTTCAGCAATACTTCAGCAGCAATGGATAAGTTAAACGATTTTTAACGCAGTCCACCTTCGAACTGTCGTTGGTAGCAGCCTAGCAACACTATGGAATCACTCCTAACGGTACAACCAGATCTAAAATGTAAGACCCTGTTTAAGTGGAAAAACTAATGATAGTTCATCCAATTTTTTTCTCTGATTTTTTTCACTACGCGTAGCGCTTACGTTAACGATAAGATAGGTTAGGATGAAGATCAGGGGTACGGGCTTGTAGATAGAGTGTAATAGCCGTGGATAACAGTCTAATCCCCCTGATACTCTACGGAATGAATAAAGAAAAGTAGTTGGGAACTGGGTTGTACGTACTACAATTGTATTGAAGTTAGGTCGTTTTTACACACTTATTTGTTGGCTTCATAGTTGGGGTTCATAGTTTTAGCACTTAGCACATTAGGCCTTTGCCTTCTTCTTCTTCTTAGCATTGGTCTTCAATGGCTGTTCAAGCAATTGCACGATTTCGTCGTTCTTGATCTCCTTGTCGGACTTGTACAACTCGGAGTTAAAGGTAGGGTTGGTGAACTGCAATACTCCATTCTTGGTGATGGCAAAGGTGGTGAAGTATTGGGCCACGTATTCACCGGGCTTTTCGGTCATCACGTCGTAGGCCAAGATGACCTGGTGGTTCACACATTCAATAAGTCCTACTCTGGCCTTTCTAGCATCATCAAAGTTCTTGATATTGTAAGGAAATGGGCCCTGGGATTTGGCCTTGAATTCTCCTAAGATCTGGTGCGATGACTTGAGCTTCAACGAGTACGAGCTACCAGTAAGCTTGTACAACGAGGTGCTGTAGTCGGATTTCTTGACCTTCCCGTCGGAGGAGGTGGAAATCAAAACGTCCAATCCGTACACTTCGTTTTCTTCGAACTTATGGGTATCAACTTGGCTCTTGTTGTCCTTAGAAGGGTTGAGGATGATTTCCTTAGGCCCGTACAACACGTTTTTGGTCTGGTTATGGGTCAACATACTTTCTACGGGGGTGGTTTCGTATTCAGCAGCTACCTTATCCACGATATTGGTGACATCCCAGTTTCTGTTGCCTGGTTTGAATGTTCTCAAAGCAGCCTCCGATGCCTTCCAAGCAGCGGTGACCAAATCGGCCTTGGGTCCCGTAATCGGAGAACCAGCCAGTTCTCCCACAACCACGGTTTCGGCAACAATAGAAGGATATCCGTCAATTTGGGTACCCAACATGATGTTTACAACATCACCATCTTTCAATGTCAAGTTGGCAGGGTCGGTTTCGCTAACAGGAGCAAAATGGGCAGGAATATGGTTAGGGTTCACGCAGGTAGGGAAAGCAATGCCCTTAGGAATCTTGGAGGTTTTCTTGCTGTTGTAGATTTTCAGCAACTCTTCGGTCAAAAGTTCGTCTCCCTTCTGGCAGAGATCATAGATTTTGGCACCAGCAATCGTGAGAGCCCGGACCTGGGCAATCACTCTGTTGGAAATGTCACCAGCAGTCTTATACTTGGTGATGACATCAGGATTAGCAACGGATTCGTCGACGGCGGCGGGTTCTGCTTCGGTTAGTGGGGTCAATGGGGTTGCAACACGGCCTTTGGGCCCAATTTATACTTACTGGCAGGGGCAGACATGATAATTGATGAAAAGAAAGAGAGAAGAACTGGAGATGATGTCAGTGAAAAATCGGCCACCTTCCGCTTATGTCAGCGCAAAAAAAAAAATCTCCACCATCAACGAAATTTGACAGCTTTTAGACGAGCCAACAACGTTTTTTGGGCAATACTTTAAGGAAACCCGGTCTATTTCATCGTTTAGTTCGTATCCTTCCATCGTGTGAATCGTTCGCTTTTCTTCTATCCCCAAATTACCCACTGAGCGTCAAATTCTTCCTCGATCCATCTCCATTTACCACTCAAACTCCACATTCCACTCACCACCAATAACCCCAGTTCTACCCCCCAGTTCTCGTCCAAATCCTTTACAAAAGCTCGTGATCCACCATGTCGTCGGATAAGCGTTCGTCCAAGCTCTTTGGCTCGCGAATAAGCTCGATTTTCACCCATAATTCCAGCCTGGACCACTTGAATCCCAACAAAGCTGCCAGTCTACGAGCCGATTCCCGTCTGATCAGAACAAAATCGTCCACCAACTCGCTCAAACCGAAAACCGCTCCGTCCCTCACCCATTTGCGCCAACGCTCCAACTCGTCGTTGGACCTGAAGGGCAGTTTCAGCTTCGAAACTCCCCACGACCAGCAACCCAGCCCCAAAAAACAGGGCCCCACCCCAAGCCATCTTCTGGTGCACACCACGTCTCCAAGCCATCCAGTTAGCACCACCTCGCCCAATCATCCGGCCACCACCTCGCCAAACCACCCGGCCAGCACCACCTCTCCCAGGACTCCTCTCAGACGTAAACCTCCTCCTCTGGGCCTCTTGGACTCACCCGATTCTGATCCCAGAAAAGAACTCGCCGAGCTCCCGTCATTAAGCCATTTGACCCAATTGCCAGCTACAGACACATTCAAGAATTCCAATGATATGGATGACATCATCGGTACCCTCGAATCAGAAATCGGTAATCTTGTAAACGGAACCCTGGAAATCGAAGAAGAAACATCTCCGTTTCCCGAACCGCAAAACTTTCTCTTCCAGTCCCCCACCAAGTCCATCTACTACCAGTCCGACATCCCTCGTCCCATGAAATTAACCCGTTCGGAAGCCTCTAACTCGTTGTCTGACTTTAACGACTCGGAACTAGAAATGCCTCCTTCTACCTTAGCCAGAGAGGAAAAGGATAGTGGCCTGAGTACGGCTGGCTCCTTTCTGTCTACTCCATACCCCATAAACTCTCCTGTGGAGCCTTCTCCTATAGAGAGCACCTTTAATCACGAAATCACCCATAGCAGTAACAGCAGCAGTGGTAACTACTCGGAGTCTCTGTATAATACCTCCAATAGTGCCCTTGCCTCGCCCGGTGGGTCCACCACGGCTCCACTCGTATCTCCTGCTGGACCTGGCTACCCTATGAGACCAGCCATGGACTCAAGCACATCGCTGGTTTACTCTCAGAATAGAACCGAGCCCAACTCAGCCTTGGGGTCTACCCAAAGCTTAAACAACTCCTCTTCTGCCATCAGCACCAGCGCTACCAGCACCAGCAAAAAACTCCAGGGCCTGGCCATCTATACCATGAACAGTAATGGCAGTATCAGCTCTCGTACCGTGCCTCTAATGAGACCCACCGCCAGTGGAGCCAGCGTCACCAACTCGCCCCAGGCTCCTTCCTCCTCCACCAGACCTCCGTTCAAAACTTTGGACTCTACCACCACTTCTGCCACCTCGGACTCGTTTGGAAGAGCCATGAGCAGAGGTCAGAGCATCAACCACAGCCAGCACGTATTGAACCACCATCGTAAATCGAGTTCCATCAGCTCTCTCTTCAGTTCCAACTCCTCCAAGAACGTAAACCTTTCCCAGCTAAAGAAAACGTTGAACTTACGACCCGGAGAAGGGGAACGGTCCAACTACGTGCTCACAGTAAGAAGAAACGCTGGTACAGCATTCAATGAAGTAGGACCAGGAAAGTGGAAGCTTCCTACGGGTATCCAGCCTTTGGATAAGAATTCTGCTTCGTATGCGGGTAACAACGGAAGGTATATGAGACTTGCTGGAAGTCATACCAACAGATCCAAGAAAGTCAGTGGAGTAGAGTTGAAACATGGACATTTGGCCCGTCGTCTTCTTGCGGCCGAAGTCAATGATAATGATGACTTGATTACCAAGTCGAAGATCCCAAGAGAACCTGCTAACTCCCCCACCAACGACTTGTCTAGTGTATCTCGTAACAATTCTCTTGCCAGATCAGCTACGTTTGGCTCGCTTGCTACTGGAACCGATAGCCAGAGTATCACCACAGGCAAGGAAACCATCAGTTCCAAACGGAACACCTCTATTTCGTCATCTTCCAGCGGTAGTATTTCCGATGAAAACGTTGAAATCGGAGGGTACTACCAGCATCCAGGATACAGGTTTGATGACGAAGAAAACGACGAGGACAATGATACCAAAGACTTCTCCGGTGCCATCGGTGCCAATGTCGACGATGGTGATTACGATACTCTCAATACCCCCTTATCCAAGTTCGACAATCTCAACAATGATGATGACGACTACGACGACTACGATGATAAGCCAAGACTTGTCTTAGCCAACCCTGACAACGACAGCGATAGCAATTAGCTGTTATCTAGACTAATAAATAATACCATCTGATATGTGACAAGTAGATGACAAGTAGAGGATGTAGACGACAGTAGAGTGGTATATTCCCAGCAGCGTTACTGTGATTGCATGGTGAAGGGTCAATTGGTAGTTCTTATACTGGCTAGAAACGAGAGGTAATAGAGCAAATGCCATGGATATATGCAATTTTGATAGCTATTTCCAATTGTGAGGCTACTTTAGTCCAATTAGGGAGTTAATTAGGCTTCTTTTGGACTATAATCATTTTTAGAGAACTATTCAGAACGGAAATTTCGGCTGCAAAACTCAATATCTACACAACCAGTACATTTCAAGGCTTCAAAATACCACTAGATACTATCTACTCTATATATCTATCTATTTCAGAGACTTTCAGCCAATTATCATTCTTCCTCCTCTCGTCATTGTAATATTTGCACTATTTAGCTGTCATCATCAGTGTTTTTTGATGGAAAAAAACGAGAATAAGCAATCCCTCCGTACACCCACCTTATTCCCTGTTTTCCCTACACTAATGACTTTATTCACTAACTCAATTATCATTCTCTATATATCTACATAAACATCACCCAGAACTTCCTAATTCCTTCATATTTAACTTCCAACCTCCTTTCATTTTTGGCGGACCATTCATGGGCCCAGACACCAAAAGTAGATCACGTGACCCGCGCAGACACGACCATTTTCCAGATCGTAAATCAACACGTCGAGTTTTCAAACAAACACCTGCCAATTGCACCAGACAAAAAAGTCATTAGGTTTCAACCGGTATTAGATCAATTGAATACTAAACGACATGGCTGACGTTGGATACACCTTGGTCTATGAGCCCAACACCGCGGTGAAAACCTCGGTCAATGAGTTCAGATCGTTGTTGGAAAAAGGTAAAGATGAAACCAAGATTGACACCATGAAAAAGATCTTAATTACCATTCTTAATGGAGATCCATTGCCTGATTTATTGATGCACATCATCAGATTCGTTATGCCTTCTAAGAACAAAGAATTGAAGAAATTGTTATACTTCTACTGGGAAGTGTGCCCTAAGTTAGACAGTAATGGAAAGATGAGACAAGAAATGATTCTTGTGTGTAATGCCATTCAACATGATTTACAACATCCTAATGAGTACATTAGAGGTAGTACCTTGAGATTCTTATGTAAATTGAAGGAACCAGATTTATTGGAAACTTTGGTGCCTAATGTTCGTCAATGTTTGGACCATCGTCATGCTTATGTGAGAAAGAATGCTGTATTTGCCCTTTATTCCATCTATAAAGTTTCGGATCACTTGGTTCCTGATGCTGACGAATTGATCTACAGATTTTTATACGATGAAAGTGATTCTGTGTGTAAGAGAAATGCTTTTGTCTGTTTGGGTGATTTGAACAGAACTGCTGCCTTACAATATATTCAAGATAATATCACTGTTATTGAAACTTTGGATCCTTTATTACAATTAGCATTCATTGAATTCATCAGAAAAGATTCTGCTACCCACTCAAACTTAAAACAACAATACGCTCAATTAATCACTGACATTATTGAAAGTTCTTCCAACGTGGTGGTTTATGAAGCTGCCACTACTTTGACCGTGTTATCGTCTAGTTCTCAATCTGTCTTATTGGCTGGTAGTAAATTTGTTGAATTGGCCACCAAACAAGCTGATAATAACGTGAAAATGATCACTTTGGAAAAAATCAATGAGCTTCATAAAACCTACCCAGGTGTCTTACAAGATTTATCTTTGGAAATCTTAAGAGTGTTATCATCCCAAGATTTAGATGTTCGTAAGAAAGCACTTGATGTCACCTTACAATTCATCACCAGTAGAAATGTTGAAGATGTGGTCAAATTATTGAAGAAAGAATTACAGAAGACCTCCTCTTCCAATGAAGATAAAACTTCAGAATATAGACAATTGTTGATTAACGCCATCCATCAATTAGCTATCAAATTCGGTGAAGTGGCTGCTAATGTCATTGATTTACTCCTTGATTCTATCGTTGATTTAAATACTTCTGCTGCTTACGACGTCATCACTTTCGTTAAGGAAGTGGTTGAAAAATTCCCAGACTTGAGAGAAAACATTTTATCCAGATTAATTCTCGCTTTACCATACATCAAGAGTGGTAAAGTCTTCCGGGGTTCTTTATGGATTATTGGTGAATATTTATTGGAAGAAAAATTGATTCAAGATGCCTGGAAATTCATCAGATCCAGTATTGGTGAAGTTCCAATCTTGGCTAGTGAAAAGAAGTCCAAAAACTCAAGTAAAGAAGCTGATGAATCTACCGAATCTTCCGGTAAACACACCAAAAAGGGACCAACCGTGTTACCAGATGGTACTTATGCCACCGAAAATGCCTTGACTGCTGAATCGGCCACTAATGATGACGAAGATGGTCCTGCCATTCGTAAACTCATATTGGCTGGTGACTTCTATCTTGGTGCTGTCTTAGCCTCTACTTTGGTTAAGTTGGTGTTAAGATTATACCGTCTTAAAACTCAAGACCGTATTATCAATGCCTTAAAGGCTGAAGCTTTGTTAATCATGGTTTCGATATTACGTGTTGGTGACTCCTCCTATGCATCTAAGAAAATTGACGAAGATTCCGCTGATAGAATATTCTCATGCATCAAATTCTTGACTGACGAAGAAGATGTTGAATTGATTGAGACTGGTTTCTTGGATGATACAAAGGATGCATTCAAAGCTCAAATACAAGCAGAAGAAGAAAAGAAATTGAAGGCTGCTGCTAAAGATTTCCAT
The DNA here is from genome assembly GCA_003708205.2 of Isabelozyma gotoi. Lineage (NCBI taxonomy): Eukaryota > Fungi > Ascomycota > Pichiomycetes > Serinales > Metschnikowiaceae > Isabelozyma > Isabelozyma gotoi. The sequence continues at coordinate 280,180 of PPNP02000015.1, read as the reverse complement.
GAAAATGCCGAACAAATCGATGAATCCATTGTTTTCAGACAATTTGACAAGAATGGAGCTCTGGCTAAATCAAATGTTGATGATGTTACTTTAGCTGCTGGTAGTGACTTAAAGAAAGAAGATTTGTCCTCGAGATTAAACAAAATCTTACAACTTACCGGATTTTCTGACCCAATATATGCCGAAGCCTTTGTTAAGGTTCATCAATATGACGTTGTGTTGGACGTTTTATTGGTTAATCAAACCACCAATACCTTACGTAACTTATCGGTGGAATTTGCTACTCTTGGAGATTTGAAAGTTGTTGATAAACCAGCTACTGCCAATATCGGACCTCACGGTTTCTACAAGATTCAAACCACCATCAAGGTCACCTCAGCTGATACTGGGGTCATTTTCGGTAATATTGTCTATGATGGACAACATTCAGATGAATCAACCATTGTTATTTTGAATGATGTTCATGTGGATATTATGGATTACATTAAACCAGCCACTTGTACTGAAAGTTCTTTCCGTAAGATGTGGAATGAATTTGAATGGGAAAACAAAATCACCATTAAATCACAAATGAACTCTTTGAAAGAATACCTTGATGAATTGATGAGCGGTACCAACATGAATTGTTTGACTCCTGGGGCTATTGTTGGAGAAGAATGTCAATTCTTATCAGCCAACTTATATTCTCGTTCGTCATTCGGTGAAGATGCATTAGCTAACTTGTGTATTGAGAAACAAACTAATGGACCCATCATTGGTCACGTCAGAATTAGATCGAAAGGTCAAGGTTTAGCATTATCATTGGGAGATAGAGTTGCTTCTATTTCTCGTAAAACTAAAAAGGCCCAAATTGCTCATGTATAGATGGCCCCAATGATCGTTGTTGTTTCTAGTTTATATCCTTTTACTTCGTTTGTTATACAATAAAAATAAGATAATAATATACAATATTGTAGTCGTTATTCGTGCTATTTAGTGAGAAAGGTGTCATTATAAATATATTTTAGCACCAGATTTGCCAGTTTTTGAAGCTTTTCCTTATTGCTGTCAGTTCGTTTGAACAATTCTGCCTCATCAAAACTGATGATGTTTTTACAGAGGCCGATTTTGCCTAATGGGGCCGGTTTAGGAAATGACATAAGTATGGTAATTAAGCAGTTAAAAAGCGAATGGAAATCACTTTTGATTCGTATCTCGATTATTGATGTCACACTATCAAAGCCCATATCGTAGTTGTGCAATCCGGTACTTTCAAGTACTTTTTGCATATCTTGTTCCTCAATATTTTGAAAAAGTAGGTACAACTTGTAATTACTGGACTTCAAAGTAAACGATTCGTACTGTACAAAGTTGTTAAGTTGGCTGTTCAAAACATAAGACACGAAAATTGCTGCTCGACTAATTGATTTCACATCTCCGTACAATGATAGTATGGCTCCATTAAACCCAGGGCTTACAGAGTAGTCACTTACCCCAAGTTGTTGCTTGATGTGAGCTGAAAACTCATCAGTTTCAAAGTAAAACTGTTCAGACTCCGCAATTGATATATTTATCAGGTATTCTTTACTCTCATCCACTTTAGTTTTGGGTTCTAATCTATTAACACTGTTTATTACCTTGCTTTCTTCCACAGAAGTTGACTGAGTTTGGGTCTTGGGATCCTCTAGAACAAGTAAGTTTTCAGTATGGTTCAAACTTAGAGCCGGCGATTCTGGTCTCTTTCTCTTCCGAATCCCACTGGAAGGCCGGTAGCTCGAGTAAACGTCCCTTCTTCCCAGCATCTCTAAGGTAACATCATCAGTTCTTTCCCTACGCTAACATCAGAAACTGAAAAATTGTATGTCCCGGTGTACGGATGTATGTTTGGTGTACCGTCTTTTTTTTATTTTTTGGTCTCATCTCAAGCTGAAAAAAATGAAATTTTTTATCAGGACTCCCATACAAAAATCTCTTCTCTTCAACTTATCAATATACAACGCCATGGCTAAGAAAGAAAAGGTTTCCAAGTCCGAAGAAGGCTCTGAAGAAAACTACGAAAAGAGATTATCTGCGGTTTTACCGTTTGCCCAACCATTAGCATCCAAAAAATTGAACAAGAAAGTTTTGAAGACTGTCAAGAAGGCCTCTAAAGCTAAACATGTTAAGAGAGGAGTTAAGGAAGTTGTCAAGGCTTTGAGAAAAGGTGAAAAAGGTTTGATTGTCATTGCCGGAGATATCTCTCCTCCAGATGTCATTTCCCACATACCTGTCTTGTGTGAAGACAGTGCCGTTCCATTCATTTTCATTCCCTCAAAAGAAGATTTGGGTTCTGCTGGTGCCACCAAGAGACCAACTTCTTGTGTGTTCATAGTTCCAGGTGGAGGAAAGTCCAAGAAGAACGCCGATAAGACTGACGAATACAGAGAAGGATTCGATGAAATTGTCAAAGAAATTGCATCCCTCGATTAAAACTGCTGAAGATAGCATCATCTCATTGTACTTTTACTCTACTTTATTTCACTTGGTGCCCACGAGCATACGAGTCAGATACGGTGCCTTATAATTTTATAGTTCAATTCACGATATAAATACGAAGCCAGATGTACGAGAACAATAGCAGAATTGCAAATAGTAAGTGAATTTTAGATGTCTGGGTGTCTGAAAATTTGACATTTTTGGAGGATTTTGTCGATGTTCTGCTAAAATGTGTGAAACAAATCTGTACCGCAGAACACGATACTAAACAATACTTACAAATCATAGTGATTATACTAAACTTCAAAATAGCTTCTGAGATGCTATTTACAAGAGCCTAGTTCGCATTGCCGTTGCTCTTATAATGTAACCCAGCCTAAACATCAATTTCATGTATGTTTTTCCAAAACCGCACGAACTTGGCTCAGCTACAACATAACAACTCTTTAATTATGCCTGTAGTATTATATACAACTGAAGAGTTTCTGGATCCTAAGATAATCTAGTTCGCTTTCCAATCCGAGAACTATTATCTACTATTCTTGAACCTTCTAACATCTAAGGGACTTCGTGGCCAAGCTGGCTAAGGCGTAAGACTGTTAATCTTAAGATCGTGAGTTCGATCCTCACCGAGGTCGTCTTTATTTTTTTGGCCGTAATCTGTGACACCGTGGGAACCTACAAAGATTTTTGCCATTACTGATTTTACCATCTCTTCTTTTTACCATTTCTTCTTTATCTTTTTTTTACACCTCTGGTGTTCGCTAGCGTATTTGACCTGTGCTTGTGCTTCGATGGTGGGGAGTGCGTAGTCACAGTTACATTACACTAAAGTAAATTAAATCCCGAGGTAACCTGATAAGTTGCTAAAAACTGACATACGTGAATATTTCACTTATCATTCTTCTAGCTGGTGTTCCTAAAGTTTCTGGTAAACATGGAGTTGATAATGCCAGAGTCGGAGCAATTGCTTCCGTCATACCTGCTTCCATCCGCTAAGGACTCTTCGTCATCTATATCATTGTTAACTGCTATTCTATGGTTTTGCCTGTGCATTTTCTTCAAAATCATGAATTACATCGTGGTGATCGTGCCTTCCATTCTTATCAATGCCCTTGCCGTTAACTATCAGATCACCTTATCGTTGTCGCTGATTCTCATAGCTTTGACGTTGATTGTGGGGTTCTGTTTCGTCATTGTTCGCTACAAGTATTTGACGGGCTACTCCAAGGAAACAAAGCCCAAAGATATAACCCTGGTATTCAAAAAAGGCATGGATTTGGTGGCGGATATCTCCAACAAGAAGAAACGGGGAAGAAGAAAGTCCACCTCCAACTACCTTGACGAATTTCTTTCGGCTATCAAAGTATTCGGGTACTTGGAGAAGCCGGTTTTCCACGAATTAACGAAAAATATGACCACACAGAAACTCTCTCCAGATGAGATATTGTATCTTGACGAAAAACTTGGATTTTCTATAGTTGTAGAAGGAACGATCCAGGTGTACATCAAGGTCCATGATGCTGTTGTGTCAAATCAAAAACTAGACGAGATGGAAGAGAGTGAAATTAACTACGAGAAAGGCGATCTGCTTAAGTTGGGAAACCAACGTTATCAATTATTAAACGAGGTGAAGAGTGGGGCTCCGTTGTCTTCTTTGATGAATGCATTGGATCTATTCAAACCACTTTATTCTCAAACAACGTCTCCAATCATAAATGGAACTGACAAAAAGGAACCTACACTAGACAATCTTAGAGGATTTTCCTTAAATTCCTCAAATAGCACCTTCAGCCTTTCAACTGACGGTGTCTCTCCATACGATGACCCTAAATCGCCTATGGTGGACTTTCCTGGGTCAAAATCTGATGTAAGGCAGCAGTCAGTGATAGAACCTGAACCAGTCTACCCCGAAATCATTGCTAGAGCCAAACCCGTCAGAGAGAATTCTGATAGTAAGAAGAAAAAGCCCAATAGTGCCACCATTGCCATTATTCCATATCTGGCGTTCCAACGTGTTCAGGCTAAGCATTCCAAAGCTACGTCCCATATTGTGACTATGGTCTTAACCCGTTTGTACAAAGTAACTATGAACACAGTTCATAATTATCTCGGATTGACTAGGGAAATTATGGATAGTGAAATCAAATTAAATGATAACAGCGAAGAGACACAATTGCCTAGCTACTTACATGAAAGCATCATCGAAAGATTTAGTAAACGTTCGTCTTCCTTAAGCCAGGGGAAAAGTCTGTCAAATCTTAATAAGAGTACTACACAACTAACCAGAGTTCCCAACAAGTATTTGACTAGACAGCCTTCGTCAAGGTATGTTGTTTTAAACTCTCGTGCTAAAGCATCTCACCCTGGTGATTTGTTGTCATCTGTTCCTTTATCAAGAAGAGCAGACTTTCAACTGTCGTCAACATTGAATAGTTTGGAAGAGTCTCCTGTGGGTAAGAATTTGGAAGACAATCCATTAAAAGGAGTTTTAAAGAGAGAGCCAACAGCCAATGATTTAAGACATATTCAATTCTCTGATGAACGTGAAGAAACAGAGGAAACTTCGTTGAGAGTGGCTATTGTTGAAAATATATTTAAGTTAATTGGTATTGATGAAAACCAGAATATTATAAGTGATGTTCTGTCTTCCAAGAGTGAGCTTTCTTCTGCCAATTCTTCCATGGTAGGATTATCAAGTCTAATGAATCATCAAAGCCTACCAAATGTTGCCAATTTTGAACACAATATATATGATGCTGCAACAGGAAGAATTCGGTTGGATTCCTTTAGCAGCATCTCTCGTGGAGGCAGTCCAGCCCCGGCAAAGTTTTACAATACTATAAACCAGTCTAGACTCAATGGCAAGCAGTCTAATGGGTATTTTACTCACACTCCAACACAAGAAGAGCCAGAGTTGAAGAGAAAGTCTACGTCAAACTACATGATTGACAATAACTTTTATAACGTCAAGTCCGACTTCGGGAAGAGCATTGACATCAAACGCATAGAACCCAATACTACTATTGTGGAACAAGGTAGTTTCCATTCAGGCTTATACTTTGTCATAGATGGTAGTTTGGATGTTATTCATAAATCAAATGATCCAGAAGTTACCAAGAGCAAGAAGTTGTACTCTGTCAAGTCAGGAGGTCTTGCTGGATATTTGAGTTCAGTTGTGGGGTTCCGCTCCCTTGTTTCCATCAAAACTCCTAAGGATAAGCCTGCTATTGTAGCCCATCTTCCTAAAAAGGACTTTTCCCAGTTAATGGACAAGTATTACTTTTTACAGCTTCCAGTGGCCTCCAAGCTTAAGTCATTACTTTCAGATCAAATCTTGTTGATTGACTATGCCTTGGAATGGTGCCATATTCCCGCTGGTAATGTGTTATGTTCCCAGGGGGACAGAGCTAATGGATTTCACATAGTTCTAAGTGGTAGATTCCGGGTGGTCAAGCATAATAATTCCAAAGAGACTGAGGTCCATATTGATGATAGTGATGCAGATGTTCATGATTACAATGATAATCTTATCGATGAGACAAATGTTCCCTACACCCAGAAAGACCTGGACTATACCATATTGGGAGAGTACGGTCATGGTGAATCTATCGGGGAAGTTGAGGTCTTAACAGCCTCTAGAAGATCAAATTCGTTGATTGCAATCAGAGATTCAGAAACTGCTAGAATTCCAAGAACACTTTTTGAAATGTTATCATTGAAAAATCCTTCTATCATGATCAAAGTGTCAAGAATGGTGGCTAACAGAGCCACCAAACAGAGTGCTGAAACCATTACGAGTCCAATCCCAACATCAACGACTCCATATATTAGTAACCATTATAAGACTATTACGATCTTGCCAACAGTTACCGGCTTGCCAGTGAGAGAATTCGCTGATAAATTAGTTCATGCTTTGAAAATGATTGGAAGGAACGTCATTGCATTAGATCAAGCTTCAATCTTAACTCATCTTGGAAGACATGCCTTTGATGAAAGGTTATCTCAACTTAAGCTTTCAGGACATTTTGCCTATTTGGAAGAAGAATATCAAACAATTGTTTATGTCTGTGACACGCCTTTGAAATCGAATTGGACATCTACATGTATTTCTCAAGGTGACTGTATCCTTTTATTAGCCGATGCAGAAGATGATGATGTCGCCATTAACTTTGGTGACTATGAAAGGTTATTAATTAAGTTGAAAACTACAGCAAGAACTGATTTATGTTTGATTCATTCTGAAAAGAATGTTGTATCTGGATCCACTAGTATTTGGCTCAAAAACAGAATTTGGGTACAAGGTCACCATCATATTCAAATGGAAATTAATCGGGATAAGAGTCACGCTGCCAACAAGAAGAAGTCAAGTATCATTCGTGATTTAGCAGCTAAAATCAGTGACAAAACAAATCCGAACATCAAAATCAAGCTTGAAAATGTCAAATCTAGAGCCTTGTCAACGTTCCTCAAGCGGTTGAACCAAGAAAATAGTCGTAACTATAAGACGGTGAGATCTCATAAGAATGACTTTTTAAGACTTGCAAGAATCCTTTCTAATGAAGCAGTAGGATTGGTTTTAGGTGGAGGAGGGCTGAGAGGTATCTCCCACATTGGTGTGGTGGTGGCCTTAGAAAAGCACGGCATACCAGTTGATTTAATTGGAGGAACCTCGATTGGTTCCTTTGTAGGAGGACTATATGCCATGGATTATAACATTGTGGCAATTTATGGAAGAGCAAAAAGATTTGCTAAAAGAGTTTCTTCATTGTGGAGATCAGTTCTTGATTTAACATATCCAGTAACTTCGTACATTACTGGTTATGAGTTCAACAGAGGTATTTGGAAGATCTTTGGAGTAGCTGAAATTGAGGATTTTTGGATCAAATACTTTTGTAATTCCACCAACATTACCAATTCGACTATGGATATCCACGAAACAGGATACGCGTGGAGGTTTATCAGAGCTTCAATGTCATTAGCTGGTTTACTTCCTCCAATAACTTACAATGGGTGTATGTTATTGGATGGGGGATATTTGGATAATTTGCCAGTAATGGAGATGAAGAAAAAGGGTGCAAAATACATCATTGCTGTGGATGTTGGGTCTGTTGATGATAGGACTCCTATGAACTATGGTGACACCTTATCAGGGTTCTGGGTATTGTTCAATAGATGGAATCCATTTTCCAAACATCCTAATGTACCTAACATGATGGATATTCAATTGAGATTAGCCTATGTTGCTAGTGTCAATGCATTGGAGCTCTCAAAGAAAACTCCCGGAGTCATATATTTAAGACCGCCAATCGAGGATTATGCTACCCTTGATTTTGCTAAGTTTGATGAAATTTACCACGTTGGGTTAGCTTATGCCGACAATTTGTTAACGAAGTGGGAGAAGGGTGGAAAGTTGCCTTCGATTGCTGGTATGTCAAATAAGTCAAGTCTATTAAATGGTGATATCAGAGGTTCCCTCTATAGAAGAAACTCGATATAAGGAAAAGTGAAGTTCAAAACACATAGTTTGCTAGTTTAGTTCTTAAAAACTGTATATAAGTTATATCTATTAAGTTATTTACATATTTATTACCGTTGATTTATTCGTAAAGTTCGTAAAGGAAGAAGATAATGCCTGGTTCGAATCAGGAATTTTGGAAAGCTCTTCTGAGCTCTTCAAATTCTTATAGAATTCTTTCACTTTTGGATTGGTTGTAACTTTTTCTCTAGAAAAATTCAAAACCTGAAGTCCATCTCTGCTGACTGCCCTTGACAATGCAACGTATGCTTGTCCATTCTCAAAACTGCGTGATAAATCCACTTTGGCCTTGGGTAAGGTTTGACCTTGCGACTTATGGATTGATAAAGCCCAGGCAAGCATCAATGGGACTTGATTTCTACTTGCTATGACTTCCTTGGTATTCTCATCTTCAATTTGCCAGGTCTCTCTTTCCACAAGTACATCACGAGTATTCACTCCATCTGGTAGAAGGAATCTTACTAGTGGTAGTCTATCATTTGAAGTAGACGATGACTTACTAAGTTTTTCCATAAGTTGTTTCTTTCTCTCGTGGTTTAATTGGTACAGTTCATTTTGCTCACATTCTTCAAGGAAAGAGAATATCGAGTCATCAGGTGAGTGGTTATCTTCTAAGAGTTCCTTGATCTGGTTGATATCAGCATCCTCCTCCAAAAATTTCTGACACATGTAAGTTTCTTTATCCAAAAAGTCTACCACTTGTCCAAGAGATCCGTTGACCAAAGTGTCGTCGAAGTTCTTGACACACATAACTTGTGCCGACTTCTTCAAGCGAAGTTCTTGAGGAGCAAGAAAGTTGTTGAGAAAATTCTGATTTACAGCAGAGTCGATTGACTCGAACAACACCTCTCTTTCACGTATAGCTCTCAATTTGGATTCATTAGCATAATGGACTTCGTTTCTGGTGGCATAGAGTTCGGTGGGAACTATTCCCGCTTGACATTTGAGAGGTCTGCTGAGTCTTCTAAATTCCCTTTCTGTTTCAGGAGAGACAATTCCCGTACGTAATTCATTTAACATATCAATGAATTTTTGATCTCCCTTTTGACGGAAAACTTCCTTCAAGATAATCGAAGCTTTTATGGTGGACTGCCAGGACATACTCTCAAAAACAAAACTAAATTGTTTAACTCCTCCTACATCTTGTGGAACTGGGGGTAGCTGATAAAAATCACCAGAAGCAATGAGTTGGATACCTCCGAATGGCTCCTTTGAATTACGAACTCTCCTGGCAATGTAGTCTAATTTGGCAAATAATTCACCATCTATCATCGAAACTTCATCAATAATCAAAACTTTAATACTATTCCACCGTTTCTTAGCCTTTCTATTCTTTCTGACGTGTTTAAATAAATCTTCTTCATTACCTTTACCTAAACCTATTCCAGCAAAACTGTGAAGGGTAATACCTCCAATATTACATGATGCTAGTCCTGTTGATGCTGTTACTGCTACTTCTTCTGGTTTGTACTTCTTCTTCAAGCTCTTAATGATCGACTTCAACAACACAGACTTTCCTGTACCTGCTGAACCAGTAAAGAATATGGACCTGCCCTTTCTTGCTAATTGTAGCACATACTCTTGTTCTGCTGAAAGAACAATGGGTTTTACTATTTTCAATTGCTTGGTTGATGTGAGGTCTCTGGGCTCTTCTGGCCGTTGAGTATTGAGTTCTATAGTATGAAATTTCAGACTGTTGGAGTAATTACGGACACTTTCTACCTGTAGACCCTCAAGTTTGAGTTTTTTCGGGCTATTCACAAGAATTGGAGACGAATGTAGTATGCGTTTGTTAGCTATTGGTGTAGCAAATGGCTCAGGGGCTGGCGAAGTTGGCACTATTACAGGATTTGCAGATTGCTTTGTCTCTATTATTGGCTTTTGCTCCTTATAATTAGATGGTGGCAATGAATTACTATGATGAGAATGCTGTAATGTAGAGAATACAGTGGGAACAACCCCCATTTCATTACTATTCTTTCTATTTCTCCCTCTTGTTATGGCATCAATATCTATTCCTTCCAAATCAGCAGGATCAAATGGGTCTGAATCTTCTCGAACGGAAGCTTCGCTGAACGAGGAGGAAAAGTTGATATTCTGGACCAACGAATAGGCCGCCGCCAATCGGTGGGAGGAAGTATTGGAGCTTTGGGACATGGAAAATGATGAAAGTTGTGTTGATATATGATGAAATGGGGCCCGACGCGTTCTTGAGGCGATATAAAACATATAATACAAAGGAGGCAGACGTGATTTTACCAGGAATTTATTCGTTATCTATGACAGTGTTAAAGGAGTTGGTTAATACAGTGAAAAGGTAAATAGGATGTACAATTTCAGGAATGCTGCAATTGCTTTAGTTACTACCCACCCGTACACCAAATTTAATTGAAAACATCCGTGCACCAACATCCGTGCACCTGACTCGATATATATGGCATTGAAATCGTTGTTGAAGTCCCCCCAAGTTATTTCTCCAATTTGTCCACCATGAGCTCCAGTGTTGAATTGAACGATGCTAAGGCATACTTGGCGGTGCTGTATGTGATTTCCAATGTCAATATGAGTGCAGCCGAAGTTAAAGAGGTGATATCAGTGATATCATCCACGATTCGTCACAATCTGGCACTTAAATTCATCACCACGTCTAATGTTTTGAGCTTATTGATCCATAAGGTGTCACCGCTTCTGATACTGATCGATAGCGTAGTTGAACTAAGTCGAGAATTGATTTTTTCGACCGAAAACACTCTAGGAGAAGACCTTGAAGAAGTTGTAAACTGGCTACTTAAGAAGACTGAATTGTTAGAGGACCCATTATTTGAAGCAGAGGATGTGGTTTTAAAGTCTGCTCATGACTTATTTGTTAATAATCAATATGAGAATCAGAAATATGGATTTTCACCCAATTCCAAAGAGTTACTACAAGAGTTTGCCAGGGCCAAATTGGTATATATTTCCCATTACTTTGCTGACATCAATGAGTTTGAACCCTTGATTGAATTGAGTGATCCAGCATATGAGAAGTATCTTGTGAGACCATATATTCACTACTGGTCTAATTACGGAAGTTTGTACGATGATTCGATCCAATTCTACGAATTCGTGGACTCACAAGATAAGTTTAATGAATTGATAAAGCCAGTAACTCAAGGAAAAGTGGCCGTGACTAGCTGGATCGAGAACGTTATACTCCCGATAATAAAGTACAGTAAGGATGACTTTTCGGCATTGCAAGCCTGGCTTTTTGACGAAAGTCGGGGCTCCATATCAGCCAGACACGGGCTATGGAAAGAGACATTGGTGGTAATTATCAACCAATTTGAACTCAAGGACATCCAATCCTTGCTTAAACAGTATTTGGCTTCGTGCTACTACTATGCTATCACCGAAACTGAGATTGGATCCATTGAAACCTTGAAGATTTATGACGAAATCAGAGATACCGTAGGATTGCTTCTTAAGAGGTACGGTACAGGAGAAGTAATTGCAACCAAGTTTGAGATCAGGGAATTCGACTCCATAGAACAGTTCATTAACAGTGAATTTGCTGCATTGGTAGCACCTACTCTTGATGGCATAACCACGCTTAACCATATCATACAAGTGTGTGAAAAGCTTTATCCCATCAACAAGTTGACCATTGGTGACTACTTGAGTCTCAAGTCATCCAGCGATGTGGGCCAAAAGGAAAAGGAAGTCATAAAGCTCATGAATGGTTTGAACGAGTCCAACTACAAACAGCTACTCTCTTCAGTTAGATTGTTCAACTCCAGCTTCATTGATGACGAGAGTCAGATCAATAAGTTGATTGTCGAGAGGTTTTTGTTCTTCGACTTGTTTGATATCGTGAAGGACTTCCATCAGAGCAAGGAATTCGAGCTAGATGATGAGATCTACTTTGACTTGGTGCTCAAGAAATTCTGGGACAGTTTCAACCAGGCCACCAACCTCAATGAGAAGATCGGGAAGCTTCACCATGCCCACCAGTGCATTTCGCTCATTGATGGGCTCCAACTCTCAGAGGAAAACAAGCATGCCATAATCAAAATCAAGCATCTTCTTAAAGCCATGGCTCAAATCAAGAACTTCAAGCTCGTGGTCAACAAACAATCACTTACTCCATCGGATCTTCAGAAGTATCCTCCCATCCAAATCGTCAGCTTCATTCTCGAGCAGAACCCGAAGTCGTACCTTGCATTCGAGAAGCTCTACCGTATTCTTATCGACCTACAAATTGCGTTTGACGAAGTGGACGATTCCAACTACCTCCCCCGAGTACAATCGGCATGTATTGAGGCTGCACTTATTGACGGAAACTTTACCTTTGCTTACAACCACTCAATTGAGCTCTTCCGCCACTACGAAACCAGTACCTCCAGTGACCTCAACGAGGTCTGGCTTACATTCTACCAGGTGGGCAAGTACATTTCGCCCGAATGGTTTGAAGTTGTCCATTCCAATGACAAGCTTGACGTGCTAGTGAAGCAACGGGAGATTCTCTCGCTAGCCCTCAAGTATCTCAAGCCCACGGACTCGTCCATTGACAACAGTAGGCTCATTCTTCTCCAATGGGAACACATTAACGGCGAGATAGACGAATGGTACCGTCAGCTCCAGACCGGCAGCCGGCCCACGATGGCACAAACGGCGCAGAAAAACGTGCTCAGCAACGTTCTCAGCGATGCCACCACCACCACCAACCAAGCAAGCGAAAAACTCTCGAATTTGTTTGTTTCTGGGTTGGGATGGGCCATTGGTGCTAATCTGGAGTAGCAGTGCGATAAGATTTTGTAATGATAATTTTTTTTTTTTTCAACCTTACTTCTCTTTATTCTTTACACCAATTTGGTACGCTTAATACATAATGTTAACCCGAAAACAACAGGATATCATAGACGAATCCATCGGTAGCTACATCAAGAACTATGACAAGGTGGCCCAACTGTACTTGAAGCTTCGACAAGAGGTGTACACCACGCTTCAGCTGGTGGATGCCAATGAAGACACCCGAATCAGAGTCTCCAAGCTACGGTACGAGGCCGACAAGATCTGTGCCGGCTATGCGTTGCATTTGGACCGTCTTGAGCGCAATTTGGACGCCAAAAGTGCCATTAGTCCGTCGTACGTGGAGCAACTCCAAAATCAGTACCAGGTGCTAGAGGAGAAGAAACAAGCACTAACAGCAGAAATCAAGGACTTAAAGGAGAATCAGAAGCCTCTATTAGACCAAGTTAAAACACTTACAACCAGTTTCGTCCAGGGAGTGTCGAGTAAAACGGCCAAACGTAAGAATATCCACGAACTGCTGAGCGACGACACCAGAAAGACAATTGATGTGGTGTCATCGGTGTTCTCGTACGAGGAGTTACGAGGATTGTTTTCTGACATAAATGAGAGCTTGAAGGAGTTGAAAACAGTGGAAGAAGAGGAAAGACGGGGGTTTAATATCATAGAGTACTTGGACAGCCATATCAAAGACAACAGGGCATACAGAAAAGTGGACGATAAGTACTTGTATGACATTGCTAACAAGACGTTGTTGGATGCGGGCAACAGCAACAGCTCCATAGACGACATCGACAAGACCATTGCCGGCTTGACGGGCAATTTGAAGGATTTGATAGAGCACGGAACAGAAGCAAAAGAGAGATGGAGCTTGAACGCAAGAAAGTTGGATAGAGTGAAAGAAGCATTAGAGGATGAAATGGAAATCGACGCTACATAGCTGGAGAATTGAATAAGCATTATGAAGAGCAGGTGTTTGGCCCATAACAAACGGTCATGATGTTTCAATACTGAGACAGAACGCTCATGAAGTTTCAATACAGAGATTGTATATGGGCTTGGTTGTTGATGGCCTCTTGATGGTCAGCATTCATACTCATTAGATCATGTATTCTGTCGTTGAGCAATCCAATTTGTCACCAGAATCATTCTTGAAGTTATTTTATTCAACAAAATTTCTTGGATAGAATGCCATTATGATAACAAAGTCATTCATTGATTGAAATTCCTTGAAAGGCATCTTTGGCAACCCGTTTTGATAGAACCATTGCTAACAACACCATTGATAATTGGTATCTAACCACATTTCTTGATAGACCTTCAATTGATAATTAGTTTCTATATTTCTTGATAGACTTTCAATTGATAATTAGCATTTAATCACTTGTATCCATTGTAGCTACGACTTGCACCAATTCAATTAGGTATATCTCAGAATCATCAATACATCCATAAGTTGCTGACTTTTTCATTCTTCCATACCTTAATCCCTTCAATATCCAGTATCATTCACACTCGTATCCATTCATACTCCAACTCCCCAGTATCTTCTACAACTCTTCAGTATCTATATGTATTGTACTATACACTAGCCTCAATCACTGATTGGGCTGATCAATATCACAGAATCCCCCCTCACAAACACCATTTCGGTGTTTTTCACAGCGGGCTCTTCGCTGTCTTCCACGTAAATGAACTCCTGAGCTTCGCTCAACACCATATTGCAATGGGAGTCGTATCCCTGTAATCTTCCCTTCATCTCTCTAGACCCCCTCAACTTCACCAACACGAACTCGTCGAGCTGGAATCTGATGAGGTCGAGCGGCTCCTGCGCCTGCGATTCGGTTTGCACACTAGACATTTGGGCAAAGCTTTTTTTGGTGGTAGTATGCTGTTTTTTTGGCAGTTTCCTGGTTGTTTTCAGAAAGTTTTGATAGTTCAAAACTCATTTTTTCAACTCGTTTTTTTCGCACACTGAAAACTAAAATTTTTCACTTAATTCTCTCCATACCTTATCTGCTCTCCACCAGCTACTGCTTTTGTCATGGCATATACCGTTCCAGTAAGAGGGTTGGTGACGTCCGCCCGCAGCTTGGCCCGTACCAAGCCGCTCGGCTTCAAGAGTCTCAAGTCCATCCAGTTACGTCCACCCATCGTACCCACCCATAAGAATTTTGACGTTTCTCCAGATCATCCATTATGGGCATTCTTTCCTGACGGAAACAACTCAGAATCCTGCTTACGTCAGGACTCGGAGTTGCCCTTGGAGTCCCGGGCATGGGATATGGCACTTTTACGTAGAAAGTCGTTTGACGACTTGCACAAATTATGGTATCTCACCTTGAAGGAAAGAAACATAGTGGCCCGTGAAGTCCGTCTTGGTGAAGCCATTGGAGTTACCAATACTTCTCGATACGAAGAAGTGGATGAGAAATTGAAACTCACCCAAAAGCGTATCAAACAAGTGTTGTTAGAGAGACAAGTAGCCTATGAAAGAGGCCAGACCCTTGACCAGGAACAACTGACGTTTTTGAACGAATTTAAACAAAAATACATCACTGCTGGCGAGGCAGAAATCGCAGAATACAACGAGAAGTTGGTCAGACTACAGTATGCGCTCTTTGGTATCGAGCCCCAGTTGGAAGACTACAATTTGGACGAAGACATCAACGTCAAGTTCGTTCATGGCCTAGCATACGTAGCAGACCTCAAGGCCGAACGCTACGCCCAAAACAACCCGGACACCCTCACTCTTCCACTTGCTGGACCCATGGAACAGCTTCCATTCTTGTTGCGTGCTCCAGAAGAGGCCGTGGCCGAAGTCAACGAATTGAGACAGTCGGGCCAGAGCTTGGTCCTCGACAAGATCGACGTGCTCCCCTTCTTGAGAAATGCCCTCTCCCAGGCCATCGAAGCAGACCAGGAACCGGCCGTCTAGGCCTTATATATAGCTGTACATAGAACATACACTGGCTGCAAAGCTGAACTTCTGAAATTTCCCACACGAGTGCAAACCATCGACCCAAGCACTCATGCCGTAGCCCATGCCGTAGCCCAGTCCTAGTAGCCTGCTGGTGTTCTCCAGGTTCCATGGTGTCCTTGTGGTTATGTTAATTGGTGTACGGGTGTTATTCTTTGGTGTACGGATGTCACTCTCTGGTGTACGGTTTAGTCCCCGGAGTTGTCTGGATTTTTCACCAATAGAAACCGTCCATCTACTTCCTATCCACACAACAATCATGGGAGGACGTATTCACGGGTTTCTAGGCGGGGTGTTGCTCACCTCCGCGTTGACATACTACACTGGCGAGTATTTCCAAAAGAAACAACAGTTCATTTCCCACCACTTGAAATCGTCCAATGATATCATCAACGAAAGAATCCTTTCCAACAAGCCTCGGGACGAATTGGTGGCTGTTGACAAGAGTATCAACTACACCGCACGCCAGGGAGTCAGTGAGATTGCCAAGGACATTTGGAACGACGAAATCATCAAAATGGTCAACTGGTTGTATAGCATTAATTGGTACCAAATAGTGGTGACTACTGACAAGAAGATCAACCAGCTTACTGATAAGGTGGCCCAATCGGTGACAGAAAAGACTAAATAGATGGCTACGTAGTGTATATTCAATGAAATACTGAAAAATTGGTGTAGACCACAATTGGTGGTGTCTCTACAAAATGATATGGACAAATAGTTGATATGGACAAATAAGATATCGACAAATCATTGATAAATATTGATCTGAATAAATGATATGGATGCAATAATTGATTTAAATACAGAAACTGATACGAATGGTCTTAATTGCATAGTAAAAACTACTTTCAATAACCTACAATTACTTGCACTAAATGGACAATAAATTACTCACTACTAACAGAGCTTATCCTCTTCATTTGATTCTCAAAGCACTTGCTGGTTTGTTATTCAACTCTCTATTTGGTGTCCTCAATAACAGTATGGAACTGCTCATCTTCCTCTTCCACCTCCTGTTCAATTTCTCCATTCCTTTTGGTTTCTCTGTCTTCATAGAACCCCACGATATCTCTATGAATAAACCAGTTCACAAGAGGACCAAAAATCAGAAAAATCAAACTGAAAATCACCTGGAAAAATGCCCAACTTCTGGGTAACACCCCAAGAGTCAACCCACTGAGGAGCCATCCAATAAAGTCTGTGAACACCGTGTCGTATCCCCTGTTCAATTGGCTCAACACCATTTCAGCACACTTTTCAGACGTAATTGGAGCACTAGGACCCTCAATCTTTTGGGTAATTTCAGGTTTCGTCTTTTGCTCTTCAGTATACCCTTCACTAAGAAAGTTTCCTGGGAAAACGCAAGAAACACGATAGTTATAAGGTCTTAATTCCTGCTGAAGAAGCTGCGATAACGACGAAATGGCAGCCTTCAATGGGGCATACTGCCCATAGCCAATAAATGGATAGAAAGCTAGCACTGATGAGAACAACACAATGTGTCTGGCCTTATGCTGGTTGTATGATGACGATTTGTTCTCGTTCAAAGCGTGCTTGAAACCAGTATGAACGATATTTATCGTAGCTTTGTAATTGATATCAATACCATCACTTATATCTTTTCCTGTCAAGTCTCCAAAGAGCTTAGGCACAGAACTACCAGCACAACAGAAGATATAATCCGGGTCTTCACCTCTTTCGCTAAGCTCATTCCACAATTCTACACATTTGTCATACTGTGACACGTCAGCAGCAATATAATCACATTCTGGTCCCTTTGGATGCTGTTTTTTGATCCATTCTACTGTCTTCTTTAACTTGGATTCGGTTCTAGCAACAATTATCACCGAGCACTTTCTCTCGTACAACTTCAAGGCCAAGTCTGCTCCAACACCTTGAGAGCCTCCAATGATCAATGCGACCTTGCCTTCGGGCTTAAACGTATTGCTCCACCACATGCTGTTGTAGAAACAAGTGTCGAAACGGCTGGGGAAGACTTAAAAACCAGTACCGCACTGAAAGCCAAAATGGGCCCGTGCATCACGGAAAAATACCTGTGGTAGAAAACACCCGTGCACCTACAAATTTTTCAGGAAATTGTTTATTCTATGTACAGTTATTTCTTTAAGAAGGGGGATGGAGGGACCGCAGCTGGCTCTCTCTGTATTCTGGGGATGGTCTTGAACTTCTTGGATGCTAAGAGAGTTCCAGAACGAGCTCCTCCGTGGAACTCAAGGTTTCTAGGAAGGTTTTGGAGATTTTGTTTGATACTTTCGTCAGCAATCTCTCCGGTTTCGGGATTGTAGCCAAAGAATTCTTGTTTGGCAGTCTCCACAGCTTCACGGAAGCTGGCCTCACCACCTTCACGGAACTGAACCAACTTTTTGACGTTCAAAGCGGTGATATCATCTACAGCCAAACCTTGAAGTTCTAATCTGGCCACGATTTTGGCATTAAACCAGAATTTGATTTCAAATTCAGAGTCTACCAATTCAAGGACAGACATTGGAGCCTTGTCTTCACCGAGTCTCGGTTCTAGTTTTATGATACGAGTGAAACCATGTTGTCTGTTAGGATATCTCTTAGCGAGGGTTTCCACCACTTTGGTACCGATCTCAAGCTTGTCTGGTGGTTGGAGGTAGTTAAAGGCGACGTTAGCTTGAACTCTGGACTCGGAATCACCTGTTAATTTGGAGTTCTTGTTTAATGCTGATGCCAAAAAACGTTCGATCTTGGATTGGGCTCTTTTGGCTTTGGTTCTACCGGTGACAATGTATTCATGACGGATCAAGTTCGCACAGAGGTTCTTGTCTATCAGCTTCAAGTGGCGTGCCACGTTGACGTGGTGTTTCTGCAACGAAGGCATGGTTACCGGTGGAAGTAGGAACTGAAGTCTGGAGTGAAAAATTATAATAGTTTTTTCACTCACCATTTTCGGTGTACGGATGGGGTACGGGCTTTCTACTGACTAAATTTGGCAGTCTACAATCGCTACCTAGAGTCCATTCTAAGAGAGAATTATGGGCATAGAGGTTGAAACGATTCCAATGAACTGCTAGATCACTCGAGAGTTGTGTGCTACGTTGTGTGCCTGGTTATCGCAGGGCATTGCGTTACTTTAGCTCTTTAGATGTCTATTTCGTATTCGTTCAGTCCATAGCTCGATTTGCTGTAGTCTGCTTAATTTCTCAAGTCTGTTGATATGGTGCATGTCAATGCTTGATCTACATGTTTTGTTCAACCTGTTCTGTTCTGTTCAACCTGTTCTGTTCCCTGTTCTGTTCATTTATGTTCTGTTCATTCTGTTCATTCTGTTTCCTTTTCCCTGTTCATCTATTCTCTACACCACTCTACTCTCCCTACATCGTCTGTGTTAACACGTATATTCATACACATTTACTTCTTTCCACTCTTCTTGATACCTCCTCCCACTAAAGGACCTCCTTTCTTGGCCTTACCGGCCATCTCTTGTCTGGCCTTTTGGTCAGCCTTTTGCTTTTCTTTGAAGGCGATTTCGTCTTCATCCAAATCTTGTTGCTTCTTCTTTGGGGCCTTTAAAGGCTTAGCCTTTCCTCCTTGACGTCCGGACATGTTTGGTGATGAAAAAGAAGAAGTAGGAGTAAAAACCTCAGAAAAAGTTTTGACCTTGATGAGTTTAGGGGAACCACCCCGGGTTTTTTCTCGTGGCGCGCACTGCAAATATCTCCTACTTCCACATTCTCATTATCTCTCTTTTTCCTAACCTACTTCTCTCTCTCCTCTTCACCACCTGGTTCTCAATTGCTCAACATGGCCATCCTAACGACTCCTGATAAGGAGAAGATCAAACGGGCCATCCCCAAGGCCAGCAATAAGATCATTGACGCCACCATTGCCCGGCTTTACATCGCCTATCCGGACCCCACCCAATGGCAGTATACCGAACTTGTCGGGGCCATAGCCTTAGTGGATGATTTAGTGGGCCACACGTTCTTTCTCAAGTTGGTAGACATCCTCGGCCACCGCGGGGTGGTGTGGGATCAAGAACTTTACGTAGACTTCGAATATAACCAGGACAGAAAGTTTTTTCATACGTTTGAGATCGAAGACTGTTTATGTGGATTATTGTTTGAAGACACCAATGATGCTACCCATTTCTACAAGCGAGTGACGTCTCGTCAAAAGCACGCTTCCAAGCAAACGGTCAATAACAAAAATGCCATTGCCTTGAAGGAAAAGGCTGGTCCTAGTGGACCTCAAGCTCCGGGTCCTAGAGGAGAGTATGTTGATGTTAATACGGCCCAAAGATCCAGAAGAACCAAAGGGGTGCTATATTACGATGATGTGCCCCCTCCAGAATGGCGGTCGTTGTACGCCGAGTTGGAAGCGGCCGGAATTACCGAGGATATGATTGCTGACAATAGAGAATTCATTAAAGACTATATTGCCAAACAGGGAGGACCCTTGGTGGGTCTAGAGCCTCCTATTCCTCGTAAATTGCAGCATAAAGAAGAACCCGTAAGAGCAGTGTCGGTTTCGAGCCATCATAAAACAGATAAGAAACCTCCACCACCACCTCCACCTCCAGGTGCTGCCTCAGTAACGGCTTCTTCTTCCTACGATACGCCCTCTCCCAGTATTTCTCCCTCACCAGCTCCCCCAGCTCCTCCAGCTCCACCTGCCCCTCCTGTAGTATCATCTCCGGTTCCCCCAGCTCCGCCGGTGGTGGCAGAATCGTCGTCGGAGTCCGAAGAAACACCTAGTCCGGCCGTAGCCACTCCTCCTGCTGCCTCCAGGTTCAGGGTTCCGCCCATGTCGGCCCTCCCTCCACCATTATCCCATCTGGCGCCCCCTCCGCTTCCTCCACTGAACTCGAGGCCCATGCCGCAGCCTCCAGTCCTGCCAGCTACTCCTACGGGATATGGAGCACCTCCTCTTCCTCCTACACCTACAGGATATGGAACTCCCTCTCCTACAGGATATGGAGCTCCACCGCTTCCTCCTACGCCCACGGGCTACGGGGCTCCTCCTCCGGGTGCTAGACAGGTGCCAGCTCCTCCTCCACGGGCTGGAATGCCTCCTCCTCCTCCTAGAGCCGGCTCGGGAGCTCCTCTTCCTCCAGCACGCACGGGCGGTGGCCCTCCTCCACCTCCTCCACCGCGGGCTGCCAGAGGAAACGCTCCTCCACCTCCACCTCCACGAGCAGCGAGAAATAACGGGCCTCCACCCTCGATTCCAGCCAGAAATACGCTTCCTCCTCCACAACAATCGCCAGCTATTCCGGCCAGAACACCTTTGCCTACTCCACAACAAGCTCCATACACTCCTCCACCTGCTCAGCAGACTCCGTACATTCCTCCTCCTCCTCCTACTCACCAATCTGCCGTAGCTCCACCTCCAGCACCACCATTACCACCTTCTACTTCATCTGCTCCACCACCCGCACCTCCAATGCCACCAGCAATGGGATCCGTGCCTCCCCCAGCACCACCAATGCCTTCATTTGGTACTGCTCCTCCTCCTGCTCCTCCAGCACCTTCATTGGGCTCAGGTCCTCCACCTCCACCTCCTCCAATGCCCCAGCTCTCATCCTCGCCTCCAGAACAAACTGGTGACGTGGGCAGGGACGCATTGCTTGCCTCCATCAGAGGAGCAGGTCTCGGGCTGCTTAAGAAGACTGATAAATCTCAGTTAGAACGTCCTAATGTATTGCTTCAAGAAGCCAGAGGTGAGCCTGTAGCTCCTCCTCCCGGCGGAGGCGCCGCCCCTCCTGGCCAGCCCGCCAGTCTCGCCGACGCCTTGGCCTCAGCTCTTAACAAGAGAAAGGGTAAGGTGTCCAGAAGTGACGATGAAGACGATGACGAATGGTGATATAGACATCCGTACCTTCTGAAAAATTATACATCCGTACATTCAGCAAACATCCGTACACCGCCTGGTTTCCCAGGCCTAACCACCAACCGTTAAATGGCCCTTTGGCCCCAATAGGGTCCTTTTATTCTCTATCTACCACTTCCCAACCCCATACCTGTAGTCATTGTAGTTTCATAACCGGTAACCATTTTTTGTGTGGTCGCAATCATCAAGACTTCAAAAAAACTGTACGACCTCATCGCACCTACTTCTTAAGCTACAACCATGACAGACGGTAAGACAGAGCTATTGAAGCTCATAGAATCGTATGACGAAGCTCTCCGGTTCTGGAAGTCCAGCTTGGAGGCTTCCAATGTGGAAATCAAAGCAGCCAAGGTGGAAGAGCCACTAGAAGAGCTAGCCAAATTGGCTAAGTTGATTCGGGCCCATACCACCAAAGTAGGTATAATCTTCAAGCCCGAAAACTTGAAGAAGGATAAGCATGCAGCATTGAGCACGTTGAAGAAACTTTCGGAAACCACAGTGTTGTTGATGTCAGTGGTGCCTCAGTTGGAACCAGCTACTCTTTCCAAGATATACTATAATGAGATCGTTGCAACGATAAAACTACTATTGGACGTAATTCTCAAGTTTGTCAATGATCTCAAGGTTTTGGTCAACGATGAAGACTCTCAGGATGAAAGATTGGTGTCGGTAGGACAAGTTTGGACCAACTGTGACGAGCTTACGAAGTTGGTAGATAATGGAAAAGTAGCATATTTGTCTGGCAAGACGAAACAGAGTATAGCGATTTTGGGAGATGGTTTGGAAGAGTTTGAAGAATGGGCCGAAAACCCAGAATCTTTCGACGAAGACCCTTTCCTGTTATCTGACGATGAGGAAGAAGATGAAGAAAAGCCCCCAGTATCTGAGGACGAAGAAGAAGAGACTACGGATGAAGAAGTAAGCATATTTGCAAAGAAATGGGCACAAAAAATCAAACTTATCAAGTTATTACTCACATCATTGACTAGATCATTGCCTACAAACACGTCAGGACAAAGCATTGACGACATCTACAATATCCAGAAGACATTGGTGAACAATGTGGATAAATTCATTCTTGACTTGATGCTAGAACAGCAACCAGAGGAATTGAAAGAGCTTGGAGATTCTATAGACAAAAACTGTTTCAAGATCATGAAAATCGTCAAAGAGGCCAACACCAAATCAGAGAGCAAAATCAAGTGGGTCACTGCCTGGCACTCGAAGTATACTGCTGACTCATAAATTGTATAGAAAGTCAATACATGTGCTCAGATTTTGCTGGCATGTCTCACGGATAGTTATTCGGACAATCCCAAGTACTTAGCGTGGAACTTGGCATGGTCTTCAACGAAAGAACTGATGAAGAAGTACGAATGGTCGTATCCATCTACAACTCTCAAATCAACCTTTCCCTTGTAGGACGATTCAGCAACGGCCTTAGCAAAGTTTTCGGGCTGTAATTGGTGGTCTTTGGCGTAGAATCCGTCAGCACCCCCTTGGTGAATCAAAATGTCTGGTTGGTTGGCTCCAGTGTATTCTTTGATCAAGTGAGTAGGATCATACTTGACCCATTCCGATTTGTCACTACCAAGGTAATTACCAAAGTTCTTTTCACCCCAAGCACAGTTCAGAGGGTTGGAAATTGGGGCAAATGCTGACACAGACTTGTACTTACCAGGGTTCTTCAAGAATCCAGCCAATGCACCGTATCCTCCCATAGAGTGTCCAGTAATGGAGATATTGTCAGCAAAGTCCAACTGGGAGAATTGAGAGCTCAATTCAGTCAATAACTCTTTATGAACATACGAGTACATGTTATAGTTTTTCAGCCATGGTTCTTGTGTAGCATCGACGTAGAAACCAGCACCAGTACCGAAGTCCCACGAATCGTCTTCACCTTGGATGTTGGCCCCACGAGGAGAAGTATCTGGGAAAACGATAGCAAAGCCGTATTTGGCAGCGAAGTATTGGAAAAACGACTTTTCAGAGGCATTGTTAGGAGTACAGGTCAATCCTGACAAGTACACCAATACTGGAACCTTGGAGGCAGAGGCTGCTAATGCAGCAGGAGGAAGATAGACATTGACATCCATGGGCGTATTAGTGACCTTGGATTCATGGCTAAGTTTAAGTAACTTTCCACCAAATTCGTGGATTTCTGCGTTGGTTTTGAATGACATTATGCTCCGAATCAGACTATGAATTGATCTAAAACTGAAGTTCATAAACTCGAAAGAAAGAGTGAAAAAAAAAAGACGTTTGCTTTATATCGTTATCTTAGCAGTACTGCCAGGGACAGGATTGCCCAATTGGGCAAACTTACGCGAAAGTGAAAAATGAAAAATGAAATATATTAGATATACTATGGGATCCTATAAACTAAGCTTGTTTCTGGATTCGTATGGAATAAACACTGTCAAGATGGCGGCCAATATAAACAAGGCACCACTGACGAAAATAGGTGCTGAAGTAGTCAAATCTGCGTACATTCCAATGATGGGAGCAAACACTCCCAAAACTCTGTTCCCTGATGAAGCAAGTCCTATCCCCGTAGAACGACATTTACCAGGATAAACCTCAGCTGTGTAGGCGTATAAAACGGCATACATGATGTTACTAACAAAACTGAAGAATGAGTTCCAGATCAACACCTGGTTCGAGGTTTTGGCTGTAGTTGAGCCTAGCAAAATGACCCCAGTGACCACTAAGGAACCAGCAAGGGTTCCTTTACGGCCGATTTTAAGCTCGACCAAGAGTCCAGCAAGAATGGCACCTGGTATACCACAAACTGCCACGATCAACGAGTTACGATAGGTATCATGTACACTCAATGGCTTGTTAGCATCACCTCTGGTCTCAAGATAATACGGAAGGAAAGCATTGTAAAGAGGAAATGCCAACCCAATGATACACCATACTGCAATCACCAACGAGGAGCATAGAGCAAGACTTTTTGTATGAAAACACTCCTTAATACGATCAAATTTGTACTTGTCAAGTTTCTGTTTCAATAATTCGTTTTTGAATAGTTTATTACCATCTTTCTCCGTGTCTGTTTCTTCTTCGTCAAATTTTCTGAAGTCATCTATAGTCAACAGGAGATCTTTACCATTGATCTTAGCAATCTTGTGAAGGATTTCCAAGGCCTTTTCATCGTCACCACGACCAACATAGAACTGAGGGCTTTCAAATACTCTGAAACTGAATCTGGCAATGAACAACACAAGTGTCAAACCTCCCATGGTATACAAGAAGTATCTCCAACCTTTATTATCAGCTTTGTAACACACGGATAAAGCGTCATCGCATGAGTAATTACCAAGCAACGGCCAGGAAACAAGATTCGCAACCAACTGGCCAAGACTCCACCAACTGGCCATAGCCGTAAGCAACCACTTATGAGAGGTAGGTAATGCTTCTAAGAAAATTGCACTGTCGACTGGAATATTTCCTCCTACTCCAAAACTCCAAAGAGCATCGAAAACTCCAATAGCTGCAAAGTTGGGACTTGCACCTGCTACTACTGCAAAGATTCCCGTGATCAAGAACGTAATATTGAATGCCCAACGTCTTCCGAAAAGATCAGACACTACTGACCACAAGGCTGCACCAGCAAGAAGTCCAAGATTCTGGGATAACGTTAAAAAGGGTGCTCTTTTAGGTGGGGGATGAACTCCGTCTACCTCATTAAGACGGGCCAAAATTAAACTGGTTATAACGGGGAAGGCATTATCATTAAACCAACCGAATCCAGCAACAAAGAAAAGTCCTATTTGATACCTTCCAAATCCCAAGTAATCGATTGTCTTACTGATGATTTTAGATTTCTCTAAGTATGCAGGGTTGAAGTCCTTGGAGTCAAATAAAATCTCATCGCCGCTGGAGGAGTCCACCAGCTGTACATCTTCTGTCAAACTTCTGTCAAGTTTGGTACCTGCTTTAAACTCGCTCATTCTAGAAGTTTTTGTTCTATTTTTTATTCTACTTTGTTAGTCAATGTAGTACCCCCATCTCTTTATATATGTGAATTATAATCTATGAACAATTATGTACGTTGGGTAATGTCACTAAGTATTTAATTACGGAAGTGTCATATGCAGGGCCAAGTAGGTTTATCAGTGTGGCTCACAGGCCAGGCGTTTCTTCAAAGTTTAATTTTGGTGAATTTTCTTGAACTCGTAAGAGGTGGAGGTAATGACGATAGCATATTCTTCCACTTGCCAATATTTGTACCACCCCTTAACCGTGGCCACTCCTTCACGATGTGCCGTGCCTCTTCCTCCAAGTTGGGCGCACTTGGGATTAGTCCACCAGCAGGTTGCCAAATTGCGTCCTTCTACCGTATTGTCAGGGACTCCGTACCAATATTTGAGAAGTCCGCCTGAAATATTGGCTTCTCTGTGGGAGTCCTTATCAACTTGGCAGAGATAGGCTCTTTTTTCAGAGGATGTATGGACATGGTCATGTAGTGACGATCTGAACGCAATAACGTATGCCTCTATGGCCTCTATAGGGTAGTCAAGAACGCGGGCATACTCTCTAACAAGATCTACTATTAATGGGATGTTAAACGAATCCTCGTACTCATCGCGAGCGTAGCTATCATTGATATTCTGAAATGACTGTAAGGCAAGGGCAAGGATACGATGTTGTGGATCAACACTGTCTAAGTCAAGCCAGTGTTCTGGTTCATGATATGGAGAAGATCTGATGGATTTTGGCTGTTTGGCTGCACTCACAGGTAATGCGGGGTCCCTGACTGGGGTAAAAAGTCCAAAATCTTGAGGAATACTAGCAGTTTTCGCAACCATTTGATCAATCCAGTAGGAAGTTCAGAGTTTTGAAATGCCTTTCCATGGCATAATCGAGGGTTTATATTATTGGAGTATGGCCGTTAAAAAATAATGCCACAGTACGTAATCTATCGCTAATGCGACAATGTGCTGCAGAGAAAAAAGTCAATGCGCCTGTGCTGAAAAAATAGAAATTTGGGATACGCTACCCCAATTAGGATAGATTTACAGATTCAAGTAAAATAAGATTCAGATTTAGTACAAACAAAGGGAAAGTCTATATTTTTTGATAATAATGCTAGAAAGAGCCACAGAAAACCAAAACGGCCAAAAGACCATAACTAAGAAGCATGAGTAATTTCTTCTTGTCTCCCAGTAATACCAAGGAGATAGCAGCACTGACGGTTCTGTTACCGTTATCTTCATTACCAGCGGTAGTACCAGTGGTGGTGAAATTGATACCAGGTTCTGAGTCGTCAAGAGTACCGTCCCAACAGTATTTTTCAAAACATTTGGCACATTGGTCTGATTGGTTAAGACCCTGTCTTTCCTGTTCTCTTCTGATGATGGCACAACCCACACAGGCTGACCATTCTTTGTCTAATGATCTGTTGAGTCTGGAAGCCACCTCGAACCCGTTTTTGATCATTCCTCTCTTTTCGTATTCCTCGTAACTCATCTTGAATGTGGAGGTGTTTGACCAATAGGTGAAAGGTCTGTTGGCAGTGTACACGATAAGAGGGGAGTTGTATACGTAGTCATCACCGAATTGGGAAGTGTTGGTAGTGCCCAATAAACTGGATAAGTTTCTGGCATCACATCCAAAAAAGGTTGGTTTGGCAGTTAAATTCAAGTTACGCATGGTTCTTTGATCAGGCACGTAAGGGAACAAGGTACCATTGCTTTGGTTCAATGACTGACGTTCAAAGGTAGCGACCAACGAAGTTCCGTTGGGCCACGTCTGGTCGGTATCGGCCGAGTTGTCGTAAGCGAAAATGACGTCCACTTTTCGCTCTGGCTGCAAAAGTGGATACAATGGGATGTTCTGAAGATCCTCACCCCCGTCACAGAGAAACAAGGTGTCATTCTTAGGGATGGAGAGATCAAACCCAACGTCGGTGGAGTAGAATGGATTGGGCTTGTACACGGCGATATCATTATCCTTTTGCGAAACCTTGTTCAAGATGTTGCTGATGACGTCCTTGATTATGGAGGTCAAGGAGGTGGTATTGATTTGCAACAAGAACTGGTTGAACAATGAAGACGAAGTACCCATGATGAAACCAGTGTTGTCGAAACCTGCGTAACAGGTATCGTTGACTGGCTTTCCGCCACTGACCTTGGTTCCCAAGTACTTGACGTTGGTGAACTGGTACAACGAAGGATCCCACGAACCCAATTCAAAAGGATTGATTTCAAACACGGTGGAGTTACCACTGATGATGAAGGTTCCGGGGGTTCTTCCGTCAGCAACACTAATGGGGAAAGGCATCTCGTGGGAGGTGAAAGGATCACTTTCTTGGATTCCAGACCAGGTTAAAGCAGCACCGTTGTCAGACAAGTTAGAGAAGAACTGGTGAGACAAGGCTCTTCCCCATGTATCAGTGATGGAGACGTCGAAACCAGCGTCTCTCTTGTCGTCAAGATCATCGTTGATGGACTTGTAGTAGTTGTAGGTCTTAACAAGGTTAATACCACCATAGTTCATGATGGAATGCTCCAAGTCCCAGATCTGGCCTTCGTCAAGAATCTTTTCCACCGAGGTCCAATTGTTCATGGCAATGGTTCCGACCAACCAGTTACCTCCTGACAATCCCACAAGATAGGTCGAGGCCTGGAGCAACCCACCCAACCCAGATTTGTGAGCATTACGGGTTCTGTTGTCCAAAGCAGCCAATTGGCCCGCACCAGCCAACATAGCACGATAACCACCACCACTAAAAGCGCAACCAATAGTGATGGACTTGTTGGCCTGGTTGTTGATGAAATCAGTAGCGTTGAAATCTTCCATACCAGCATCTTCCAAGAATTGGATCAAGTATTGGTCCGTGACTTTGTTTCTCTCGGCCAACCACTTCTTCTCGTCGTCGGAGATGTCGGTGGCGTCTCTGACGAAGGTGGTATCCGAAGGGCAGTCGACGGTTCCCGGAGCGTAGCTATCGGTGGGGGACCACGACAACACCGGGCCTAGAAGCGCTATCCATGCCAACAAAAGCACGTTGATTGGTATTAAACCCATGCTAACAACAGAGAGCGTATAAAAACTGTATGTATATATATAAATACGTGGGAAAACAGACTTTTTCCAAATAAACTTCGTGGGATGCTGCCGGTATATATATATGGTTATACCCTCGAACCGTGACAAAAAAAAAAAATGCCGGGTGCCGAAATTTCACCTGCCTGCCCAGCTTTAGTGAAAATCCCTATAGATCCGAGACCGACAAGTCTATTGTAGGATTTGGCCTGACAGGTGACGAGGGCCCTTAACCAGGCCATCGCGTATATGGCATGAAGGGCTGGGGCCCAAAGCCTCTTCGATGGAAGCCAGTCCCGCTTCTGCCGGACCCAGGGGCACAGGCGAACAAAGATTGACGGGAAGCCACCTGGCTGAGGAGGGGAGATTATCGTAGACAGGGAGCTTTTTAGGATGAACGGTGCTGATGGTGGAGGAGGTCTAGAGGAAGCCAGGCTGTGACGGCGATAGTGGGCCCGCCGACCCCGGTAGGCCCGCAATAAGTCCGCAAGGGGGCCAAAATAGGCCCGCGCTGGCCGCCAAGTGTGCGACGGTTTGGGCCCGACTGCCCGGCTGGCGAGGGCAATCGAGACCTGGTTTCCAACGGTTGCTGATCTGGTTATCTTTGAGCCGGCTTGCTGTCCGGCCTGTTGTGTTGCTCATGGGCTCATTCCCGACACCTTTTGCTCTTCTTTCCCATATGGTCCTACTTGCATGCTGACGGTCTCACACCACCGTTTGCACCCACTACCACCTCTCGCCCCAGCTCGGCCAACGGACAGCCCAGCTTCGGCCGACTCGCACCTGATCACGCGACCGGCCGTCTGGCCCGCACTGCCCAGATCACCATCTTTCTTGTAGTCTAACATCTCATCTGCTACCATTACTTATTGCTTGTGATCCCTTTGGCTTCCATTGTTCAATCATTCGTGGATCTTATTCCTTCCTAGCACTACCGGCCTACAATGCGGCTACCTTCGGTCTCAGACCCTTATTCCAACCGCAACTATAACCATACCGCCCTCTCCCGACTACGCTCCATCATCTCGGCCCAGCGCCAGAAATTCGCTGAATACTCTGCAAAATTCAACGAATGGTTCCAGGAACAACCGCTCTGGAAGAAGATCATCGTGGTGATCGGCCTAATCTTTGGGTTTGCGCTTGCTGTTGCTATAGCCATTTTCCATGTCTATCTCATTAAATTGTTGGTCATCGTGGCAGAAAAATGGACCCATCTTAAGTACGGAAAATTGATTCTTTTCACCTTGATCTTTTTCGTGGGGTTCCCCCCCTTGATCGGATTCAGTACCTTGTCCATGTTGGCAGGAATGGTGTACGGATTCCCCAATGGATGGCCTTTATTGGCTAGTTCTTCCATCTTGGGGTCGTTTGCTTCATTCTTGGTGTTCCGTTATTTGCTCCATAGCCAAGCTGAACGTTTGATTCGCCTGAACGAAAAGTTCAAGGCCTTTGCCGAAATCTTACGTGAAGATAGTAGTTTATTCATTTTGATTCTCATCCGTTTATGCCCCTTGCCATATTCATTATCCAACGGAGCTTTAGCTGCTATCCCCGAATTGCCGGCGTTGACGTATCTTTCGGCCTCCCTCCTCACATCCCCCAAATTATTCATCCATATATTCGTGGGGAACAAACTAAAGGAGTTGGGAGACAATTCCAAACCCCATTCTAGTAGACTCTTGGATGTTGTAAGTATTCTTGTGACTTCGCTCGCTTCTGCGTTGACAACCTACATCATTTACCATAAAATGCAGCAAAAATTAGAATCCTACCATGCCAACAACAACAACGGAAATGGTGGCTACGATGAGATGATATTTGGCAACTTTGAAGACGATTTGGAGTCGGGGGTGACGGTGGAATTGAACTCGGCCGACTTTGATGAAGATAACTTCATTATTGAAGATGAAGAGGAGGAAGAAGCAAGAGAAGGAGCTGCTCTGGCGCCAATGGAACAGCTGAACTCAACCAGAAAGGGCAATGATTTTGTTGCTGACGAGTTGGAGATACCAGAGGATCCAGAAGAATTACAAGATTTTGAAAACGATACTAGAGAATACCAGCATTAATGCTCATTAGACTAACTACGACATAGACTTAAGTCGGAACGACTGTTCCATAGAGTAATGAATTATGACTTCTCTATTGATTGTAAGGCGTGTAGCTACTGTAGGCAACTGCAACAAGGTTCTATTGCGTACTACTCAGCTTCTAGCGATAACTCTACTAATCTCACCATAATTCTACTAAGCCGTTCACTCCTAAGCTCTCTAGCGATTCTTCCCTAACCATAATTCAGCTCTCTACGAAACCAATTGTGATACTGTGGTTTCTCTACTCAAATCTATTGTGATACTGTGGTTTTTCATATACAAGATAATATACACTAGTCGACAAACAACACCCGTGTTCTTCGTTTTTCTATACGGTCCGAAGTGCTTAAACCCCCAAGCTTAAGCTTTCCATCACGATCGTTGTAGCTTTCTTGACCACTAATGATCTTCTGGGCATCATTTTCACAGAAAATTTGGTTATTAATAAGGAAGTAGTCATTGTTGATAGGATGGAAGCATTTTTCACACTTCAAACAGTTCAAATGCCATTTCTGTTTGAGTTCGTTCTCAATGCACTCTCCTTCAATCCCGCTGTTACACTGGCCACAGAGAGTGCTGTTCAATTCGTGGTAATGGTGGTGACAGTAAGGATTGTCTTCAAAAGCATAGCATTGCACCGACTTGTTGAATTGAATCTGACAGTCAGGATAAGCACACGAAAAGCACTGTCTGTGCCACTGGCCCAATAACTCGCCGGTCTTGGAGTAAATCGATTTCATGGGGCCCTTGGCGTAAGGAGAAACATCCAAGTGACAGAATCGGCAGGGACCTTCGCCAGGAGGGAACCCGAAACTTTTGCAGCCAGAAACGCGGCTGCTGGAGGGGGCGGTAGAGTTGGAGCGCGTGGGGGCCGACGTGGACGGAGCAGTGAAGTTCTGGGCCGAGCTGTGAGACGATGGCGCGGTGGTGTTGGAATCGCGGTAGCTAAAGTCGGCCGAGGTTGGGAACGGGGTGAATCCCTTGGACTTGGGCTGGGCCCCGGCAAGAATGGCGTCGATGGACTTGGGTTTCAAGGGCTCGATTGGGTCGTCAAAGTCGTCCACTTCGTCGTTGAGGGTGTCAGGAATGGACTGGGGTACTGAGTTGGGGATTTTGAAGTTCATATTGTTCAATTCCTCTTCCACACTGTGATTCTTAGGGCTCAATGGCTTGGTGTGGGTCATTTCGTCCAGGAACATTCCTGAGTCGTAGTCGATCGGGGTGATGGGCTCGTTAACAGGCGATGGCTCTGACGAAAACGAGTCATTGTAGTCTTGCTCAGCGTACTGGGCATTGTGGACCGAATACATTGGTACGTTGTCGTTGAACATGGTTTGGTCGGGTCCAACCTCAGACTCCATAGTGTAGTCATGGCTGGCGGCAGGGTAGGTCTGCACGTTGTCATCAAACATCACCCCCCGGTCAGGGATGTCGTCGAAGTACTCGCTGTCCCGGATCGAGTTGGCCGAGACGTCGGCGCCATGGGGCCGGACTGAGAGCGGCTTGATGGGCGAACTATCAGGAGAATCCACGGTGTCGTCGTACACTTCGTTGTTGGTGACCAGGATTTGAGGCACTGCCATGGTCTGGTAGGCGGCCGCTGGGGCCCCAGTATCGTCTTCCGAGCTCACGAACACCTGGGGCACGCCAGCTGGTGGGCCGGTTGCAAATTCGAACCCTGTGGTGGACACGGAGCCTGCGCGTGAGGCTCGGCCCACGGAGAGCGCGTCGGTGCTGATGGCGGCTGGGTCCTGGCTGAAGTCGCGGGTCCGTCCGCCGAATGCTTCGGCGGTGATGGTGTCGCGCGCGGGCCCGTTGGTTTTCAAGCTCTCGAGCTGTTTGGCCAACTCCCGTTCGATTTCGTCGTCCTCGTCATCGTCGTAGATGGACCCCTTGGAGATGATGGAACTGACGGTGGAGAGCTGGGAGTGACGGATGTTTTTACCGGTATCCCCATTCAAAAACCGGTGGTAGTCGGTGTTCAACGAGTCGTTGTTCTGGTTCTGTTGGAACTGTTTGAATTGGGTCGACGGGTCGAAAACGTCGCCGTCCTGGTGCGACACCAGATGGTCTGGGTTGTAGATTATGCTGTTTTCTGGTGGCTGGAACCGTGCTAGGCCGAGCTGCGAGGGAGAATTTTGCGGCAATGGCGGCGACGATACGGTCGACTCAGGCTTAGACCCAGATTTGGGCTTGTGGGCCTTGTGGTGCTCCACGTCCTTCTTGAAGTCCTGGAACATACAGGACAACCGCGTATGGTTGGGCATGGTGGTGATAGCAGCTGCTGCCAACACCTCGGGCTGCTGCTGTTGGTTGGGTGCAATTTCCTGGGTCGATACCCTGGCCGATTTGCTCTGCGATGGGAAGTTTTGTGATAACGTAGTGTCTCCGGTGTCATTATATAATTCTGTTTCAACGTCATCGTCACTGTTGTCCAAATTGTCCGATAAGTCGAGCTTCAAGTTTTTAAAGTTCTTGGTAGCCTCGTGACTTGGGCTGAAATTGAAGGTATCGTCATTGTTGGGAGCCGCAAACTGATCCGATTTCATCACTGGCGACGTGGTGGATGACGGAGGTGAAGCGATGGCCATTGCATGGTTGTTGTTGATGTTAGCAAATGAGTTGTTGCGAGAATCTTGTCCTACAGGGTAAGGAGGAACAGAAGAGGTGCTGGAATGCGGTATGGAAGGAGGATTGGTGTGCTTAGCGTATGGATTAGCACCGTATGCATTTTGGTCTTGTCTGGGGAACGAATTGACAGAATTGTTTCTGTCAAATGAGTTTTGATCCGCTTGTCTTTGGAAAGAGTGGTCTGAGTTCTTTCTACCAAATGAATTTTGGTCTGCTTGTCTCTGGAATGAAAGGTCTGAATTCTTTCTTCCAAACGAGTCTTGGTCTGCTTGTCTGTGATAGGAGTACTCTGAGTTCGCTCTTCCAAACGAGTTCTGGTCAAGATCTGTGTTCTTTCTTTGGATGGCTTCAGGCTGTCTCAGGAAAGAGTGCTCTGAATGCTGTGACATCTTGCGTCCGTATGGGTCCGAGTGCTCTGACATTTTACGTCCATACGGGTCTGAGTGCTCTGTCTGTCTTCCGTAGGGGTTATTGCTATAAGAAGACTCTGTGTCTGGAATATTCCTGCTGAGAGCTACCGGATCAACTCTCTTGTTGTATGGATTGGAATCTGAGTTCTGTCTCTGGTCCTGTTTATTGTTGGACCTAGGGTCGAATCCTCTGTTTTTATCATGGAATTGTGTGGTGGTAGCATACGGCAGGACTTTTGGAGGAGAAGGTTCAGAAACTGGCTTTAATATAGTAGCAGCTTGAAAATGAGTGTTTGTTGGAGAAGGAGTTGCAGACCCTGAACCATGTTTTGACACCATTTGGTGACGGCTAACACTAGGAGGCATTCTTGGCTTGTGCTTGGATTTGTTAGAATATAAGGATTTCGAGTCGCTGTTCTTTGGGGGACCTCCAAGATTCACATCAAAGCCGGCTCTTTCGTACACCCCCCTGTATCTATGTTCTGCCTTGAAAGGTGGGAAGGCAGACTCCATTTTTAATATTATGCGGTAAAGATGGGCGACAGTAAGGAAAGATTGGATTTAACCCTTGAAATAAGTGGGCAAAGGGGTGTTTTAATTGCTATAAAAGAAAACAAAAAAAAACAACAACTTCGAGGCGATAGTTGGTTCAATTGGGTTGTATAAGGTTGGGTAAAGAAGAGTTGTAGAAAAGGATCCTAAATTAAAATTTTTTACAAAAAAAAAAAGAATTGCTAAGAAAATAATATCGAACAACAGTATTGTATACCAACCGAGTGAAAATGTGTTGTCCACAAGCACTATGTTTCGGCCCAAGGACCACAAATCTGTCAGCCACGTCAAAAATTTAGAGTTCATTTTGTTAGAGCCAATATGGTAATTTTTCGGTTCCCAGGTTTCAAGCGAAAAAATTCCCCAAAAAATAGTTACAAATCGAAAAGGAGACCGATTCCGCAGAAAAAATAATCACGGTAGTAGGGAGATTCTCTAGACATAACTACTGCTTTTAGCCCAAAAGTCCAAGAAGTCTTCCCATCGATAGACAATGTCAGAACATTGTTTGCAAACCAATTTTCCACAGTGCGGTGGTTGACTTATTTGCTTGGAGAAAGACCCGATTACGAGCCGATCTAAAAAGAGTAAGCCTCCGGCAAACCAAATGGAATCAAAACAAACAAAATTGACGAGCGCGACTGAGACGCCCCAAATAAGGAAATAAAATCGCGTTTTTCCATCTGGATTTGGCGTCTCAAAACGGAATTGCAGAAGGTACTGGTGTAATTTTGGCCAGCAAGTTGGTTGAAAGGGTTTTACCCACGGAAAGCCCTGAGCCCTGTACTAAAGCCTAATGCTGGGATGGGGACCTCATTTGTTGATCGGGGGACAAGGCTAGAAGCATCTGGAAAATCTAGGGGCAGCACAGCAAAACCGCAGGGCTTTGCTAGTGGTCGATTGGGACATGTATGTAGTAGAGAACCTGCTGTTTTTGGCAACTTGATAATTTCCGTCGTCACACGACACGGGGTCTGTTTGTAGCTCCAAAGTTGTGGTCTTCGCTGTATCTGGTAATGTTTCTGCTTCTTCAACATACCTGCAACCATTGTAATACGCATGCTGATGACAGTAACGGTTTGAGAAACAACCACTCTAGAGACTAGGAGTGTCTTACAATTATATTCTGTATCTACGAAAGGGCCCATGGGGGGGTTCTCAGATTCACCAGCTGAAGACCTGATCTGGCCTATTCTGTAGCATCAACTTGCGAACCGAACCATTTGGCTGCAACTAATGAACCCTTATACTCTAAGTTCTGCCAAAGTCCCCAACCCACTCCAACTCACTCTCACTTCGAGTGGCTTTAACGTTGTCTCACAGTCATGGGCCCTTCTTGCAATACGACGTTACAGTGGGGGTAAATCTGCACCCGTGCACCACAACTATAAAAAACGAAATTTTGCTGCATTCACAATTAGCACCCCCATGACATGGAGGAGCTCTATACCGCCTTCACGTTGTCGCTCATAGGCCTGCAGCGGTTCGTGATCCACACCAATGACTACGCTAATACCACGGAGGTTTTTTCCCGATTGATTTTACGTGAATCATGCAATTTCGGAGATGAAGACATTGTGGAGATTAACCTACAAGAACATGCCTCCAACGATGAGTTGCTACTACAAATGATGTCTGCGGATTCGCAGGGTGTCTATACATTCAAGAAAGTTATCATCTGGCGAAATCTTGAGAATTTAGCCGTCAACTCTCAACAACGAAGGATTCTAACCTTGCTCAACGAAATAGACCAATACGACACAGTTCAGTCTCGTATAGACCAAACCATAAGTTCAGTGATCAAGATCGGTTCCTATTCGATCATCAAACCATCGACGTTCATTATAATACCAATAATAGCTGTAACCGAAGAACGAGCTAAGTTTCATCAGAATATCAAGGGAAAGTTCTGGTTCTCCCAATTCTACTATTTTGAGTCTTTAAAAGTGTCTGAGAATGACCAAATTGTTCTTAAATGTCCTAGTGATGAATACAGTAATTATATTGCCCAAATACGTCAGAATACGCTTCCGAAAATCCATGTTTCTCCCGAAATGCAGCGTTTTATCTACTCCCTCATAGTTTTTACTAGATGCCACCGATTGTGTTCTTTGGCTCCGATTCAGACCAGACTACCGACAAGAACTATCGACAGTATTACTCTTCTTACAAAATGTCTTGTAGCGTTCAACTACCACGACAGTCAGACTAAGTTGTACGCAACGCCAGAGTTTGGGAAGATTGCTTACAAGAAAATAGCGTACTGGTTAGTGGATTGGGAGCATAACAAATTATTTGCACGAGACGATGATTCGAGAGAATCAACTCCAAGTTTTGACCAAGAAGAAGATAATGAACATGAGGAAGAATACAGACAACGGTATGAAATTAGCATGTTGACGGGAGATTGGTACGGAAGTGAGTGGAAGTACGCTAAGAACTTGATCAACGACTACCATTCTCGCCAGGACTTTTCGTCTTCAGTAGGTTTCACCAACCAGATCGTGGAGGACGTTCTTAAATCGGTGAAAGCCCCACTATAGTCTTGTTATGCCCAATTGCTACAATTAATGAACATAAACACGCTGTGTTGAAATGGAATGATATCCAAACACTTTCTGATAGAGTTACTGATGACTTGCAGACTGTTTAGGCCAGTTATAGTTCTGCTGTGGCCCTGGATCAAGTCAGAATCATCAATCTGCTGCTTTGATCTGGCCAAAGTTGGTCTTTGTTGCAACATTTCTATAAAGGCTGCACTAAATTGCCCTGATACAACCCACAACTCAAGTACCACCTCATTCATCTATATATAGACCTTCACCCCAAGCTTAGGGATGAAAAATTCACTTGAAGCTTAGGATTTTTCATTCTGATCCGTGAAAACACCCGTACCTCCCTTATATTACCCTCTCTCGTCAACTCTTTCCTACCTCTTCATATCCGTTTCCCATCCTGTGTTACTCCTTCCTGGTCCTATATACTCCCTGTCTTACCTCCCTCTCCTATCTTCTCTCCCTACTTAATGAACTTCTATGCCCGTACCTCCCAGACCCCTATGTGCCCCATATCCGCTTACATAAGCCCACCCGCAATTGTCGTGCCAGGGTGGACAAATTTCGGATCGACTTTCAATTTCGTTCACTTCTTCTTCTTCTTCCGCCACCAATTAATCAGTTTAA
This sequence comes from Isabelozyma gotoi, assembly GCA_003708205.2. Taxonomy (NCBI): domain Eukaryota; kingdom Fungi; phylum Ascomycota; class Pichiomycetes; order Serinales; family Metschnikowiaceae; genus Isabelozyma; species Isabelozyma gotoi. Next base: position 242,618 of record PPNP02000015.1, on the reverse strand, counting down.
TTATCGTCAATTCATCAATTGTAACCTCAATTCATCACCCAGGAACCTCTGTCGCTAGTATTTCTCCGAAAATTTTCGAAAAATCAGACTCCCCTACTCAATTTTCATCCGTACCTCCCTTCCTCCCCCCCAAAAAACCTGCCACCGCAATTGACAAACATAATTAAACTATCAACTAGTTGAAATATCACCATGTCGAATGATATTCCCATTAATTTCACCCAGTTGGCGCTGTTGACGGATTTGGGAATTCAACCTGCGTCGTTGGATTTCCGATCCACCACCCTCGAGTCGGATCACTACGTCTGTGTGAGAGAATCGGGTCCTCAGGGTAATACCGTAGCCATCATTGATTTAAGAAATAACAATGAAGTCACCCGGAAAAACATGGGCGCTGACAGTGCCATCATGCATCCGGAACAATTCGTCATTTCTTTAAGAGCTAATGGTACCACCTTGCAAATCTTTAACTTGGGTACTAAGGAAAGATTAAAGTCTTTTACTATGGATCAACCGGTGGTTTTTTGGAGATGGTTAACCAACGAAGTGTTGGGTCTTATCACTGCCAACTCCATCTACATCTGGAACGTATTTGACGGTACCAACCAAGGTCCTACCAAGTTGACCGAAAGACACCATTCGCTCAATAATGCTCAGATCATAAATTTCGTTGCTGAACCCGATTTAGGCTGGTTCGCCGTGACGGGTATTGCCCAAGAAAACGGTGCTATCGCCGGTCACATCCAATTGTACTCCAAATCCCGTAATGTTTCTCAGGCCATCGAGGGTCATGTGTCCAAATTCGCTTCTATCAAGTTGAATGGGGCTCCTCATCCTACCAAGGTGTTCTGTGTGGGTAATAAGAATGCCCAAGGTCAAGGAAATTTGCACATCATTGAAATTGACCATGTGGACGGTAACCCAGCCTTCCCTAAGAAATCCGTAGATATCTTCTTCCCTCCTGATGCTGCCAATGATTTCCCCATTAGTTTGCAAGCCTCGGACAAATTCGGTGTTATCTACATCTTGACCAAGTACGGTTTCATCCACTTGTATGACTTGGAATCGGGTTCCAACTTGTTTGTCAATAGAATCACTGCTGACCCTGTATTCACCGCTGCTGCTTACAACAACGGTACCGGTATCATTACCGTCAACAAGTCTGGTCAGGTATTAAGTGTGGAAATCGCTCAGGATAAAATCATTCCTTACATTTTGGAAAAATTATCCGATGTTCCATTGGCCCTTTCCCTTTCTTCTCGTGGTGGATTCCCAGGTGCAGAAAACTTGTTCCAACAACAATTCCAAAACTACTTGAACCAAGGGGATTACGCCAATGCTGCTAAGGTGGCTGCTTCTTCGGAACAATTACGTACTCAAGACACCATCAACAAATTGAAACACATCACTCCTCAACCAGGTCAAATTTCTCCTATCTTACAATACTTCTCTACTTTGTTAGATAGAGGAAGCTTGAACAAGTACGAATCGATCGAATTGGCCAAACCAGTGTTGCAACAAGACCGTAAACCATTATTTGAAAAATGGTTGAAAGAAGATAAATTGACTTCTTCCGAGGAATTAGGGGACATTGTCAAATCCTATAACGATACTGCCTTGGCTTTGGCCGTGTATATCAGAGCCAACGTTAACATCAAAGTTGTGTCCTGTTTGGCTGAATTGGGTCAATTTGACAAGATCTTGCCATACTGTGAAAGAGTTGGTTACCAACCAGATTACACCAATTTAATCCAAAACTTGGTAAGAGTCAACCCAGATAAGGCCAGTGAGTTCGCTGTTTCCTTATTAGCCAGTCCTGACACTAACTTGAAGGTTGAAAATGTAGCTGATTTGTTCTTCTCCCAAAACTACATCCAACAAGGTACTGCATTCTTATTGGATGCTCTTAAGAATGATTCTCCAGCTGAAGGTCATTTACAAACTAAGGTTTTGGAAATTAACTTATTACATGCTCCTCAAGTTGCTGATGCTATCTTAGGTAACAACATGTTCAGTCACTACGATAAACCAACCATTGGTAAATTGTGTGAAAAATCTGGATTATTCCAAAGAGCTTTGGAACATTATGATGATTTAAAGGATATCAAGAGAGTTATTGTCCATACCAATGTTTTACCAAATGATTGGTTAGTTTCTTACTTTGGTCAATTAAATGTCCAACAATCGGTTACCTGTTTGAAAGAATTGTTGAGTAATAACATGCAACAAAATCTCCAAGTTGTTATTCAAGTGGCCACCAAATACTCAGATTTGATTGGTCCTTTGACTCTTATCAAGATTTTCGAAGATTATAAATGTACTGAAGGGGAATACTACTACTTATCATCTATCGTTAACTTAACTCAAGAACCAGACGTTGTGTTCAAGTACATTCAATGTGCTGCTAAGATGAACCAACCAAAAGAGATTGAAAGAGTTGTCAGAGATAACAATGTCTACAATGGAGAAAAAGTTAAGAATTTCTTGAAAGAATTCAAATTAGATGATCAATTACCATTGATTATCGTTTGTGACCGTTTTAACTTTGTTCACGATTTGATCTTATACTTGTACAAGAACCAATACTTCAAATTTATTGAAGTTTATGTGCAACAAGTGAACTCTGCAAACACTCCTCAGGTGATTGCTGGTTTACTTGACGTTGATTGTGATGAAAACATCATTAAGGGCTTGTTGATGTCGGTTCTCGGTAGAGTTCCTATCAAGGAATTAGTTGTTGAAGTTGAAAAGAGAAACAGACTTAAAATCTTGTTACCATTCTTGGAAAAGACTTTAGAAGGTGGTTCTACTGATCAAGAAGTTTACAATACTTTAGCCAAAATCTACATTGACTCCAACAATAACCCAGAAAAATTCTTACAAGAAAACCCTAACTATGATACTTTATCTGTTGGTAAATACTGTGAAAAGAGAGATCCTTACTTGGCTTACATTGCTTATTCCAAGGGTAACAACAATGATGAATTGATTAACATTACCAATGAAAATAAGATGTACAAATACCAAGCCAGATACTTATTGCAAAAATCCGATTTTGAATTGTGGTCTAAGGTTTTGACTGAAGAAAACCCTCACAGAAGACAATTGGTTGATCAAGTTATCTCCACTGGTATCCCTGAATTGACTGATCCTGAACCAATTTCCATCACTGTTAAAGCCTTCATGGAAAATGATTTACCTCAAGAATTGATTGAATTATTGGAAAAGATTATCTTGGAACCATCTCCTTTCAATGATAATACTTCTTTACAAGGATTATTGATTTTGACTGCCATCAAAGCCGATTCTTCGAGAGTTTCTGGTTATGTTGATAAGTTAGATAAATTTGATCCTCATGAGATTGCACCATTGTGTATTGACAATCAATTGTATGAAGAAGCATTTGAAGTTTATGATAAATTTGAATTAAGAACTGATGCTATGAAAGTTTTACTTGATGACATCATGTCTTTGGACAGAGGTGAACAATATGCTGAAAAGTATGATACTTCGGAATTATGGTACCAATTGGGTACTGCCCAATTGAATGGATTACGCGTTCCTGAAGCTATTGACTCTTATGTTAAATCCAAGAACCCAGAAAACTTCGAACAAGTTATTGAAATTTCTGAACATGCTGGTAAGGAAGAAGAATTAATTCCTTTCTTAGATATGGCCAGAGAAACCTTAAGAGAATCTGCCATTGACGGTGCTCTTATTAACTGTTATGCTTCTTTGGGTAAATTATCTGATATTGAAAAATTCGTCGGAGGTTCTAACGTGGCTGATTTGGAAGCTATTGGTGACAAATTATTTGAAGCCAAGAACTACAAAGCCGCTAAGATCTTGTATTCTAACATCTCTAAATACTCTAAGTTGGCCACCACTTTAGTCTACTTACAAGACTACCAAAGTGCCGTTGATTGTGCTAGAAAAGCTTCCAACACTCAAGTGTGGAAACAAGTTAACAGTGCATGTATTGAAAACAAAGAGTTCAGATTAGCCCAAATTTGTGGTTTGAATTTAATCATTGATGCTGAAGAATTACCTGAATTGGTTCAAACTTATGAACATAACGGATACTTCAATGAATTAATTGCCCTTTTCGAAAGTGGATTAGGTTTAGAAAGAGCTCATATGGGTATGTTTACCGAATTAGCTATTTTGTACTCCAAGTATAGTCCAGAAAAGGTTATGGAACACTTGAAATTGTTCTGGTCCAGAATCAACATTCCTAAGGTGTTAACTGCGTGTGAAGAAGCACACTTGTACCCAGAATTAATCTTCTTGTACTGTCACTACGAAGAATGGGATAATGCTGCTTTGACCATGATTGAAAAGTCCGAAGTTGCCTTTGACCATTCCTCATTCAAGGAAATCATTGTTAAGGCTCCTAACTTGGAAATTTACTACAAAGCCATTAATTTCTACTTACAAGAAAACCCATCGCTTTTAGTTGATTTATTATCTGTCTTGACTCCAAGATTAGATTTACCAAGAGTGGTGAGAATCTTTGTTAAATCCGATAACTTACCATTGGTCAAACCATTCTTGATCTCCGTTTTGGATAAGAACAACTCTGTTGTTAATGGTGCTTACCATGATTTGTTAATTGAAGAAGAAGATTACAAATCTTTAAGATCCAGTATTGAGAGTGAAGCATCTAACCGTTTCAACTCCTTGGACTTGGCTGAAAGATTGGAAAACCACGATCTCATCTTCTTCAGACAAATTTCTGCCACCTTATACACCAAGAACAAGAAATTCACCAAGGCTATTTCTATCTTGAAGAATGATAAATTGTGGCCAGACTTAATCAAGACTGCCACTATTTCCAGATCCACCAAGATTGCTCACGAATTGTTGGACTACTTCGTTGAAACTGGTAATCATGAAGGTTTTGTTGCTCTCTTGTACTCGGCCTATGATATCATTGAATACGACTACGTTCTTGAATTGTCATGGTTACATAATTTGGTTAATTTCGTCAAACCATACGAAATCTCCATTACTTACGAAAACAACAAGAAGTTGAAGGAAGTTCATCAAGACTTACAAAAACGATTAGAAGCGGAAAAAACTGAGGAAGATGCTCCAATCAACAAGCCTTTGATGATTACTAACGGTACTGGTATGAATGGAATCGGATACCAACCAACCGGTGCTGGATTTGGTAATGCCTTCTAGGTTGATTAATTTATTTCCCGTTTATTTCCTTCTAGACTAAAAGTTAAGATATTCCTGTTTTTTTATTGATTCTAAACGATAAACTTTATATTATCTCTCTATGTTAAAATGTGTAAACAATTATTACTTGCTGTAGACCAAGGTAACTTACCAGAAGTGACCGTAGCGTGATTATAGTACATTTTCTTGAATAAGGTATTCAAACACCCTTCGGAATTTCTTCGCTAGGTCCTTAAATTCTGCTCCTCGAAGAATGCTCTCCACCACAAGGCCCTGCTGTTCGTAATCTCCCTTCGCAAATGTCATGGATGCCGTTTCTATGGCGGTGCTGGAGCATATTAGCTGAATCTGATGGTGAAGGCTCGAGCTGAAGCGGTGAGAGAGAAGCACTACTACCCTTCTACACTCGAGATCACGGTCAAGTCGATGCACGATGGTGGTATCGGTGTCAAACTTCATGGCTAGCAACGCGTCGAGCTTGTCGTGCTTGTACTGGGTCGTGATAAGTGAAGTTCGTATGGCCACAGCAAATTGGCGTACACCTTCATTGTCGTCTTCCAGTAGTAGAAATTCGTCAAATTGGTCCAACGGCACATACTGGGGGAGCGTATGACGGTAAACTGCCCATTTGAGTACGCCATAGTTCACCAGTTTGGTGTTTCTGTTGGTTTTACGAAGAATAGCGTAGTGTGGGGTGACGAATTGGTGTTTTGTATGGGACAACCTATCGAATCGAAGGCCTAGAAGCTCGTCCTTTACCAATGCCCTGTTGATATGAAATGCCGTGATTCCCCCAAAGCGAAAAACGTTTTCGTACAAGATGTTTTCCGTGGCCTCAACCGTAGAATCGGCTCTGGCAAGCATGTCGTAGGACAATTGGTTGATTTTCTGCCGTTTTGACGGGGCTGGCCGGTGGTTTTCAGCCCATTCGTCGTCAAACAAGTGAGCAATCGACTCGTCGAAGTAACTGTGTTGTACCAATGGCACTGAATCATCGTACTGGGCCTTTGACCGGGCGTGGGGGTTGTCTTCTGGAGGGTCTTCTGGGTCCATCTGGGCCTCTAGGGCCGCCAATTCGGCCGCAACCTGGTCGTAGTGTTGCTGGAGCGGGTCGATGTCTTGCTGGAGCGACCGGATGTCGCGCCGCACCCCCTCGATCTCGGTTTCTAGCTGGTGCACCTCCATGGTTCTGGCAAAAGAGAAGTGAGAGATGCAACGCGAAATATTGTATTGATGTTTTAGATGGAGTATTTTCCTCTGATTTCTCACCAAAATTCCTCTGATTCTCACTAATTTCCTTTGATCTCACCAATTTGACGGCCGTTTTCCTACCACTTTCTTTGCTAATTCCTCCATTTTTCGACGGTTTTCCCCCATAATTGCTCCAAATTCGCCCTCTACCGCCCGCCGGCATGGAACCGTTTGCTAATTTGTACTGGTCGGCCGACTACAAGACGGGAATCGACTCGTTGACGGCCCAATCGCTCAGATCGTTGAAACAGCTCCATGACACCAGAAAGTTGGTGTTCAGCTACATGAACTATCATAATTCCAACAGTGAGTTTCTCACCAAGTTCGCCATTGAAATGTATCCACTTGATAGCCCTTTTCGTGGCGTAGACGAAGACGTCACCGCCTCCAGGCTCTCCAAAAAGACCCCATTCCAGCGATTGAGCGGCCAATTCCTGACCAAATCTGATGATCTTAGCTTTAAACCATTGCCCACAAGCCCTGCTGCCCCATCGACGCCAAAATCGGCCAGTAATCGTAGTTCGGTGGTCGAATTGGCCCCAGAAACCAACATTGATTTGACCTACGCCTACGAGCAATATGTCAAAGGAACCTCCGAAGAAGCCCAAACTCTCATCAACCTCTCGTCGGTGATTGAACGCAACATCTTGGGCCAATTGACGGCATTCATCAAGTTGCACGAGCCCCAAGTCCTCAAGATCTTGCGCGATCTCAGTAGTATTCTCGAAGACTACGAACAAACGTACAAGAAGGTCGAAGATTTGAAGTTGCAATACGATAACTACTTGCGATTGAACGAAATCACCAGTGACCCCAAGAAAGAAGCAGAACCTGAGATTGAGCCAGCAAAAGAGGTGGAAGTTGACCTCACCTCGTCTCTGATAGACTCCAACGAAGCAACCCTGCCTTCCGAATCGCCAGAACAGACCCTCGAATCAGAGTTCGACTTCCCCGTAAAGATTGGTACTATCACCATCACCGAACCTCAAGACTTCTCCCGTCTCTTGAAAGGTATGATGGAGTCAATTACCACTGTTAAACGTAAAATCCCCATTCCAGGTTATAAGAACCAGATCTTTAGCAGCAACCAGATCTGTAATTGGTTGGTGCGATACAGACCTTTTGGCATTGACCCCTCCAGAATGAACATGGAGAAGTTTGGACAGTCTTTAATTGACTTGAAATTGCTTGTAGGAACCGGGTTTTTTGCAAAGAAGTTCAATAGTGAGAACATGTGGTTTGAATGGTCTGATATGGCTGTGTTCATTGCCGAATATGACTCCAAGAAGCCATCACCAGCACCTGAGGAACACCAAATGTCATCAAACAGCCGTGTTCCTAGTCAGAAGCTCTCGAAGTTGGCTATTGATGAACAAACAACCAAGTTCATGAACGATACCAGCAAGAAGTTCAATGGGATGTTTCAAACTATGAAAACTACATTCCTCAAGAATGACTACGCCAACTTATTGGAGGAAGTGGAGTCCAAATATAATGACGCCTATGTGGACCTACAAGAACTCAGACATTTGCTAGAATATGAAATCTTCATAAGGACCCAGTCATTGGAGAAATTCGAAAAACTCAGAATCGAAATAATATACCAGAGTTTCACCAAATTACTCGAGATATCCTACAATTTCTCTCTTACCTCTACTACCAGATTGCATAAACAGGCTACTGAATTCATTCAGAATATCAATAAAGCTGAGATTTATGAAAAGGATTTTAGCAAAATGGTGGAGCATTATAGTACCGGGATATATTTCCCCACAACAATTGCTCCTGCCGTGTTATCCAAACAGCATTATAGTACTAATCAGTCCAATAACAATTTCCAGAACATCAAACACCAATTCAATTTATACAAGGACATTTCCCTTCAGGTGCTTCATGAACCCAGCCCATTATTGAGTCTTGCTTCTATCCCCGAGATTCTCTTCAAATCAATCAAGTTTTCTGAAGAAAAGGCAACTTCAGACTCAGACATCGAAGATGCTTGGACTGCACCTATAAACTATCAGAAATACTGGCAGATAAAGGAGGATTTGATTGAAGAAATTAATACTTACACACCTAGTGAAACAGTGGATGTTACCAAAGAGTCCATGGTTCACAGAGAGATTCTTCTTAAGGTCACTGCATTTTTGGAATCAAAAGATCTTCTCGACATTATTAATTTCATCAAGAATTGGTTGCTTGAAATTAGTGATTCACTTATACCCTGTATGATTTATGATTCTTTACTCAATATCTACAAGTCTCCATCTCCCGAAAGAAGAACTGAACTTACCAAGCACTTGAGCACGATTCCTAGAAGTAACCTCAGTTCTCTCGTTTACCTTTTGGAGCATTTAAGTGCGTCTTTTGCCTTGGACGTCATACCTACATACCAAGAGTCTGATGATTCACCTAATACCGTGTCTAACAAATCCGAATCAAAGATTCCTGGTGTAGTGGAGAAGTTAAATTCCATGGATCAAATTGGTGGAATTCCCTTAATGCATATTATCTCCAGGCCCCCGGCTGCAAAAAATGCCAAGGGTTTCAAGCCACCTTTAGCCACATATAATAGCATTTTAACTGATTTGTTGAATGTGGAAGTGCGTTCTGTTTTACTCGAGAATTTGATTACTAGTGAAAGAAACTACTTATCAAAAAAGGAAAAGGAAAAGAGCAATTTCGGTATTCTGAAGAAAACTGCTCCAGCTGATACTACTGTTGAAATACAGGAGGCAGAGAAGACTCCTGAGAAGGTTAAAACCCCAGTCTTAGAGCTGGCCAATTTGACAGTTAATGGCGCAACTCCCAAAAGTCCAAAACCATTGGCTGGGGACAACTTCTCTCTTCGTCCATTTAGAACGGGAACTACTCCTCGACCCTCTCCAAACAGTTCGCCTCGTCACACTCCAAAGAACTCAGTCGATAAAGGAAGTGAGATCATGGTCAAAAAGTTGAGAGATGCAAATGGTAACAGAAATCGAAGTGGTAGTTCTACTTTCCTTGCTCCTTCTATGAGTGTTCAATTCGAGGAATAGATTGCGTGAGTCGTGATATTTCTATATACATATATTCTAGGAGTTGAGGTGTTTTATTTTCACAAGAGGCTTGCGGATTTCGTCTCTTCCCACTCCAGACATGGTAACTTTCTGTAGCTTATTTAATTGTTTAATGGTTAATATAAATAGTAAGAGCATGAGAACAGAGCTCACTACTATAGTACCTTCAAACCCTCCGTCTTTCTCCTCAATGAAGTTTTCTAAGTTCATACCGTATAATGCAGCCACGTACAACACTATTCCCATCGAAAACAATCCAATAGAGAACTTCAATCCCAATAGCATGAGCTCATTACGATTGGAGTCAAGTACAATACTGATGATTTCTTCGGTGGTTTTGATTTGAGATCTAGCGTTTTCTACTGTCTGCACGATTTCATCACTAGTTTTCAAGTAGGATTCGAGTAATAATTCAACTTCTTCGTGGTGAGTCCCAGTTCTGGGCTGACCCTTCTCCAGGTCAGTCAAGTACAACGAATTCAATTCGTCATCCTGCTCCAACACATCAGCAAGTAAGTCTCTGACCAACGACGCTTTCTGTTGAAACTGGGCAATTTTCTTCGATTGAATCAACAAATACCGTAATTTGACTCTGTCAATGGAGTTTTCAAGACTTGTCAAGATGTTCTGGAGGACTGTGGTGTGTACATTCATTTCTGTAGTCAAATTCGAAATTACATGGACAAGAATAGCTTCTAATGCCCTAAATTCATACGGCAATTCTTCGGAATCGGATCGAAGCTTCTCGTGCATCTGTTTTAAAAACATCCCGTGGGAGTGGGATTCGTTAAACCGAGATCCGGATGAAGATAAACTGTCAAATATTACTACCGAGTCACTCTTGATGAGAGCCCTAATGTTGAGTAAGTTCAATAAAATGCAGTCACTCCGAGTGAAAATGGAAGGGACAATATCCACATTGATAGAGCTACTAATTGGACCAGCTCCAGTCCCTGCAAACTGAGAATGGGAGTGACGAGAGATCTTTCTGAAGTCTCGGGGCACAAGTTTATGGGCTCTCATGAACTGCAGCCGTATTATATCTTTGCCGTGCACCACCATGTCCCCTTGCTTATCAAAGATGGTGCATCTTATGTACTCGTTATCCGACAGCTTATTGGATAGCGTTTTTGCCAAAAGATCATTGAACACTTCGTGGTTGCAGAGATAAGATGAGGTTGAAAACGAGCCCGCTTGTTCTCTTAATGACGGCATCGCCACCCTCGATCTGGCTAACGATTGCAGCCTGAAAATCGACTGTGGTAGAAGCATTCGAAAGCCCTTCATAATGCTGATACACGGAAAAACTAGGGTCCTAAAGAGGTAGATTGGAAGAAAATTATATTAAAAAATTAAATGTATGGAACCTTTTTTTTATGCGTGGTATCGGAAAAATAATTCAAAACATATAAAAAGCAACTAGTATTTCCAACAGAACTTGACTTCAATGACAATAAGAATACATTCTGCGGACGAACTCGAGGTTTGTGAAGAAGTGGGCCGTGGGGGGTTCGGTGTGGTGTATCGGGGGGTGGTGAAGGCTACTGGAGAAGAGGTGGCCATCAAGCAAATAGATCTTGAAAATGACCAAACGGACTTGTTTGAAGTTAATAAGGAGATTCTGATTATCTCTGAGTGTCGTCTACCTCAGATCACACAGTATTTGGGATGCTTTGTGAGAAATTTCAAACTCTGGGTAATAATGGAATATGTGAACGGAGGGTCTCTCTTTGAGCTCTTGAAGCCCGGACCTATTGTGGATGAGGCCACTATTCTGATAATTGTCAAAGAAATTCTTATAGCCCTACAGTATCTTCACGATCAGGGAAAGATCCATCGTGATTTAAAGTCTCAGAACGTGTTGCTCAATAGTAAAGGTGAAGTTAAGCTCACTGATTTTGGTGTTTCTACTCAACTATCATCCAATTTCTCCAGAAGAAACACCACCGTAGGTACTCCGTACTGGATGGCTCCCGAGGTTATATTGAATAACAAGGGTGGTCATAGTTATAAGGCGGATCTTTGGTCTCTAGGCTGTTGTACTTACGAGTTATTTCATGGTAAGCCTCCATTACAGGACCATTACCCACCTATGAAGGCATTGAGACAGATCTCCAGGTGTGAAAAGAACGATGATTTTGTGAATTTGATTGGGTTGTCAGATTTGGAAATCAGTAGCCAACTTATGGACTTCTTGAGCAAATGTTTTATCGTGGACCCCAAAGAGCGATACTCGGCCACCAAATTGCTTGAACACAAGTTCATCACCAAGAATGTGACGAAAGCCAACGACTTCCAACTTCGAAAATCATTGAAACAGCTTATCACCCGAAAACAGTTGTGGGATCAGGGTAATCATGACTTGAAGAAAAGCCGGTTTTATATGCCTACGGAAATGGTGAAGAACCAGCAAAAGTGGAACGATGCCGACAAACCAGATGAAGAAGTCAAGCCGATTCAATTTGACCTCAGCACCATCAACATCTCCACGTCAACCGTGACTCCTCCACCATCATCAAGCTCACCTCTGAGTCCCGTAAAGTCTACCAGAGAGTCATCACGGTCACCTAAGCTCACGTCAAAGCCCTTGACAAAACAGGAAAATTACAAGAACAATCTTCGTCAGGAATTGAATAAGGTGCTCAACAAAGTATTCCACCGTTTGGAATCCAAAAACTGCTTGACCACCGAACAATATGACTTGGTTGTGTCGTTGAACAACAACATGCTCGACTTGATGAGCTTCACACAGTCCAATGAGTCGGATAACATAAAGAAGATTTTGATCTTTCAGCACATGAAGTACTTTCTCAAGGAGTTGTCGAAAACACCCATTTCACAGCTGGTAGACGTAGAAAATGTCAGAACATCGCTTCAAAAGCTCATTATTCCTTCGAACTTTCAGATCTCAGAGACTCAGGCAGCCCACCACTCAGCTACGCCGCTGAGACTGAAGTCGTCGTTTAAGTCCATGACCCGATTTGATGAAATCGAAAACAGTTTATTCGAATCGTGGATAGACAAAATGGCCACAGATCATTAGCCGGCTAATGACACTATAATTAATTCTTAATGAACATATCATGAACACTATAGTTTCTGTATGGTATATCTTCTTTTGTTCTCTAACTATGACCATATTCGACTATATCTTCTGTTGTTATGGCCATATGGCATTATCTCTTGTAGTAGTACCCTTAACTCTGTGATATTTGCCTGTTTTGCACCCTTTTTTTCACTTTCTACCCCTTAATTCCGCCTCTGCCGATTGCTCTTCTTCTGGCCTCTTCAGCTTCTCCAAACCCGTACCATATCTGTAGACTAGCTGACAGTAATCTTTCCTGTCAAGTTTTGCAGATTGTTCTGTGTGCAGGATTCTCATATCCAGTATGATCGATGATGAAAAACAGTGAAGAAACCCTACTAGATTTGGGTGTTCTGGGTTCTACACTATGACGATGTCTGAGCCATTGACAAAGAAACCGAGAACCGAAGACGGTCTAAGGAATGGCAGCATTGTCAGCATCAATAATGAAGTGCCGGAAAATCTCCAGTACACCGACTTATATACGGTAAAATATAGAATACAGAACATTAAATCACCATTGAACTCGATCAAAATTTGCCCTGACGGCACGAAGTTTGCCACAGCTTCTTCTGATTCCATCATCCGTATCTACAGCTTATCTGACGGCAGTTTGGAGAGCGAATTACACGGTCACACCAAGGGAATCTCCGATATTGCATTTTCACCTATAAACCCTAATATTCTTGCATCCTGTTCTGACGACTTTACCATACGGTTGTGGTCGATATCCAAGCAAAAGTGTATTAAGATATTCAAGAAGCATACGTATCATGTTACCACCTTAAAGTTCATCTCCAAGGGCAATTTGCTCATCAGTGGATCAGCTGATGAGACCATCACCATCTGGGATTTGAGTACTGGGAAGAGTTTGAAGACTCTCGCTGCCCATTCCGACCCTGTCAGTTCATTGGCTTTGACTCCAGATGACACTCTAATCATTAGTGCCTCTTATGATGGGTTGATGAGACTCTTTGATTTGGAATCGGGCCAATGTCTTAAAACCTTGGTGTATAATAGTGCTAGTCACGGAACCGCCACTGCCTCTACCAATGATGTGGTGAATTTTCCCATCTCAGCTGTAGAGATCTCCCCCAACGGAAAGTATATATTGAGCTCGAGTCTTGATGGAAAACTTAGACTTTGGGACTATATGGGAAATAAAGTGATAAAGACCTACTTGGGAAAGAATCTGTCTGTGAGTGAGAAATACAATTGTGATGCGAGATTCATCACTGCTACTTCAGAGCCTATCATTGTATCAGGAAGTGATTCTTCTGGGCTATTGTTCTGGGACGTCCAAACCAAGCAAATTGTGTTTCAGCTCGAAGCCAATGATTCTGCCGTGCTAGGTATCGACTTATTCAACGATGGAGAGCTTCTTCTCTCATGTGACAATAACGCCACAATAACAGTATATCAACTAGACCCTAAATATTTCAAACTGGGCCGTATTTCGGAAGCCAATAGTCTTCCAGATACCCCCAGCTAACTGTACAATACCACGAAAATGACCAGTACGAAATTGTAGACCCACACCGTCAAACACAAAGAATTGCCAATTACAAACAGTAGAACTCCAGTGCTCAGCACTAAGTTGACTTCGTGGCAGCCATCATAGCAGGCAGTAGGGAAGAGAGTTGCAAAATCGGTATATGGTGGATGTACGGGTTTTTTCCTTTGACGTCGCAAGCTTCTCCGAAATTAATCCTAAGTTCTTATCAGCTGCCACCCAGTTTCTTCTCCAAACCCCTTGATAATAGCTAATCAATTGAAGCGATAGCATACACGAGCAACTTATATAAATAGACAAAGTTTCGCTCTACAACACCTTTTTTAATTCGTTATTTATTGGCTCCCACATTACATTCTCCCACGATGGACCATACTCAGCACTTATTCCGGTTCAATTCCTTGTTTAAATTGCCCAAGTCACAGAAATTAAGATCTTTTGGGGTCTATTTGTCAGGAGCATTGTATGCCATTGGTTTTTGGTCCATGATTGATGCTGCCATCTACTCCAAAACCGTCAACGCCTCCATAGTGCATGTTACTTTCGTAGATTGGATCCCCTTTATTTGTTCTACGTTGGGGATGTTGATTGTCAATTCTATTGAAAAGTCTAATTTAATGGCAGATGGAAATAACTCCTCATTCTTAGGAAGTGGATCTGGTAATTCTACTGCCTGGGCTGCCAGAGTGATTTTGTTCTTTGGATTCTCCTTATTGGCAGGAGGATTGGCTGGTTCCTTCATGGTTTTCATCTTAAAATTCTTATTAAAGCATTACACTTTCCCAACTTTGGGTATGGGTGTGTCAAACATTGTTTGTAATGGTTCCATCATGTTAAGTTGTGTGGTGTTATGGCTATCACAAAACATTGAAGATGAATACAGTTACAGCTTGGCTTTATAGTTTGATACTGTTACCGCAGTTAAGTAGCATGCAATATAGTAATGATTCAGTGAAAGTGACTCTTCGAACGGGGATCTACTAATGTAAATGATAGTGAGCCGAAAGTTACATCTGTAAGAGGTGAATGGCTAATTATGAACTGATTGAATTCTACCTATTTTGGTTCAATTTTGGGTAATTCATATCAACTTTCTTGAAAATATTCATATTAGCTTTTTCATATTTAGCTTGTACAATGTCTAAAGACTGTATAAGATTTCGTAAATTTAAGTGAAAAACGTCAAAAATAATGCGGAATTGTCAAAAATTGAAATTTGCGTTCTTCAATTCACTATTTGTTTATAATTGAAAAAAACTAC
This sequence comes from Isabelozyma gotoi, assembly GCA_003708205.2. NCBI lineage: Eukaryota > Fungi > Ascomycota > Pichiomycetes > Serinales > Metschnikowiaceae > Isabelozyma > Isabelozyma gotoi. The sequence continues at coordinate 227,262 of PPNP02000015.1, read as the reverse complement.
TAAAGATAATGAAATGAAAAAAAAACTTTCATTGATATTTAAATAAAGATCTTTTTTTGAAAACTCTAGAGGTAATCATATAAACAATATCTAAGAAGGTGTATCATTAAAATTTAGAATTAAATGAGAGATGCTTGGAAGCCCAGACCCAAAAAAGGTAGATAAGTATACATAACGGTGAAAGGAAGAGGCATCAGAGGTGAAGGAAAATGGGGAGGAGGACTAGATATTAATAAAATGAGGCACGAGATATTAATAGAAGAGGGCAGATATTGAAAACAAAGGGTATAAATCTAGCAAAGAAATGAATCAGATTCTTTTAAAAAGAAGAAAAAATAGTAAGAAGAGTATTCTTGAATGACTAATGATGACATGACGATTTTAGGGTACCAATAAAGAATAATAAATGGCTCCAAATAACAAAATGAATTCATTATTCTGGAGAATTCAATAATTCATCCTTAAGAGGCCCTAGTAATTCTAATTCATATTTACTGAAATTGAATAAATTCAACGATATTGGCTCAGTAGCACCTCTTGGATACACCTTAAAGTTCTTCTTCTTCAACTCAAAAAAGAACGGATGAACCAATACCGTTCTTGGACTTGCTCTGTAATCAGGATCATAAACCAATATCTTTAATAATAAATCAATGGCATCAGGAGGAGAATTGGAAAAGATTTGTTTAAATCTATCTTCCACAGAACAACTGAATAATTTGGTTTGATACATATTACCTCTGAATTGTGGGTTACTCTTAAAGAAGAAAGTTTTGGGAGGAGGGCCCAATAATTTTGAGATTTCCTTTAATTGTAATTCTGCTGATTGACCCTGGAAAATAGGTTTACCAAGGAACATTTCGGCAATGACACATCCCAAACCCCAAATATCAATTTTGGTGGTATAAATAGGACAACCAATGATTAATTCTGGAGCCCGGTAATATCTTGAACAAATGTAACTTACTGAAGACTGATTTGGCTCCAACTTTTTGGCACTACCAAAATCACAGATTTTAAGAGTCACAGTAGCAGGATCAACCAATATATTCGAAGGTTTAATATCACGATGGGAGATACCAAATCCATGTAAATATAACATGGCTCTAGTTAATTGGAAAGTATAGGCTTTCATATGAGGGTAAGGTATAGTATATTTTGATTGACGATAGTACTTGATTTCGTGTTGTAAGTTGGAAGGCAAGCATTCCATAACTAAATTTTGATAAATTTTCCCGTCGATGGGGGATTTTTTGTCGAAGAAAAATCTCAAGCTGACGATATTTGGATGGTTAACCACTCTTAAGATTTCCAATTCTCTGGATTTGTATTCGGTTTGGGCAGGAACTCGCTTGATAGCAAAAGGACCCAATTTTTCTTCGGTGTTATGAGGAGGATTTACGTATTTTAATGTGGCTTCGACCACGGTACCAAATGCACCTTCACCGATTTTATTGTATTCAGTAACCACCATTTTGTTGGCAGCGGAGTCGGCGTTATTTATCACCTGTTCCAAGACGTATTCGTCGGAATGATTCGAAGGCATGGTGTGCAATAGAATAAAAGGAACGTGGGGTGGATGCGGAGGATTCAAATTCGAGGTTTACAACAACACTGAGGGGGAGGGGCGGGTGGTGATTTAAGATGGAAGGGGAATTGATGGGATCAAAATCACGAGGGAAACTTGGTTTAAAAAAAAAAAATCACGTAATTGCAATGGAGATCAATTAACTTATAGACGTGATGACCCGACTAATTGGTTAGGGGCTAATGGGGGAGTTGATTAATAAAGAGGGAGTAAGAGGAAAAAAAGAAGTAGTTCTGTCAAGTTCAATTGTTTTTTTTGCTCATAAAAAAAAAAACAGACCAAATCGGCGCCAAAAATAGGCCAGAAAAAAAAAAAAAAAAAAAAAAAAAGAGTCAGCCAAAGCGACAGGACGAGACTGATTTTATGACCTGACCTTACACTACAACTTGGCGACGACACATTTACCGCAGAAAATGAGGGCATTTTCCGTCCAAAACCGATGATGGCACGCTGGGAGAGGGGAACTATTTGGGTCCACCTGGTGTACGGAGCGAGGTGGAGTTGGGGCTGGGCTGAACCTCCAGGGGAGGCGGAGAGGAAAGTAAGCATGGTTGCAACGGGATGGTGACGAGAAAAAAAAAAAAGCCAGGATGCCAGCTATAGGGGAAAAAGTCTCCGATCTGGGACCAAACCGTCCTGGCCAAAGGTATTGGCTGGAAATCCGTCATTCAGACCAAATCGGGGGGGCAGGCCAGGGTTCACCTGGAACGGACGCACATGAAAGATACGACAGGAGATTAGACCCAAACGGGAGGAGGGGCAGAATGGCGTGAGATGTACGGGTGTGGGAGGTACAGCACGTGATAAGTTACACGTGACCACTTTGTCAGGATTCGCTGGTACTAATTTTTCACTATTCAATCCACCACCAACCCAGTCCGTTGATCTCCAGCTGTCTCCGCCATGTTATCTAGATTGGGGTTATCCCGGCTCATCAAGCCCGTGGTGCCTTCGCGGTTCCTCCACCAGTCCCTCATATCCCGCCAGGCCATAGATGTCGGCAACTTGCTCGACTCCAACTACAAACCCTCCAAACAGGCTGCCAGAGAAAACATCGTAAGCTGGAAGATATACGGTAATTTCCATAGACACAACACCTTATTGTCACTCGTGGCAGTGGTAGAAGACCCCAAATTCGTCGAGAAAAACTCCCATTTATCCTATAACGAACAAGTGTTGTACTACTTGCAATTACCTCATCATCCAAAACTTCATGTAACTGCTGGTCAATTAGGATTTAGAAAAGCACAAAGATCTGAATATGAAGCTGGTTATCAAGTAAGTGCCAAATTCTTCAAACTAATCGAAGACCGTAACTTAATCAATCCAAATCAAAAAATCGAATTAATCATGAAGGACTTCGGTAAAGGTAGAGAAGCTTTCTTGTCCGCTTTACAAGGAAAGGAAGGATTAAATATCAAACCTCAAATCGTCAGAATCAGTGACGCCACCAAGTTGAGATTCGGTGGGGCTCGTCCAAAGAAATTACGTCGTTTATGATTTATATCTTGTATATATTTAAATTCATATAATATCATAATTCCCTATATGTACGGTTAGGGCAGCAGCCCTAATTGTCACGTGAGAAAATTACAGCAAAATTTAGTAGTCACAACCATAGTAACGAGCGCGCGCACTTCCCATCTCTTGTCTATGTGCAGGCACTCCAATTCTCAGTGTGAGAAAAAATTTAATCTACTAGGTTTTTAAAACAGTTTCAATTTTTCATTTATTCATTATATACCATTATTAATCAAGACAAGATGGCTCCAACTAGTATGTAATACAAACATAAATTGAATAGGTGGATGATAGAGACAACATGAAGACCATGATATGAACATCTAAGCAGCCGTGCAATGAATATACGAACAGAATCGATTCAGTGAAGATGATGAAAATTGCAAGTGATACTCCTCATAAATACCATGAAACCAGAGACATAAAAGAATATCCTCCTTTTGAAAGTAACCGTCAAAATGAAAGGAATTTAACGAATATAAATCAAAGACCAGTGTTCTCTTATTGAACAATATAGTGAAAAGTCAATAAAAATTTCATCCCAGTAGAGACTACAGTATATCAAGCCTAAACAACTTTCCAAACGAAAATGTGAATACCTTCAGCACTTTATAATCCTCATGATCTATTATCTCATCGTCACCTAAACCAAGAAATAACATATACTAACAAATTTTAGCTAAAGCTACTGCTGCCAAAAAAGCTGCCTTAAAAGGTACTAATGCTAAGAAAGCTTTAAAGGTTAGAACTTCTACTACCTTCCACAGACCAACCACTTTAAAATTATCTAGAAGTCCAAAGTACGCCAGAAAAGCTGTTCCTCATTACCAAAGATTGGATGCTTACAAAATCATCGTTTCTCCAATTGCCACTGAAACTGCCATCAAAAAGGTTGAAGACGGTAACATCTTAGTTTTCCAAGTTGACTTAAAAGCCAACAAGCACCAAATTAAAACCGCTGTTAAAGAATTATACGACGTCGATGTCTTATACGTCAACACTTTAGTCAGACCAAACGGTACCAAAAAAGCTTACATTAGATTAACTGCTGATCACGATGCTTTAGATATTGCCAACAGAATTGGTTACATCTAATGGTTCTGGTTTATAGTCAAATTAATATAATAAATGTATTGTAATTAGTGAATTGTAGGTAGACATTTGTTTGACCCCCGGTTTAAATTTTCACCCTCGGAAAGCATCGGTTGCAATCTTCAAACTATTTATTCAAACCTTTTTTAATAAAGCAGTCGGTGACTACTTTAGTAAAGTGAAGTCGGTAACTATTGCTTCAAAATGGTTCTCTATCAACTGTACTTCTTGAGCAGGAAGTTTTTCCTGCGAGCTGATGCAATTATGGGTGTCTACAAAACTCTTGATTCCCTTCACTCGTAGCAAAAGTTCACAATAGAGACTCTGTACTGATCTCTCTCTGTTCTTATCTCGAAAGGATTTTATTCAGCTGGGTTGACGTAGGATCACTGCTGCCATAGATAATTCTCTTTCAAAATGTAGAGTAGTGTCTATTTTACCTCAATTTCCCCATATACTCAAACGCCCTGACACCACATTTTGTTCTACTTTCCAATCCTTCATATTGACGCCGAACGTACTGTTGCAAGGACAATTCCATTTGTGATGTTTGTTGGCTGTTTCATAAGCTCAGTTCCATAAGAGAATGAGTCTGGAATTGACATTCCGAGATAACGAATACTTTCTCTGCACGTGCCAACGGTTTACGACAGTTATCTTTAAGATTATGCATGTCGCTTTGATCAACACCTAGTCTCCATAATCTAACCTCCGGTCTTGAGGATAGTGTGGCTTCTCATTACTAAAGTCCTATTTCCAGGCACATGTCGAGGCGTATATAGAGTCTACAAGTAACAGTAAATTGATAAGACAGTCTCCTTTAGAGTGAAAATAAACGTCATTTACCACACACACAATAAATCCTACTGTTGCAGCAACCGTAGCAACGTTTTCCAGTTTCATTTGTTCGGTTGATTCTTTGATATTTCGGTTCAGTTTAATGTTAGCTCTTTCGAAGTATTCTCCTTTTGTTTCTGCAGATTTACAATTGTCCTCAACTGACCAGTTGTTCAGCAATCTACCACCGGTTTGAAGTTGTACATTGGCAGCACGTAGTTCGGGTAGTAAAGAAGATGTCCTTGATTTTGCAGCAGAGCCTCGGTTTCACCCGTGCACCAGCATGTCGGCGACACAGAAATATCTGATTCGGCCGACACAAAGCTCCGTGCATCCGAGATCTACTTATAACCGTTGGCCACCGCCACATCCGTCCCTTGGCATAACGTTCTAAATTCCGTGGCTACATGCCCGAAGAGTTGTTCCATGGGTGAAGCTGTGCTTGTCAGTTAAGAAAGGTTTTCGTTTCATGGGAGCTCGAGCCCTGTTTCAGCGACGAGCCAGACCAGTTTGAGCAGAGGACGAACCACCACAATTAGAGTTGCCAACAAAGGCCCAGGCCAAAAGCTTGAAGTATGATCTAGCCGTCGAAGCCTTTGGGAGGGTTCATGTTGTCGGGATCACCCTTCAACTAGACAGCAAGCATGGTTTTTACGACATCTGGTTGCTGATTACGTAGCACATGAAAAGCTCATTTCTGGTAATATTAGGTGAGTCTCGGGAACATTCTCCTAGATCTTCTGGCCATGACAATAGACTACCACTTGAGCTCTGTCTAGATGCGAATTTGGTGCAACCGTAAACATAACTTTGCAGGCTATGACGTAGTGATTGAAATTGAGGTTTGGTCTGTGTGCAGGAAAATGCCATTTTTTCACCACCAGAAGTAGAAATATGTCCTCAAGGGTGACAAAGCTTGATGGAAAGAGGGACAAATTCAGAGGGGCTACGTCATATGAGCGTGGACGGGAAACCTTAGATACTGCAAATGCAAATAGAACCTCAATACGTTTTGGTTATACCCGGAAGGCCAACACGAGGTAAAGCATTCTACCATTTAATGGCCACGCCCCCTCCTTATCTCTCCGCCCCTCTTTCGTACTCATGCCCAGTCTCCTGCTACCCACCTGGAACAACTGAGTCACCCACATACAATGATCCTCCCTGCGCAACACCTGCTGCAATCCAGAGATTATCCGGCAGAAACACTCCGAAATCTCCTGTTCCGTGTTGCTGTCTGTGTCTTTCTTTTTCACAGCACGTCCCAATCGGGCGAAAAAAAAGAAATATATGCAGGTCATCTCTCGCTCAATTACGTAATTCTTTTCTTTGTTCATCTGGTGATAACGACATTGAGGGAAAAAAATTAGGTAGCATCGTCATAGTTAAGCCTAATTTTAACTCTAAACGGGTGGTGATATGTAGGCACTATGTAATGAGAGTTTTGTTTTGTGACTATTTTTAATCATCCTCGTTTCTTTTTTCCGTCATCGATTTAGCTGTAAAAAAATGTTTTGCTAAGTGTATCAACTGATGGGATGTATAAATACATCCGAATTTCCTGATGATGCACAGTTGGTTGGTTATCATCATAGTATAGATTACTACTTCTTATTTACAACTACAAACTTTTCCATATATTTGCACAATGACTATCCAAAAACAACCTGCTGTCTTCTACGTTAACGCTGCCTTATTCGATTGTGACGGTACTTTAGTCAACTCCACCGGGGCCATTTCTGAATTCTGGAGAGATTTCGGTTCTACCAGACCTCATGTTAACCCTGAAGAAATCATCAGAACTTCTCACGGATGTCGTACTTTCGATGTCATCGCTAAATGGTCTCCAGAAGACGCTATTGTCGAACAAGTTACCGAATGGGAAGGTTCTATTCCTGACTCTTTCGGTCAATACGCCAAACCTATTCCTGGTGCTGTTGAATTAGTCAAGTCTTTTGACCAATACTCCAAGCAACAAACCGAAAACGGTCAACAAAGATGGGCCATCGTTACCTCTGGTACTTTGCCATTAGCCACCAAATGGTTGAAATTATTAACCATTGAAAAACCTGACTGTTTCATCACTGCCGAAAAGGTTACCAAAGGTAAGCCTCATCCTATGGGTTACCAATCTGCTAGAAATACCCTTGGTTACGAAGATGCTCACAAGAAAGTTGTCGTTTTCGAAGATGCTCCTGCTGGTATTACTGCCGGTAAAGGTGCTGGTGCCATGATTGTTGGTATCTGTTCTACCTACGACCCAGAAAAGGTCAGAAAATCTGGTGCTGACATTGTCGTTGACGACTTAAGCTCTTTCAAGATTGAATCTTACAACCCAGAAACCGATGAATTCAAGGTTGTTGTTGGTGACTACCATTATGCCAACGAAGAATTCTTGCAAGCAGTGTAATTTATTTGGGATTTTTTCAACTATCGGTTTATGGCATTTATTTCTTACTGTACAATAGCTTTTACATAGAATATCAATATATTGATCAAGATTACTTACTGCTGTAGGCAATACATAATTTCATTCGCTTATCACCACAATGGCGATCATCTTAAATTGTTCCTGTAGCAGACGGGAATTAATTTGCAATACAATTTTGCGATAGGAGTTAAGTGCCTGATCAAGTTTGGCGGTCTAAGCCGGACCTATGATTACCGCACCTGATGGTTAATGCCTCAATAATTCTGGTGACATAACATGATCTTATTCTTCAAACTTTAACGTTATCTGACTTCGGATCTAGAGGGCCCGTACCACCTCTTATCACCAGGTGGTTCGAGCAGGGGCCATCAGGGGTTGCTGTAATCTGGTGTACGGAGGTAATTTTATTTGGTGTACGGAGGTAAAATAAATGTGGTGTACTGGTGCAGTTGGTGATGGCATCGCAAATAAATTTTTCAGCTACACCAGACTACCTCGTAGCCATATCCCCAGTCACAACAGCCATGGCACCCTCTATAACCGATCCGTACTCGATCTTTACTCTTCCCCGGATCTCAGACATTGAGGTCCTGAAGAAAGTGATCGTTCCTGCCATCAAATCGGCTGATACCTCAATAATTGATTTGGGAGTCTCCAAATCGATCATCTCCAGTTATCTATTGAAACCAACCCCAAAGTTGGTATGGTCATACTCGTTGTCCCCTTCAACCATAATTGATTGCATGGATGTTTTGGGTGACGAAACCAGCAAACAATACATCATTGGACTCACGGAGCGTAGAAAGTATAAGCTCTTATTGATTAATCGTGATGCTGAAAATAAAATAACCACCGATGAGGTCAAGATTTCTACCAGAATAACCGGCGTGAAGTTTGAAGACCAGTATGTGTATGTGTTGACAGAATCAGGGATAATCGAAGTATACCAAATCGAAGACAGCAAGTTGATAAAACAATTCCAGTATGGAGAAAAATGTGATCAGGTCATCTACCACAAATTTGTTGATGAACATCAATATAAATTTAACAACAAACTATTAGTTCTTGTCAAGAAAGTGGGTAAGAACTCGCATATTGAAGTCCTTTCGGTGTCACCAAGCAAAATCTTTTCTGTCATCAACCACGAATACCATGAAGACTTGAGTGGGAACAAATTTGTCTACAATCAAGGAGTGTTATACCAACTCAACATAAAAACCCGACAAATAACGGCATTTAAAATCGAGGATTTCAAAATCATTAATACCATTTCCATAAAGTCATTATTAGCAGAAGAAACCGAACTGGATGACGTTTCCATTCATTGTCCCAGTGTCGACAGATTATTGATTGGAGTTAAGCAAACCATGTACTTGGTCAACTTCAAATACTCGAGTTTGTTGGACAAGTTTGAAAACTCAGGAGACCTTTTCATCAACCAAGTGGTCAGGGTTGGTGGTTCAACCTCTAAGAACAGCGATACGTTTGCTATCTTTTTGAACTTCAACAATCAGGAAAAGAACATTGACTTGAACATAATCAACTTGAACGTGGGGGTGAACAAATTGAGCGAGTGTTTGGGTAAAAGCATCAACAAACAGGAGGAAGAATTCAAAGGTACTCCTAGCATCATGAACGAGGCCATTGAAAAGGAGAACGACAGCAACAGAAAGAAGTTGGTTGATAGTTTCAAGAAATTGAAGGCATTCCGAGACGATTTGAATATTAAGAAGTTCAATGCTTTGATACTATCCACTATGAAGCCCAAGGGCCAAAACGAGTTTGTTTTTGACGTCAACAAGGACTCGATCATTGACTTGAATTTCTTGAGCCAGGTGTTGTCGTTGATTTTCGTCAATGACGGAGAGTTAAAGTTCTACAACGACGAGTTTATTCCTGAAGAAAGTTTGATTTACTTATTGACCCATCCTGGGTTCTCGTACAAGTACACCAAAGGGTTGTTGCAATTGTTCAACCAAACCCACCAGGCGCGTTTGCTCAGACAGGCAATTTTGACGTGTTCAAACATACCTATCGACGAACTTGTCAATCAGTTCATCGAGTTCTCCAAGGTGGAGAAGATGGAGAAGTACGAGTTTGAGATCTTGAACGACTTGATTAACCGGTTGGTCAACGAGTACTCGATGACCGAGATTACACAGACGTTCAAGAAGTTTGAAATCGACAACCTCAACCAAATTTTGGTCAATTTGATCAAGTTCGACACCTTGCTGTCGCTCCAGCTTTTGCTGGTGGTTATCGATATTGGAGGACTCTTCAATTGGTCCACCAATTTGCTCGTGCCATTACAGGAATTGGTGGAGTCCAAAATCAACGCACTCATCGCCAACAGCTACAATCTCACGCTTACCAACCAGGCATTGAACAACGACCAATTGGACTCGATTTTGACCTTGAGTGAAAAATCGGGAGGCATTGAATTGTCGCAAAAAACTCCCCAGTACTCCATCGACAAATTGGGCATATAGACGCACGGATCACGTGCACTACATAGACATTTTTTCTCTAGCGTAAAAAAACGAGATGAGACATTTTCGTAGCCTCCACCGTCTTTAGTTGGGAGAAGCCATGTCGAAAGCATTACAGGCGTACAGAAGCTCGCTCCGGGCCACATTCACGGCATTCAAGGGTGATGCCGAGGTGTTGCGGGCAGCCAGAAACCAGATTAGACTGGGATTCGAGCTGCACCGTCAGCTTGAGCCCGCACAAGCCAATGAAGAGATTGACAAATTGAACGAAGTCAGCACTTTTTTGGTCAAGAACATCGTTCAGGGACAGAAGGATGCTGAGGGGAAGTATTTCCTCAACTTCCATGAAAAAACCGAATTGGGAGATAACGAAACCATCAAACAAAACAACCGTGCAAACTTGGGATCGTTAGCGGGCACTAAGACGAAGAAGTGCAGTGATCGTAAATGAGCAAATGTATATAGTGAAAAAAATGAGAATTTAGACAATAAAAGTCCGGGCATACAACTGATTGTAGACATGGATAACATAAAAGGGACTGATCTGGGGCCTACCACACCACCAGCAGCAATGAACCAGAATACTGAAACCCAAACACCAGAAGCCCCACCAGTTATGAACGAGAAACCTGAGGCCCAAACACCAAAATCGGCCCAGACCCAGATCCAGACCCAGACCCAGACCCAGACCCAGACCCAGACCCAGACCCACACGGGCCGGAAACAAAGCACCACCCCCGCCAGCCAAAAAACAAAAGGGCAGCAAGCAGTTGATGCCGGAAAGCGGGACGTTCTCATATCCAAGGCCCTCTCGTATCTTCTCCGCCACGGGGCAGTGAAAGAAGGTCTCCACATCGATGACCATGGGTTCATCAGCATCGACGAGCTTCTCCAACACAACCGGTTGAAAACCAACAAAGTGACCCTTGCAGATGTGCAGCGAATCGTTAGTACCAATGATAAGCAACGGTTCAAGATCGTAGACGGCACTATCTGTGCCAATCAGGGCCATTCGTTGAATGTGACTAACAGCCAGCTACACCCGTACACCATCGATACCATCCCCCAGGAAATATACCATGGAACCTACAGAGATAAGCTCCCGGCCATCGTAAAGTCGGGGGGCTTGTCACGGATGACCCGTAACCACATCCACTTTACCAATAACGACAATCAAACCAGCGGCATACGGCAGCTGGCCAACATATTGATCTATGTCGATGGGGCTAAAATGCTTAAAACTACCGAGATTAAATTTTTCAGGAGTGAAAACGGCGTTATTTTATCTGGTGGCGATCAAAATGGAATAGTCCCCGTCCAATTCTGGACAAAAGTGATTGACAGGAAGTCTGGAACCACAATTGACATTAGTCCGTTTATGTAGGGACCAAATGAAATTTGAAAACAACCAGGAACGATTCCGCCGCAACCTCCGCAACGGACCAACTCCTCCAAACCGGGCAGGACCATTTGCTACCGTACCACAACTGGGTTTGCCCCACCCTTCTTTGGTTGCCTTAGCTCCGGATGCATTCAATTATGACCGCCTGCTGTGGTAATGACGTTCTTTTCCTACTTACATAATACGATCGACTACACATGGTTTCTAATACTCGCTTAACAATGCGTAGAACACCCGCTTACATAAGGTTCTCCCCCGCTCCCTAGCCACAACCCAAAGGCGACAACATCTGAGACACGACGAAGATGTACGGATGGCTAATAGGGAGGGGGAGGGGGGAAAGATTCTGCTAAAGGCGTGTAGGTTAAGCCCAGGGTCTAGCCCTTACTTGGGGTAAGACAAATTGTTCCGCCCTGTCCGCTTGCTCTTAAACTGCAAATCCACAAAAATCAGCACATTGCTGTAAAGGCGGTGAAAAATATTTTGGTAAAAGATCTTATAATTTTTTTTTTTGTTCTGTGTGTCTCGAAGCCTAGACTTTTTTCACAGCCAAACTACCACCACCCAAAAAAAAAAAAAGGGTACGCTTGCTGAAATACGACGTGATTTTCTACATTTCCTAGTAAAGGCAGGCCCACAATGCACTAACGAAGCGGTTTCGGAAGTTTGCTGGTCCGTTTATGAATTTTAAAGTAGGAGAAATTGCTACGGGATTCAGCGACGAAATCCAGAAGTTCGGATATTATTGCACTAAATTTTTTTTTGGTGGAAAACCCTTTCCCAATTAGTGGATGTTCTTTTTTTTTGGTCAGAAAATATAAAAATTTCCTAGACATTAATGGCTTGCTTTTGCAGTTTTCTACATATGTATCGCATTTATATATATTGATGTGATTTTGTATAAATTGTATCTAAAATTTTTTTTTTCCCCCATCGGTGTCTGTTACCCTCCCCCATAACCCACCATCGTCATCATTATGATGATAATGAGTCAGCAGTCCATTTCAAGAACCAATAGCCCTATACCCCCAGGATTGCCTCATGCCAATAGCGCCTTGTCATTGCCCCAGTCTGGTGCTTCATCATCGCCGTCTTCGTCGTCTTCGTCTACCACATCTTCGAGAAGCAGCTCTCTAAAGCGCTTGATCATTAACACCCCGGTTCATGATAACCACCCACCAATCCACGCGCCCATCAGCCTACAGGACAAGAACCGTATTTGCCAATGGTACTGTTGCGAGTGTGGTCAAACATACGGCTCTATAATCTACAAGCAGAAATCGGGGCATTACAGCACGTCGGCTTCTACTGACCAGTCCAGCATTATTGAAAATTTAAAGTATTACAGTCAATTCATCTACCAACCGCCCCATCGTACTCACGAGGACCCAGAAACTCACGATCCTGAACCAGACGTTAAATACGACTCCGACGACTCCATACTACAGACCAACCTCCCAACTCTTAATTCTAACAATAGTGAGGTCGAAGAAATATTCCTTGACCCACCAACGAGATTTAATTGTCATCGATGTAACCATATGATGTGCCCCTATTGTTTGAAAGTTAGAATTAAAGATTTAGATGATGACAACAATTAATAATCTGTTATTATGAAATTTGATTTACTAATGTAATTGTGTGTATAGCTATTTAATTATGAATTTATGATTCCCCGTATTCTCGTAAATGTGTATGATCTTTAAAATAAAAGTTAATTGGAGAGAAATACGAGAGGCAGCCCACGATATGCAAGTGCGGTCACATGACCACACGCCTTGAAAAACCGCCTGGGCGCGCACCCGTACCGCGGCAGCCCGACGACGACATTGACACCCGTACATATTAAGCCGAGATCAGACCCGTGCCTCTCTCTACTTTCTTCTTACCGACTTTCTTTGCAACCATTGGTCTCTCGTGGTGACGATCTTGGCCTCTGATTTGGGCACGGTCTTATGCTTATTCACCTTGTACACCTGCACCTGTACTGGGCCCTTGGTAACCAGCTTTTCCTTCAATTTGTCCAACTGTTTCTTGATATTAAGTACATTGGCCTTCTTGATTTGGGCATCGTTATTCACTATGGCTCTAGGCTCGTCCACTTCAGACTCGTCGTCATCATTCAATAAGTCTTCTGGTAAATAGTCTGGTAATGGGTTGTTCTGTTTCTTGACATCTTGTTGCTGTTTATTGTGATGGTCCAATTGTCGTCTCTTTTCCTTTTCCAACTTCTTTTGTTCTTGTTTGATTTGCTGCTGCTTAGCTTGTTGCTGTAGAATGGCTTTCTTGGTGGTGGCTGTGCTTTCTTCTTCTGGGGCATCATCAGAATCAGAGTCGGATTCTTCTTCCGATTCTTCTTCCTCAGAATGACCTGAACCTTCGTCCTCGGCAGTGAAATATTCACCTGACTGATTAGGCTCATCATCGAACTTTATCTTCTTGGATCTAGTAGTCACCATGATGCTGTAGTTTGGTATTTCTCGGGATTCAGCTGCTTGTAGCGATTTTTTTCATGTCAAAATAACTGTCTCATCTCATGAAAAAAAATACCGAGATGTACGGATGTTTTGCATAATTTTGCAATCAAATCATTGGAACCAACGTATTCACTCCGTACTGTTTCCAGCGGGTTTTGAACTGGTCACTGCTGATGTTGTGGACAATTCCTTTCGATGTAAAATACTGGAGAGTATTTTTATTCAACTCTACCCCGTCAATACTCAACCCCTGAAGCTTTATTCCGTTGACCAAATTCATTAGCCCAGTTCCATCGACCATAGTGCAAAAACTCAAGTCAAGATACCTCACCTGGTTAGGGAAAGTCCTCAAATCCTGGTTAAACAACTTCATTGTTAAGTTGTCCAAGTCCATCTCTTGTACATAGAGCTTTTGTAGTTGTGGCAACGCTTCAAGGATGACATGGAGGTTGATTTTGGTGAAACTCGAAAACTTATCGTTTTTGAAGTAGATATAATTGGAGTTACCTATGTTTAAGGTTCGTAGTTTGGCACAAACCTTCAATAGCCTCATCAATCCCTTAATTGAGAGCGAGCTCGAATAAATATCGAGGTAAGTCAATTGCTCCAAGCATGCATATGTTCCTGGAGGATAATCGGCCAAGTTGATTGCCCTGGTGATACTTTTCTCACGGATAATTAACTTTTCTAGCACGAATTGAGGCTCGTTTATCCGGAGAAGTGTCAAGAAATCAGTGATAGCCATGCCCTTGTTTTTCTCTAGATAAATCATTTTGAGATTTGGAGAATTCCATAACATCCTGCCAAACTCAGTCTCTAGATCAGTAAAATCGTATGAAACCACGGTTAAACTAGTGAGGGCTGGGAACTTTATTTGAAATATGGCTGTAGGGAGAAATGGATCGTAAGTATCTGAACTATTGATCTGGGATTGATGCTCTTTCAGGAGTTCGGGATGATTTACCAAAGAGAGCACTTCTAAGGTATTACTGATTGTCACTTCTTGATCAAATGGGAAGCTGGATGGTAACATAGACTCATTAACCCGACTGAGTACACTGCCAATAATGATAATCTCCAATGATTTCAAGTTTGGCATAATTTGGAAGAGCATTTGAGGAAACTTGAGGGATGAATTGATGCCAAATCTCACTTTAGTGATGTTATTAATGTTGACCAAATTCCAGTTAAATGCATGCAACTTCCCAAAGAACATCTCTAGACTGAAGTCTCTGTTGATGATGTCCAAAGCTTGTGTTTTTAAATCTTTATCACCAACCACACTATCTAGAATTTTACTTAGCTGAGAAACATTCAATGTCGATCGTAGTTTATAACTCTTGATCTGTTTGGAGGAGCTTCGAGATACAATTCGTTTAATGAGCTTCATTCCATCAGCATACTCACTGGCAGTGATTCGATTTTTAAATATTATGCGATCGTTATAGAGCTCAGGAATGTTTGTTAGAGAACTGTACCACTTTCGGCACACAAGATGGCAGGATATGATATTTTTGATGGAAAGGTGTCTGAATATAATTTCTATCAAATCCAGAGGTAGCTTTTCAAATAAATCTATCACGATTTTGGATTTCTTTGCTGGTTGAGTCTGGGATCCAGGAGGAGTTTGAGAAAAAGACCGTTTCAACATGCTGTCTAATCTGCTCTGCAACCCCACGGTCTTTGTTTGCAGTAAACTCAGTGAACTGCCTTCTCTCTTCGATTCCATTTTCTGGCTCTTTTGCTGGCTTCCTTTTTCAGATGTTTCGGACTTTTGCTGTCTATTTTCTTTAGTCTCTGCACCCAATTTTTTGTCTAGCAGCTGGTACTGTTTCTTCAAATTCTCTAGCAAGTTCTCTGGTACCACCACCTTATGCTGTTGTCTTGCCTTTCCTATGGTACTCAATCCTCTTCTATAAACCTTAAGTGCTTCCTTTTCCTGTTTCCGTCGCATTAACAATTTACCTACTCTCAAATATCCCTTGCAGCTTAATGGGTCCATCTCCACCATCTTTGTTGCGTCCGCATACGCTTTATCGAAGTTCTTCAACTTCTCATGGGTAGCAGCTCGCTGGTCTAACACCGTAATGAGCTTAGGGTGTATAATTGGCCCCTTCACAGGGCTTTCTGTCAATCCATAAGTCCGTCGTATGAGCTTCAATTGCCCCACAGAATACCGCCCAAAATGCGAAACTAGCTGGTCGTAGAGCTTCAATGCCTTCTGATAGTCCCCTGCCTGGAAGTACAACACCGACAAGCTGATTTTGTCCCCTATTAGTTCTTGTTCTTCGGACATTAATCCCCAGATACTACCATATCATGTGGTGCTAAAAAAGCTGTCAAATTTCGCGTACGAATTCCTTTTTTTTATGTATAATCTTCGCAACTCGGTGTTATCTGCATGTTTTCTTTGCTTCTATCTTAACATTGGTAATGGACTCATTGATCTTGGAATTAGTGATCCTCTCGGTTATCATGGCCATCACGTCGTATTTGGCGGGATTGGTGCCATTGAAGGTTCCCCACGGGGCCAAAAATCTCGCCCGTATAGGGTCTGTTCTCAGTATGGGACTCTTGGTGGGAACCTCGTTGGCGGTGGTGATTCCGGAAGGAATTGAATCGCTCTACTACAGCACTGCCAACATTACTGCTAATCCTACTTATATCGGAGTTTGCTTGCTCTCGGGGTTTGTCACCATGTACTTGATAGACAATTTCGCATCAATTTGGCAGAGCCTCGGAATGGCAGGAGATACTGAATCCTCCAAGTTTGAGCCGGATTCGTGGGCTAAAAAGGCATTGACTATCGTCAAGACGTCTTTAACTTTGGGGCTTTTGGTGCACTCGGCTGTTGACGGGATCTCCTTGGGATCCTCCTTCACTAAGGAAGACGCTACTCTCGGAATCGTGTTCTTTATCGCCATTATTATCCATAAACTACCCACTGCCTTCAGTTTGACCTCCATTCTTCTTAAGGAGGAATTGCTGGCCTCGGTGATAAAGCTTCATTTGGCAGTGTTTTCGCTCGTTACTCCCGTATTTGCCATATCTACCTATCTCTTTCTCTCCCTTCTTGAGCTAGACAGCGAGTTTACAGTCAGCTTGTTATTGCTATTCAGCGGAGGAACGTTTCTCTACATTGTCACTCACGTGTTGCTGGAATCCGTGGGTTCGCATACAGAGTATAGACCTGCTTCCGGTGATAGCCAGGAAACAGTAGCGGGTCATTCCGGTTTAACGGGTCAAGAAATATTGGTTTCGATAGCAGGAATGATTATTCCCGTCTTCCTATCGCTATTGGGTGAACATTAACAAACTTACAGAGGTCTACTAATAAATATTCTAATTCGTATAAATAACATTCGTAGTGGGTTTTAGCCACATTCATAAAAATCTTCGGCCTCAGGCGACTCAGCTGCTTCGTCAGAATCCTTCGACTCTAGATTTTCACTCTTTTTTTCACCTTCCTTTTCATCCTCTTCTTCCTTATCAACAGCGGTATCAGCATCATCATCAGTATCGTGGTCGTCTTCATTGGTCTCAGAATCGTGCTCAGTAGCAATTTCATTGGCTTCATCGTCACTAAGAAGGCTTCGACGTATTTCGTAGTTCATGGATCTTGTCAATCTTCTTCTGAGATCAGGAGAGTTCAAGTTCTTCATAACCTCAATGTTGGCATGATCCTTGAGATTATAGCTGGAATTGCTCCTAGAATTGTTCAGAGATGTAGCAAACGAACTTAAACTGGACTTGTTAGCAAAACTTACGTCTTTCAAACCACTTAACCCAATGTACGAGTTTCTTAATGAACCATTATGTGACCTTCTAGGGAGATTAGGCTTGTTATCAATCTCGTCCACTACATTGGAATCTGGTATTTGAATGTCATCCTCTTCAATACTAGGTTTTCTCAGACTAGACTCAAGATATGGGTTATTGTACTGTGGTACTCTCTCTGATGTGAATTTCAAAATATGGTTCTCTCGATTGTGGTCCTCGTCTGCATCATTGTAGAAATTGCCCGAACTTCTGGCTTTCCGGATCATAATTTGCTCTCTTTCTTCTCTCTGATTGCGAGTAGGAAAGTCATAATATCCCTCGGTATGGGTTCTTGAGTTGGTAAACTGCTCAGACGTTCTACTAATGATCTCGGGTCTTTGTTCACGGTAATAGTGGTCTAATGGGATGGGCTCATGATTTAAAGACGTCAATGACAATGCTGACTTTCCCTTGGTGATTTTTTCGTTAGGAGAAGTGTTCTTGATTAGGGGTACTTGGGAACTAATTGAGTTCCGTTTGGTTTTCGCAGAGAACTTCAATGGAGATATTGCCGTGGAGCTGGGTGATAACAGGTGTCTATTGAGATGATACTCTGATTTGGATACCTTTGGTTTTTCTTCAAACTTGGGTGAGTTGTCGTCATTTAAAACAGGAGAGTTCACAAGGGTGTAGTAGTGCTGTCTATTATCGAGAGCCAAATCTTTTACCCCATTCTGCTTCCTAGAACCAGTTGACTTGAGGCTAGAAGTGATTAATTTACCTCTTAAAACACTGATGGCTTTATCCAATGCAAATTCCACTCCACAATGATTGTGAATCACTGTGAGTTTTGGCCATGTGGCTCTTGCTCCACGGAAAGTGAAATCAAGTAAGAACTCTGGAGTAGGATTTTCAAAGATCTTCAGGAAGTCTGACAACGTCAAATCGGGCAAAATGGTCACATCTCCGGAGTAGGACTGCGATAATAAAGTGATGAGTTTTCCACAGAGGTTCTTATGAATATTCAACTCTGACAAGATCAGAAGATAATGGATTATTTCGCTGGTGACAAAATCGTAGCAGTTATTGAGTGTATCTCGTATTTTTGTATTGAACTCGTTTTCAATCTCACCTCCTACACTGCTAACTGAAACCTTTAGCATTGGAATAACATGGGGGTTAACTTGCACGGCGATAATATGATCAACGTTAAACATCTCCAGAAGCCTGGTGATGGGCAAGTCGTTGTCTACAGAGCCATCCACATACTTCATTGTCACGTCATTATTCCATTCGTGGATCTCGTTGGTTCTGGTATCCTTTTCGTAGATGGAAGTAGAGGGAAAACACCCAGGCAACGAACAAGAGGCACACACTGCAGACCAAATCAAACAGTTCGGGGCTGTTAAGTAGTTAAGCAACCGGGTTTGTTCGTGGGCTGAGGCTGGAGAAACTGTGATGTTCAAGATCTTTCCGGTTCTATTATAAGCTTCCCTAAAGGTTAAGTCACCAAGAAAGTCTAAGGTTGTTTCCTGGAGGCCACTAATATCGAAAAATGTACCGTATTTGATGAAATGACCGAGTAATTTCAACAATTTCTTTAGTTTGGGCTGATTGTCGTCATCTGACTCTCCAAAAATATTGAATTTCCGGTCTGTAATAGTAACTAGCAACTCCATGGTTTCTTCGTTAGTGTGACAGCACAAGATACTGGCTATAATCGAACCAGCCGAGGATCCACTGACGATTCTTGGTAGCAAATTTTGGTCAAGCAAAGTAATGAGAACCCCAATATGGAATATACCAAAGGTACTTCCTCCAGATAACACCAAAGCCGTTCTTCCGATATTCTTTCTCGTCTGGATCAACATCCCAAGCAAATAGCGGTCGTCCAAATTGACTGCTTCATCACTTATCAAGTAGTGGAGTGATATTTTGCATTCCTCGATGTACTCTTCAATTAACCTTTTGGTTCCAATATGGGAATGTCTGTATAAGTCAATATTCCCCATATTCCCCAAATTTCTCATCCATTTTGTCCTTATTAAGTAGAGAAGTAGCTTGTAGTCCTTCGCTAGCCTGGCATCTCTCATTTCCTGCAAATTGTTGAATATCAAGTCGTAATCGTACAAGTTACTCTCAGGATTAAGCTTCCAATCATTATTGCCTAGCACCTCGTCAAGCTGGAGAGATATCTCGGCCCAACGGTTGTAAGTGATTGCAGACTTCTGCTCTGCTACCAACGAACGTATTAGCATCTTCTTTTCATTCACAGCTGGAAGAAACCGTCCTAAAATGGGCACCCATCGCAAGTTCTCTACAACTGAGAACAGAGGGCTGGTTTTGTTGGTTATTTTGTCATTTATAAGCTCGATATTGCTATCGTAGATAGCCTGGATGATATCCGAACGAGCCGTCGTGTACTCTGAGTACGGAGATGCTATTTCTGACATTATTTACCTCCAAAATACCTGATAAACCCAGGAGTTTACAGTTCTGCTGGATGAGCTGGGGTAACTTTCTGGCCTGTGATATCATGCGGTGCACGGGTGTGCCCCAAATTTTCGAGATAACCAGCAAGCGAGCGGTACGGATGTATTTTATGGTGTACGGGCTGTTCTCTAATGCACAAGATTTTTTCAGGCCATCTCGATGATTCATTCTGTTAGACTTTACAACCGAGTCATACCGGCAGCACCTTAGCAAACCACTTGATTTGGACCCTGTCCCGTGAGTCATAGCAGGGGGTTTTACTACCATCGCAAAAAGGTCAATAAATAGCGGAGTATCCATCGTGACAGGGCAATTTTTGGTAAGGAGATTTGAATCTCACATAGGTTTTAATCCAAGACTTCTCCGTCCAGCCCCACAATTAGTCCCATATTCCACTAGCTCCAAGCAGAAACACTGGAAGAAGAAGAGAAAGTCCAAGAGTAAACGTCAGAGTGAATATCTTACTGGACTGCACCGACAAGAACCACGAATATTTGATAATTTTGAGTCATTCACCCAGCACTTTGGCAAGTTCATTGATATTTCCTCCTTCACCAGCAACATGTTCAATTTTACCACCGTTACGCATAAGTCGAGTGACTTCAGTCATCCGTTAGTGTTGTTGACCAATAGAGAGGGCTACAAGTTCTTATTTGGAAAGATTCCTGAAGGTTCTCAAAGAATCATGAATGAAAACCGGTTTAAACTCGGGAAATTGAATCGGATTTTCTTAACCGGGACTCTCACGTCATGGGCAGAGATTGGAGGTCTCCCGGGTTTGTTCTTAACCATCAGTGATGCCACTAAAAACAGCGTAGAGCTTTTCACCAATTCCAAAAAAATCACCTCCTTCATCGTGGCTACCTGGAGGTACTTTGTGTTTAGACATGGAGTTCAACTTAACATACGAGACATCGATGATTCCAGCTTTGTAGCTGACTCAACCTTAACAATCAATCCTGTCAAAATAATGAGCTCAGTTGCTGAAAAACCGGCTGCTAAATCGGAAATAATTTTGCGGCAATTGCAGAAGTTGGTTTCTCTTATGTTTCCAACAGATACTAGCCGAGTTAATGATCCTAATCCAGAATCCTACAAGTCTGATCCCAGTGAAAATGACATTCATACCCATGTGAAGTTACCAGAGCTCGGTGACTTGGCCCAGAGTAATTCTCAACCATCATTAAATTTCATCATACGATTCTTGCCTGTGAGAGGGAAGTTTAATCCTGTGGCTGCAAAAGCTTTGGGAGTTAAGCCAGGAATAAACTTCAGAAATTTAACCAATGGAGACTCTGTTCTTAGTGAAACTGGTGAACTTGTTCATCCCCACCAGGTCATTGAACCTTCAAAACCCTTCAGAAGAGTTTTAATATTGGACATACCTAATAGCACATATCTAGCCAATAGTATTAGCAGCGAAAGATGGTTTGAAGAGACTGAAAGAACTGGAAACGAACCGTATGGGGTGGTCTATCATTTCTTAGGGGACGATATTGATTTCGAACTGGACGACTATGTCAGTTTCATCAAAAAGTTTCCTAGCGATTGCAAACACATTATCAGTCATTCGAAAATTGCCAACGATAGTCTTATGTTCACCACTGCCAATGTCAATACCTTAATGTTGAAATCATTACAGAATGACCACTTCAATCTTCCGAATTACGAAGAATACAAGCCAATGGACACCAATGCTTCCATCCAAAGACTTCATAGTCTTCAACAAGTGAATATTGATCCAAACGGAGTGACAATTGACGATTCTTCTATCCAAAAATTGACTTTGTCTCAATTATATGACGACCAAGTTGCACCTTTAGGAATTGAGGGTTGTGCTAAGGAGGAGATATTGAGTAATAAGGTAATCTCATTAGATCCAATTGAAGATGCTACTTCTTTGAAGGATCAAGTACAAGTCATTACTCTTGGTACTGGTTCAGCCATTCCATCCATTAACCGGAACGTCATCTCGTCTCTTGTCAGAATGCCATACATCGACGACACTACCAAGAAGATTAGATACAAGAGCATTTTGCTTGATGGAGGTGAAAACACCTTTGGATTAATGAGAAGAAACTTTGGCCATGACAATGAGGCTCAGTTACAACAAGTATTTGAAGAAATGTGTCTTATCCATTTAAGTCACCTACATGCTGATCATCATTTGGGATTGATTTCCATAATCAACCACTGGTTTAAGGTTAATAAAGATCCCAGCAAGAAACTCTACTTAATTGTGCCATGGCAATACAATTCCTTCATTCAAGAATGGTATAAACTCGAGCATCCTGAAGCTGGATGCAATATTGATTTGAACAGAATCGTCTACTTCAGCTGTCAAGACTTCTTGAATCGTAATGAAATCGTGGGTCAATTCAATCAAGTGGATCTCAGTACTTTTGAAGAGCGTTTTGAAAGTAAACAGACATTAGTTGAAAGACTTCCTGTTGTGTACCCGAATGATGACAGAATCAAAGAAATGTATGAGGCTTTAGGAATCGAATCAATGAATACCGTTCGTGCAATTCATTGTTACTGGGCATACTCTATCTCGATTAAATTCAAATTGGACTCAACGGAGACCTTCAAGGTATCTTACTCTGGTGATACAAGACCAAATAGCAGATTTGTTGACTGTGGTATCGATAGTGACTTATTGATTCATGAATCTTCACTCGATAGTGATCTTATTGAAGAAGCCATAGCAAAGAAACATTCTACTATGATAGAAGCCATCAGAGTGTCACAATTAATGAACTGTCCTAAGCTTATACTCACGCATTTCAGTACCAGATACGCCCATGGTGAAAGTATGTGTAGTGACAACGCCAAACTTGAGAAGTTAGCTGATGATATGAAAGGCTATTTGAACCAGTACAATCCTTCCCATAATATCTTCAATTACCGTCCTTTATTTAAGACCATTGAAAACTTTGAAGATGTCCTGGTATGCTTTGCTTTCGATTGTATGACCATCAGATATAAAACTCTTGATGCACAGAGACTACAATATGAGAACATCATGAATGTTTTCTCGTTTGAAGACTCGAGAGATAGCGTGAAGAAGGAGAAAGAGCTCCAGAAGAGGAAAGAAAAGAAAGAGACGAGAAGAATACAGCGAATGACACTTGTAAATTCAAAAAAGAAGAGAAAGGTTAGCAGTGATGAAGACGAAGGTGTGACTGAGGCCGTCAAATAAGGCATTATAATACCTCTATAGCTTACTTGTAAATAAAACACCCTACCACATCGTAATCTAAACTTCTATGTATTTGTTGAATTCATTGATATGAATAATTGACTTTCGTGGTTCTCAGTCTATTCGGTATATCTCTATGTAGGGCAAAACAGCCAAATCGCGAATAATTAGCAACTTCTTCTCTTCCCCAATGCTTGGATTGGCGTCACCATTGGTGTTTCAGGACAAGTGGCTCCAGGATCTGATACTAAGTGCCGTAAGCAGCACCAGTACCTTCAATTCTTCTCTTGTCAAAAAGAACTTCATCAATAATGATGGAAACAGTAAAAACGTGAGTAGAACTGCCATACTAAGAATTATAGAGTTTATACATGTTAGTTCGAACCAGGACTTATTTGCAATTGTCTCTGACTCCGAACACATGATGATTGCAATGTTCCCGTTCAACCCCACGATCACATCGTTTGAACGGGAGCAGAATCAACGAATCACGGACCAGACAAAGGG
The DNA here is from genome assembly GCA_003708205.2 of Isabelozyma gotoi. Lineage (NCBI taxonomy): Eukaryota > Fungi > Ascomycota > Pichiomycetes > Serinales > Metschnikowiaceae > Isabelozyma > Isabelozyma gotoi. Next base: position 203,464 of record PPNP02000015.1, on the reverse strand, counting down.
TTGTGTAATCAGAGTAACCAATGCTGATTTGAGAATCTACAATAAACCGAGTCTCAAGAAATTGGCACTACTCCCGCAGGATCGAGACTTCTTCAAGAAGTTTCCTGGGTGTTCAACTGCTGGAGTCGATACCATTGTACTAGAGGTAAAGGAGTTCAACATCTTTCAGCGAGACCTGCAAGACCTAGGGAACATTGTATTCAAAGATCTACAGTATGTATATAACAGTCAGAAGTACCAACAATGTTTCCAGCCAAGGAAGGCAAAACGGGCAGGAAATGACGACATTAACGCTATGATCAACGACGATTATGATGGAGTTGTATCGGAATAATTTCGGATTATTTTTGATGGGTTGCGGATTAAAGAAATTCCGAATTTGTGGAGATATGAACAACTCCAAAAACTGATTTTGCAACCAAATAAGCAAAGCAGTCATTCGTCTCCTATGTCACCAGCGATTTTCAAGAGGCCCAGAGGGTTCTCAAAGTTCTCCAGACATAAAGAAGGTGATCTTTCGCAGCAATTAAATGAGGTTGCACTATTAGCGTCCTCGTTGTCAGAAGAAGCACTGCTGTCACCCTCTAATGAAAGCGATGTAGCCACTATTTACGGTACTGCTGGCGATGAGGCTACTATTGTGCAAGCTGCTGTTGAAGAGAATGAAGCTGAGGAAATTTCTGATGATGAAGTGGCTGGACCGCTTTTGATGGAGGAAGAGCCTACACAGCACGTCACTTGTACGGACCTAGTCAACCGAGTGATTCTATGCTTCTGTCGCTCAGCCAACGGTTGTGAAACCGAGCCATTACTTCCCGTTCACAATCAGCCACACGTCCAGTCCCGGAACGACGTGGTTTTCCAATTCTTACGAACGTACCTCCTTACAAGAGCCCTTCGAAACTACCTAGTAGGCAATCAAATAGCGTTGTTCGTTGTTGTCATTGTCGGCTTTCTCATTCTAATTGTCAGTTTTGCAACGGGGTCCCTTTCTGGGTTGATTGGGGTTATTGAACGTATTCTCTGCTACAACTCTGAGTCTTCCTACTGTCACAGTCGGTGAACTACGGGAAAAGTTAATACTATATGTAATTGTTAAATATATATACAAGAGCTATGCATACCGAGGGACCGTACTATTATTGACCCGAAGATCTTGGTCTCTCTTTGATCATCATTTTATTAACATGTTTGAATTTTCTTGTCTTAGCAAACTTCTTAAGTCCCCACATCGATTGGGATACTTTGTTGGACTTGGATTTACCTCTACCACCACCATGAGGATGATCATGGGCATTCATGGCCACACCTCTGACCATGGGTCTTCTACCTCTATGACGACTTCTACCGGCCTTACCCCACGAGATGGCTTGGTGTTCTCTGTTGGAAACGGTACCAATGGTGGCATGGCAGTCGATGTGCACGTAACGGTATTCTCCCGAGGATAATTTAATCACGGCCTTCTTTCTTTCTGGATGTTTGGCCAATAATCTGGCAAAAGTACCAGCTGCTCTTACAAGTTGTCCCTTTCCACCGGGGTGCAATCCAATGTTATGGATAATAGATCCAATGGGCAACATATTCAATGGCAAACAGTTACCTCTTTGCATAATTCTCGAGTTTAACAAGGCTTCATCGATTTCTCCGTTATTGGTTTCGTTCATTTCCTCGAGGAAATCCTTGGGTAATCCTCCTCTGAATGATTCAACCTCATCACCAGCTCTTAATCCGGTGGCAGCCAATATATAACTTAAATCTCCGGTTTCCTTGTGTTCCAAAAGGGCAATATGACCCGATCTGTTAGGATCATACTCAATTCTGATGACTTTCTGAATACCAGACTGCAAACGGTGGGAATCAACAAATCTGATTCTTTGTTTATGTCCTCCACCACGTCCTCTGACAGTTATGTGACCCTTGTTGTTTCTACCGGAGGTTTTCTTCTTAGCTACGGTCAATTCTCTGACAGGGCCTCCACGGTACAAATGCTCGTGGACGGGCTTTTTGAAGTGGGTGGACCCAGGCTGTAAATGGCCATTGGCGTACGACTTGATTTTGACGTTGTCCAAACTTAATTTCCGTTGTCTTTTAAAGATTTCGTCCTTCTTTTCCAAATCAGTCATGTCGACGTCTCCAAAGTCACCGACTGGAGGAGTCGTGGAGGTGCTCTGAAACCGAGCCGCGGCTCTCAACGACACGAGTCCCCTCTGGTGGAGGGCTCTGAATCCGTTTCTAAGCCCAATCATCGGTGTATCGCAACGGTTTCTTTGTTGTAGGTTGTTAAAAGTCAAACTCTCAACTGATAAAACTGAAAAATTTTGATAGTGGCACAAACGAGCGTTCCCACATGTACGCTGCGACACCAGACAAATGTCGCTTCCGCGCGTAATTTCGTGCCCTAACATTCGATTGTCCAGTAAAAACGAGCGCTGAAAAATTGATATCCGATTTTAGTTGAAAACCTCCACTCACCAAAAAGTTTAACGGTTGTTGATTCTTCTATCAATTGATTAAAACAAACAAGTTAAAAAGATGATTGGTTCCCGTGTATTTGTTCGTTCAATGGCCTCAGCCACCAAAGCCATCAAACCCCCAGTTCAATTGTTTGGTGTTGATGGTACTTACGCCAGTGCATTATATTCAGCATCCGTACAAGACTCTTCTGTTGAAAAGAGCTTTGAAGGTTTAACCAAAATCCAACAATTGATAAAAGCCGATGCTAAGGTTAACAGTTTCTTAGACAACCCTTCTTTATCTCAAGAAGATAGAGCCACTGTCATCAAAACCATTTCTTCCAGCTTGGGATTAGACAAAACTTTAACTAACTTCTTGAACGTGTTGTCTGAAAATAACAGATTAAGTGACTTTGAAGGAATCTACGAAAAATTCGCCATCTTAAACGATGCTTCCAAAGGTATTGTTAAGGCCAGAATCACCTCTTCCAAGCCATTAGACTCCAAGATCTTGAAAAAATTGCAAACTGCCATTGGTAAATCCTCATTTGTTGGCGACGGTAAGACTTTAGAAATCGCCAATGACGTCAACCCAGATATCTTGGGTGGTTTAGTTGTTGAAGTTGGTGACAGAACTGTTGACTTATCCATTTCTTCCAGAATCACCAAATTAAACCAAGCTTTGAGCGAAACTATCTAAGCTATATATTCAATAAGACATGATCCAGATTGTGGGTGTAGTACTGTAGTGAATTGATTAAGAGTAAGCAGGGACTGTTCTCTGATTGAAAAGTTAATTGTCTATCTGAAATTGGTTTGCTGGAAAGAGCACTCTCCATTTGCCTCCCCTCAATTGTTAAACAGGATTTCCAATTGCTGTAGATATCTTCAATTGTGTGTTAGAACTTCGATGAACTGAGTTCTTTGACAACTCTCTACCAATAAACTGAGTGGTTCCATTCAGTTGGTAATATCAAACAGTATGTCCAATGGGAAGTGAATTGGCTAGAACAGACAATGAAGTGAACAGACAATGAAGCTGGACAGATAAGGAAGCTGAATGAGGCTATTGGCCCAAATTAAGGCTTCTGATCTTGAGCTTAACAGGAATTGATGGACTCTTCTGCCTAAGTTAGACATAGAGCTAGCCTTTTTGACTTACTGTTGGTAACTGATGGTAAATGATCGCAAACAATTGAGACCATTCCAGCCATTTCAGCTTCTAGTCTTAATTGTCTAATCCATCCTCAACTGACTCTACTTCAATGTTAGATATTTACTTAGTTGTAGCAGATTCTATGGCTAAACAGTTAAAGGTAACAATTGCCCATTCTGCGTTGTGTCAATTAATTCCCTATGCATATGATCTTAACAAAACTCTCTCAGACTTCTATTGGAGATCTAACAGAACCTAATTGACCCTTTACTGTAATCACATCTCCATAATATGCCACTTTTGCCCTACCTCATTGAGCACTATACGAAATTGGTCCAATAAGATCAAATTCTACACTTCTCCGTTTTCTATTAATAACTATCCTTCACTCCTTCCATTTTCTTTCGTTTCCGCCCCATTTCCCTTCTTTTCCTCTTCTCTCCTCTTCCTTCTGCCCTATTTCTCGCCATTCTTTCATTGCCCCAAACTTTACTTTATTCCCTGGTTTCTTGCCCAATTCTTCTCCGTTTCTTCTCCTTTTTCCCATTTTTACACTTCCCTTCCTCCCTTCATTCCCACTCTACTCTTATCTCCTTTTTTTTGTCTCTTTATTCGTACCTTTGTCCCTTCAATTTCTCCCTCCGCCCCCGGCGTTTTGCTGCTTATTTGCCGTTTTCGCAGTCACCTACGCCAAATCTCAGTCTATTTTTCTCGAGATCTGGCACCATCTTTTCATCTCTTCCTCCTCCACCTCCATGTCTTCTGCCCATACCATCCTTCATCGATTGAAGTGGACCGTAGGCCTTTTGGCCGTGGTGCTCAACGTGTTCATCTACTTCTATCCCAATTTGCTAAATGCCCCGGGCCAGTGTAACTGGCACAATTTTGAAGACACCAAACCATCATTATCGTCCAAGTACACCGTATTGAACGAATTGCCGCTTTCTGATTCGGCCAAAGAGTTGCTCCTTCTCAACTTCCCATCGTTAAGACCAGAAAAGACCGCAGAGTCGTCGGCTTTTGACCCAGACACCTCCAAAGTCAGAGATATCCATATGTTGACCTTTGGAGACCCTCAAATCAACGGTAACTGGAAACTGACCAAGTACATTAAACGTCTTGATAACTACGGTAATGACTACTACCTCGGCCACATCTACAACACCATGAAACATCGTCTTCAGCCCAGTCATGTAGCAGTGATGGGAGACTTGTTTTCCTCACAATGGATCTACGACAGCGAGTTTTATAACAGAACCTACCGATTTGTAGAGAGATTGTTTCCCAGACCACTTGAATACAAGCAAAATGCCATTGAAACCCACCAGAAGCACGAAGACTATGATTGGGTGCGGTTTTTGGAGGATGAAAACGCCATGGATCCTCTTCACAGATTCAATTCAAGAGTCTACAACGACGTTTACGACTGGTTCAAGCCATACAATGACCAGAGTCCCGACTTTGAAAACCCGCTTTTCATCAACTTGACGGGAAATCACGATATTGGCTACAGTGGAGATGCTACCTGGCAACATATGGCCCGATTCCACCATTTATTCGGCCAAAACAACTACGTAATCAACTACAACAAGGGTACTCCTGAAGAATGGCGTTTGGTGGTGCTTGATTCGCTTACTATGGAGGGCCCGGCCTTACAGCAGGAGTTCTTGGACTTTACCTGGTCGTTCATTGAAAACTTGCAAAAGTACGAAAACCCCAACTTCAACGGGTCAACTATCTTATTCACCCACATTCCGTTCTTCAAACGCGAGGGCTTGTGTGCTGATGGACCCGAACATCGCTACTATGTCAATAACGAAAGGGAACCTTTCAAGAACGGGTTATTGCGGTCCCAGAACCACTTATCGTACGAAACCTCTCAGAAAGTGTTAGATATCGTGTTTCCTAACGCTGACAAGCAGGGTATCATCTTGACGGGCCACGACCATGTAGGCTGCGATACCTGGCTCAACTACAAGCCCAAAACTGGAGAACTGGCCGAACAGAATGAACTGGCTGAACAAAAAGGCGAATGGGTGGCTGAAACCCAAAAAGACGAAACTACCAGGGCATCCATTAGGGAAATCGTGGTTCGGTCCATGATGGGCGACTTTGAGGGCCAAACTGGTATACTTACTGGCCATTTCAACTATAACACCAGTGCCTGGCAATTTGAATTCACTTACTGTTCGTTTGTGATCCAGCATTGGTGGTGGGCTGCCAAAGTGACGTTGCTCTTGTCGGTTTTGCTCTCGTCATTTGGCATTTTCTACGGCTTCTAGATGCTCTTTTTGCAATTCTGCTTGGTCCATTTGCAATTATACGGCTTTGCTCCATTTGTAATTCTCAGCTTTGCTTCTTTTGCAGTTCTACAGTCAGCATTGCTCTTTTGCAGTTCACGGCTGCTCTTTTGGCATTAACTAGTACTTTTATTTATTTTGACTCGGATTTAGTCTTCCTTTTTGGCAGCCTCTGGCTCGGCTTCGGGCTTGGTCTCTGGCTTGGTTTCTTCTGTAGGCTTTTCGTCCTTTGCGAACAACTCCTCAATATCCTTTTTGGCACCCTTGAAGCTGTCTTCGGGACTAATTCCCACCTTCTTGACGGTCAAAACACCGTCTACAAAGATCCAGTGAGATCTTTTGATTCCAGAAGGCGATTTTTTGGCTCCCAAGGGCCCAATGAAGTCCTTGTGGGGGTCTGACAACAACGAATACTGGAGGTGTTGTTTGGTAATGAAATTCTTTTGGGCTTTGGGAGAATCACTGCTCAAACCGTACACTGTGGTGTTCTTGCCCCGCAAGAAGTTGAAATTGTCTCTGAATCCACAGGCTTGTCTGGTACAACCAGGAGTAGATGCCTTAGGATAGGCGAAAACGACAAGATACTTCGTTTTCTTTGCCAATTCAGGCAAATTGATTTCGTTCTCGTCCTCATCAAGCAACGTGAGGTCAGGAATCTTGTCTCCAACCTGCAATTCAGCAGCTCCGTTTTCGGTCTTGGGCACCTTTGATTCCTTGGGCTCGGCCTTGGGTTTCTTGACGGTTTTGGCCTTTTTGGCTGGGAGTTCAGCAGCGGGTTCGGCCGGGTGGGCTCTGATTCTGGAGGAACGACGTAATTCGGGCATCGGGCGTAGCTATAGTGTATATCTACCTTGTGTAAGCAATCCTGGAAACAATATCGTCAATTGATACTAACAGCGGTGAAGCAATTGAAGTGTAAGCAGCAACAATTGAGGTATAAGCAACAGTGGAGCAACCTAGGGTATAAATAGGAGGCAATTGGGTGAAAAATTGGGTCCGCTTCTCCAGATTTTGCTCATTTTTTCGGTGACATAATCGTTGCTTCCGTTGAGGTTCCACAGTTGGGGGCCGTGGACCAACCAATTTGCCCTGGTGGTGGGCCCGAAGTATCACGTGTGGGCCCATTGGTTTGACAATGCAATGGCGGAGGCCAATTTCCGAATTCGCCGTGGCCTAGAGTGGGCCCTAGAATCGAGTGGGGCCGTAGAATAGAATGCGGCCATAGAATAGAGTTAATGGGCCTACAATACTCGTGAATAGGTCACGGGAATGTGAAGGAATGGGAGAGTAGACTGTAGTATCTGATTGAACCAATTGGCAGGACGAACACAAGAGAAGGTGGGGGTTCAGAGGGTGGGGGTTCGGAGGTTCGTCTTTTGTAGAGATCGCAAAATTGTCTGTTGTCTGCCAGTAGAGAAACAGACATAGGAGGGCCAATGTCTGACCCAGTCTTAGTCAAGGATATTCCCAAACAAATGTCGGGCTTTCTTCTAAGCAGCATCGTAGACCAGAATGTCGAATTGTACCTGTCTACCACCGCCATCTATTGGTCCAGACCATTTCGTTGACTTCTCGACCAGAACTCGTATTGAGCTGTCAATCTGGACATGCATGCGTAAGATCTCCAACTTGGGCCAAGCTTGCAGCAACTTTAACTGGGAAGTCAACATTTGCAATCTTCTGGTCTTATTTAATTGAAGTAAATACATTACTGCAACACTCCTTTTGGTGAAGTTGGAAACATAAGTTCAAGAGTTGGAAGCCCTTACGTAGTTTGCATCTGTAGCTCTTCAACTCGACTAGTTGCCACTAACTTAGACGGTATTCGACTGCCATTGCATAGTCTGATCTGTAGCGATCTCAGAGTTTGCAATTGGTTATACAACACTATTGTTATGTCCCCATTGGGATGTCTTAGACTGAAACTATAGTGGTCATGGACCAAATGCGAGAACAGAGTAGATACTCAAACTACTCAATTAATATTGAGGCTACAGAAAATTTCCCAATACAAAAGAGGTTCCAACTTAGTCAAATATACCGTCTGCCAATGTTTACAACTAAACTTCTAATATTAACAAATTTTTGGTTTCTATTTTTGACCCTGTAGTCCAATGTTTCTGACCTTGTCGCGTCGACCTGACATATTAACTATTCACGACGGGGACTTTTTTTTGCATTGTTAACCGAGTACTATGCATGAGAGGCACTTTCTTTGTATGGTCGACCCAATTACTATTCACCATTGGCACGTTTTGTCGACCCGATTACTATTCACGCAGGGTTAATTTTTTTGGCCCGGTATATTACTATTCGTTAGAGGCCCTGTTAGACCCTTACATGCGCACCCTTATGTCGTTTCTGACTGCAAGCAGACTATAAGCTGACACTATGATAGGCAGTACGCTGGCGGTAGTGAAGTTTCAGAATCGGTTGTGTACGGCAATATCGTGGTAGGGAAACTGGATTGTCGACTGGATACTTTCGACTGGATATCGGAATGGCTTGTTTCTTCCGACTGCAGTTTTGTCAGCTGGTATCAATGAAAGACATTGATAACAGATTGGAATCATAATTTAATGATTCATGTAGATTTACCCCCATCTCTATGTACTAAATAACTGATTTCCAAGACCAATTTCATGTTTTGGAATAAACTTCTTAAATAGACTTTGAGTTCCCATATAGGCCGTTGTTTTAAGTTGAGTACTATTGTTGCATATTTGTTGTACTACTGTGCATTTGCATTTTAGTCATTGGACCAAGTTCGTAGTTTGTGGGGTATTGACAGGTGCAGCTGATGGAGTCTGAGCAAACGTACTGGAGTAATGGGGGGTTACTTAGTTGTATTTATAGGCGTTACATAGGTGATTAACTGCAAAACTGGTCTATCCTTTAGGTGTCACAGTCTCTTCTCAGCTACTCTTCCTACTCTTCCGCCTCTGCTCTACTTCTGTTTCCGCTCTACTCTACATGTTTCAGCTCTCCTCTCTGGGTGATCTTCTGGTCTCCGTCTCCTACGCTCCTTGTCATTTCCTTGTCTCTTCTTTGTCTCTTCTTTGTCCCTTCCTCATCTGTCCCTTATCTCTTCTCCCTTATCTCTTCTCTTCCCCATCTGCTTATCTCCCGTCGTTTCAGGTCGGACATCCTCGATTGTCTCCGGCACAATGCCTTCGGGATCGTTGCACAATCTTATTGTCTGCCCGCACTTCACCCATCCCAGGTCTTCTCTCATTGCCAATCGGTGGTCGCTTTGGGTATTTTGCAGCATATTTCGCGTCCGCCCCAGGCCCAAGTTATCTGATCTCGGTATATGCCAAGGGCCCGCCCTCCGCCTGCCTTCCGCCTGCCTTCCGCCCCCGTCTGCCCGCTGGGCCCGGAGGTATGGGTGCGGGCCCAAACCCCGATTGCGCTAATTTTCCCTGCAGTGCGGCTTTACCACCAAATTTCACCGTGCCATCTCTTTTACGAAGCCGCCTACTCATCTTCCGCCATTCAGCCCACCCTCCCCGACTCTTAGCGCTACCAATACCTCCGCCAGGCTCCCCAGCACCCCCACTCCCCACCAGGCCACGATGAAGCGTATCTTCAAGGGCCGGTTCGCCCGATCCAACTCTACTGACAGCCCCTTGGTGGATCCTCGCCAGCCTCACGTCCGCCGATACAGCTTTCCCGAAGACTCCCCATTCGAAATCCTCCACGCCGGGCCCAGCAGCAGCTTCGACTTGGAACCGGCAGATGAGCTCCTGCCCAATACCTCGCTCGAAGAAGCCACTGTATTGTCCGATACCGAAACCCTCCATTTCGACCGACTGCATAGGCTCGAACTCCAGGACTCCTATAATGAAAACTATACCCAGTACCTCCCGTTCGTCATCCGCCGGATGCGGGTCGAAGCCATCATGGCAGCAGGCTCATCGGGCCCGTCGTCAGGCACTTCTTCGCCCCGTGTGGCCCCACCAGCCCCATCTCCGTCAGCAACCCCCCAGTACGTAGACGAATACTTCGATGACGACCAGCTGACTATCTTCAATGAAGCCCTCACCGATACTGATGGGCCTGAAGCCCCTGCCCACGGAAGGGCCCACATTCTCGGCCTACCTACGTCCCGATTCACCCTAAAACGTCAGTTCATTCTCGCCAGCGAATTGATCAAGAATAACACCTATATCTTCGTTGATAGAGAGTCATTCAGTAAGTTTAAGGCCCTCCGAGCCTCAAGCAAAAAGGCCCGTAAAAGTTCCGTCATCGTGTACGATAAAGACGGCAATATCAAGAAATTGTCCATCACTCCGCAAACAAAATTCAACGTAGATGCCGATAGGGCCATGGGACCTAGTGGGCCCGACGACGACGTCATTGACCATCGGCAGCACATCATCCCGCTCGAAAACAAACTCAAGGGCGAGGGCCTACCATTAATGAAGGTCCAGGTCCCCTACATGTCGTCGTTTCGTAAGAATACTCCGTTCATGATCTTCCGTAGATACAGAGAAATCCCCTTGAGACCTAGTCCAAGCCCAACCGAAGGCGTGGGCCCATTGGCAACCGAAGAAGATGATGACCATTTCCAAAGTTATCCGTTTTGCTCGGTCCACACCAAGAACTTCCTGTACTTGAAACGGTATACCCTCAAATTCACCCCAATAGACCGGCCTGGATTCACCTTGGTGGTGTTCCAGCACAACTTCCGCCAGTTTGCCGACTTCAGGTACCGTAATACTCGATTTAGAGTACTTGGAACCCCATTAGCTGGAGGTTATCTCATGACCTACAACCCTCATCTCAAGCTATTGATCATTGATGACGATAAACCATCGTTGACAGACAATATCATCAACAAAAAAACCCGGTCCTCGTTCACCAGACGCAAGAGCACATCCGACGTGGGCCAGGACTACTTCAATAACGAATTGGGCAAGAACAACACCAACAGCAGCCCACTAGAGTCCCTGCCACTTGATTCGCCTACAGATGCAACTTCAGAATACCCGAATCCGTACCCTGATGCTTCCAACCCGCTTTTGAGCGAAAGTCACTACGGATTCTTTGCCTACACTGCTGAATCAGCCAAAGATTACATTCCCAACGACATGCCACCATTTGGAGAGTTCAGTGATGCCCAGGCATACTTGCGACTCCAGTCGATTCTTCCGAAGAAGTACACCGAAACAGGGAAGATCGAAGTCTATCAGGACGCCAACACCATTAATCATGAAAATGAAAGTAGCAGTCTTTCGGTGGACTTTGATAGTTTGGTCATCAGCTGTGTGATGTTGGTACTACGGGAAAACAGCTTGAGGAACTCCACCAAGAGCTCCAACGGTGGTCTTGGAGGCCGTATCAATGCCATAGGCCCAGGATTCGGGCCTTCTCCATACATCTCGTCCATGAGCTGAGTCACGAAGACGAAGTAGGAAGGACTGAGGATGGTGATGGAAGAGATGTCTTTATGGATGTCTACGACAGTGTCTAGGAAATAGGATTTCTAGACTTTGACAATGGAAGAGGACGTCATGGATGACTACGACAGGGTCTAGATAGGATTCTAGACTATAGGATGCCTAGAATATGAAAATGGAAGAAGATGTCATGGATGACTACGATAGTGTCTAGATAGGATTCTAGACTATAGGATTCCTAGAATATGAAAATGGAAGAGGATATAGTGTCTAGATAGGACTCTAGACTACAGGAGGTCTATAACAGGATGTCTTTGACAGAGTCTAGACTATGACAGGATAGACTACCATAGAATGTCTTTAGACTACCGATTGTCTATGGACCATAAAATGCTTTAGACTTCCTCGGATATCCTAGACTGTCTCAGGTTGGCTTTTCGATCTTTAGATTACCATAGAATGACTTTTACTACCTCAGGATGGCTTTCTCGATCTTTAGACTCCTCAGATATCTTTACTCAGGATGGCTTTTCGGATCTTAGACTACGCCAGGACTCTGCCAGGAGAATGGATGACTACACAAGTGGATGGATTCTGAGGACTGGACTACATGTATAATATCGAATAAATGGAGTTTTGATGTGATTCTGGTCTTTTTGTATTTATTATCTTAAACAAGGAAGGAAGGATTAAGGAAGGACTTCACTAGGAAAGGACCTCAAAAGATAGGATAGGATAGAGGACTAGAAGGAACTTTTTTTTAGGATTAAAAGGAATAATTTACAGGATATGTGTTTTTTTAGTAACGTTCGGGAGATCTGGATCTGTCTCTTCTCACGGGAGATCTGGAAGGAGATCTGGAGTAACGGCCTCTGCCGTAGTCTTCGCCGCCCTCGGGTCTTTCACCCTCACCACGGCCTTCACCGCCAGGGCCTCCTTCTTCACCTCCTTCGTGTTCTCCGTGATATCTGTCTCCACGGTTATCGTAGGTAGGATCTCTCAAATGGCCACCACGGTTGGAACGGTATTCACGGTCGTAGCCTCCTCTAGGAGCGTAGCCCCCTCTGGGAGCATATCCGCCACGAGGAGCGTATCCGTAGCCTCCTCTTGGAGCATAACCTCCGTACCCACCGTAAGCATCGCCTCTAGGAGCATATCCACCTCTAGGGGGGTAACCGCCACGGGGAGGGTAGCCGCCACGAGGTGCGTAGCCATAGCCGCCACGAGGAGCATAGCCGTAGCCACCTCTGGGGCCATAACCGTAGCCACCTCTACCTCTGAACCCACCTCTTCTGACGGAAAATGGGTCTGATCTGGCCAACTGAACCACCAAACCACCTTTTAACGAATAAGGTAATTCCTTACCATCGAGCTCCAATGCTTTTTCGCAATCGTCGCCATTTTTATACTCAACGAAGGCGTATTTTTCACCATCGTCGGTTCTTGGAGGAGGAATGTCTAACCTCACTAAATCACCAAATCTGGGGCATATGTTAGTAGGGGAACCAGAGAAATTGCTGGAAAATGATACATACTTTTCGAAGTCAGGGGCCAAGTCGGCAGCCTTGGATTCTTTGGAGAACCCAGTCACGTATAATGTATTCTTGGGCATTGTTAAAGAAGAAGAAAGAGAAGGAGGAAACTTCAACGGTGGCCACCGAGTTTTTGCTTTTTTCACCGCCTGAAACCTGCCGTCACGTGCGAGAAAAAAGCGAGTCACGTGCAAGTTGGGAAGAGATGTCCGGGTCTTGAATTTGATATCTCACGTGCCATTTGCACGTGCTCTGGTCACGGGACTTCTCCGCTCGCGCCCAACAATTGTTGCAAATCCCAACATCACCTCCCCCAGTCAGGCCCGAGTCCATCTCCTATTCTGCCCTTTGTCTGATCTGGTCAGATCCCTCGGCTTTGCGTCACCACGTCACCCACCTTCCAATCACTCACTTCTAGAATCGTCTACCTGAACCTACTTTAGCCTGGCACTAACGGGGGGGTTGATTTCGCTGCCCCTAACTGAAACCTTAATTTTTTTTCTCGTAGTACCAGCCAGAAAAACCTCTGGCCAAAACCTAGCTTTAGACTGTGAGCAAAAAAAAAAAAAAATACTACCCACTTTCTTCTAGCTTTTCTTGTAAACTACTAAATCGCTTCTCCTAGTACTAAGTTAAACCTGTTAGTTGGTAAGTCTTACCCAAAAAAACCCCTAAGTTTCACATCCAGCTTCAAAACCCAGTTGTTTGCAGCGTCACTTTTTGTTTGAGTTTGCACTTTTTGTCTGCACTTTACTTTGTCTTGTCTCAGTTTTTTGGGCACATTACTCTTGGGTTTCAACAACCGGGAATAGGCCCTTGCCGTCTTCGTAATATCCGTACACTCCCTACGTGTTAGCTACTTTGGCCGTCCCCCATATATACGCTTTAGTTCCTACGTCCGTGGGTTCCTTTTGTTTTTTTAATTCGCCATGACTTCCTCCATAACTGACGAGAGTAATATCATCGACCAGAACTTCCTCGGTCTTCAGGACCAGGACCAGGATATACTCGATGAGTTCCTTGATCATCGGGTCTACGACTCATTGGGCAATAACTCCCCCGTATCAGGTCAAATCAAGTCCGAAAACCAGGACCTCTTTGGTGAATTGTACCATGAAAAACCCAATCCTGACTCCGCCGACTACGTCAAATTTAACGAATCCTTTGCCAACACCCCACAAAATAACAATAATGACTACTTATACATAGACCCCAATCAGTACCAAAATAGCACCCCTTCCATCTACGCCAGCCCTTATGAATCCAAACAAAACCCCCAGGAATCCACCGAAAATACTCAATTATCCCCCAATACCCTCCCCCAAATGTCTTCCCAACTAGCCGACTACGATGCCGTCAGAGATGAGTTGTCGAAGTTGAAGTTTGGTAACCATAACATGGACCCTTGTCCCAAGTCGGTCGACATTCCCGATCCTTCCTATCTTGATTTTTCTTCTGCCACCATGAGTCAATTACCTTACAGATTACAATTGGCCGAATTACCCAGCTATTCTCGTGTAGAAACCCAGATCAAATTGAAGTTGTATCTTAGTCCTCCTCCTCCCCATGTTCTCCTTCACATTCCTCAGGACTTGATTTCAAAGAATAAGTTCAGTTTGAACGAACCAGTGGAAAACATCTCAGAAAAATTGAAAGAAAACTTGCTTTATCTTGATACTTATGTGTTGACGTCAGATTTAAGAAAATCTTGTAATATTTGTGCTAGATGCATAAAGAGAGAACAAAAGAGAGCTTCCAGAAGAAAATCGGGTCATGATGAAAATTCCAAGAATGAAAACGGTACTGAGTACAACACTCCTAATGGTAATGGAGGAAACTCTCCTGATCACGACCAATCGACCAATAACTCCACTGGAGTGGTGAAGAACAACCCAAACTCGTGGGCTGATGAAAAAATGATGAAAAAGGCCATAATATTTAACTGTAAAGAAATCGTGTCCTTTCCTTCTCCGAATGGTTTGAATAATGGGTTGAGTAAATGTTTGGAATTATCTGCAAGAATCATCTGTTACTGTAGACATCACAAGGAATCCGAAGGTTTCAAATTGTTATTCGTGGTGAAAAATTCCAGTGGTCAAATCGTGGCTAAACAATTATCCTCATCGATCATGATTATGGATAGAAAGAAAAATAATAACTCCTCCAACAAAGAATCCAATGATTTCCCTATTGGCCATAACGTGGAAGGAAACTCTCATAATTTATTATCACAACCACCCTCCGAAACTGAAGGGTTCAAGAACAATAATAGTGGAGCTGAAAACCCAGTGCATCCATTATCTCCTAATTCCATCGATGAATCGGCATCCACCAATACTGATATCGATGGTAGAGGTCTTAAACGTAAGAAATTATCCATTGATGATTCTTATAATACCTCCTCTAACCCCATGTTTAATGGAAGTATCAACGGGTTTTCTCCTACTAGTAATAGTGATACGAATACTTCTGCTACCAATATGATGCTCAAACCAAGTGTTCACCAAACAGCATCTTCTCTTCATCCTCCTCCGCAGCCTCAATTTGCCTTACCTAATCTTGGAAATAATGGATTAACTCCATCAATACCGCCTTCTCTTCAAAGCAATTTGAATTCATTGAATAACTCCAGCACTCAGCTACAAAACTTGCCGTCTATCCAAAGAATTATTCCGGCTCAAGGTCCGGTCAGAGGAGGTATTGAGGTTACGTTATTAGGGTGTAATTTCAGACCCGGATTATCAGTGAAATTTGGTGCTAATCATGTGCTAGCTACCCACTGTTGGTCTGATTCTACCATTGTGACGTATTTACCTCCAGCAGCCCAGGCCGGCCAGGTGTTGGTTAGTTTTGAAAATCACGAAAGTATGATGTTGGGTGGAGCTCAACAACAACAAATCTTCACCTATACTGATGATACCGATAGACAATTGATTGAACTAGCATTACAAATTGTTGGTTTGAAAATGAATGGTAAATTGGAGGACGCTAAGAATATTGCAAGAAGAATTGTTGGATCTGATGCCACCAATGGTAATCCAAAAGTTTCTTCTGCCTCTACTACTCCGGGCAATACCACCAATGTAAACCAAGCCAATATTGAATGGTATGATAGTGCTCATAAAGCAGTAGAACAATTAACCAAATCGGATTTATCTACTCAAGACATTTTGATCAATTTCCTTTCGTTGGTTGACTTACCAAATTGTCCAATCATCATACCGAACTGGCAATTATGTAATAACCAAGGTCAAAGTTTGTTGTATTTGGCTACGTTGAAGAATTACAAACACTTAATCAGATTTTTGATTACTCACGGGTGTAAGATTGATTTGAAGGATAACCAAGGAATTACTCCATTATTCTTAGCATCAATGTGTGGACACCGTGATTTAATTAATATCTTCATTGACTGCAAATCTAACTGGAATTTGAAATTATCTAATGACAAATTCTTGAAGGATTATTGTGATTTGAATGTGTTGGATATTTTCAATAGTTTGGAACAACAGAATGTTGATAGTAATGATGATGATTTTACCACTCATGTTATTAAGAATTTGAATGATTCCAATAATGTGGAAGAGGAAAAGAGTGATAAGTTATCCAAATCAATTAGCTTGGATTCTCTTAATTCCATGTTCACTATGAGTTATGGTCGTCATATCTCTAGAATGGTTATGGAAAATTCGGTTAATGGTAATAAGTTAGATAGTGGGGATAGACATATAGTTAGACGGGAATTCAAACCAGTTCTGAGCAGTTCTGATACTAATAATAATGAAAACTACTCTTCAGATTTTGCTGACTCAGAATATGATTCCAACGATGATGAATTAAACTATGAAATGGATGATGATTTCGATGATTTTGATGATGACTACGAAGATGATTATTCTGATTATGATAGCACGGACGATGAAGTGTCGGTTGATGAAAATAATGAAGTGATGAGTTCTAATTCTACCATCATTCCTGGTTCCGATACGTCTCATCATGATGACGGAAATATGTCCAGCTCTTCGGGCAATGGATTATGGCAGAAGGTCAAGAATGTATTTAATAATGATCAGGATAAGGAATTACCTTCGTATGATGATTTGTTCCCTGTGGGATCTTCATCGTTCGCAAAACCAAAATCATTTATTGAAAGAAGACTTAATGAATACACCTCCTCCACAACTGAAGGAGCCTCATCCACTTTGGAACCATCTAAATCTATCACCAACCACTCTGAATCGGAAGATGTTGCTTCTGACTCTTCTGAAGATATTATGGTATCTTACATCAACAGACCTCGTAAGAATGTTGAAAATGATAAGATGTTGTTGTTCTTCTGGTTGCCAATCTTGGTGATCATCATCGGATTATTCTTATACATTTCGATCATGGGTTACAAGGTTCAAACCATTGAAAACTTCAAGTTCTTCATGAGAAACACCATTGGTAACTTTATGGTGGGACATGAAAGAATTGGAAGAGTGTTCAATACCAATTCCAACGGGGTAGAGAAAGTTTTACATGCTACTCGTAGAATCTTAAATGAATGAGATCTCTAAATTAAATAGTTTTTTAATATACTTCTTAATTTCTTGTACCACCTAATTGTAAGCCTGTTCGTATAATCTATATCAGTCAGCCAAATTGATGTATATAGTTGGTATTAGACTCTATTTTCACTTTTTGAAAAAACAAGATTAGATATTTCACTCATATTTCAAGTCTATTTGTTTCAAGTCTATTTGTTGTCTCACAATGGTTGCTAAATCACAATTTCTAACGTTTTTGATAATGCACCAGAAAAATGCGACCAATTATCTGGGATTTAAACGTAATATCAGAAAAATTGTGAAAAATTATAGAAACTACTTCCAACTCCTTTCAAATGGTTAAGACCGTGCTCCTATTGAAGAACAAAACTGTTCCTAGAGATCCTTACCATGAGTTGTTTGAGTCAAAGCTGATAAACTCTCATTTCCTTCCCCTTTTGAGGCATTCACCTTCAGATATTCCCCTGACTATCGAGTTCTTGATAAGCGATGACTTCATCTTCCACACCAACTATTTCATAATAACCAGCCAGAGAGCGGTTGAAGTGTTCAACGATTGCATTAACGAGATCAAATCAATACGACCTGACCTTATCGGCCATATTTACAATAAAGTAGGCTACACTGTTGGCCCTGCTACTGCCAAAATATTGAGAGATAATGGGTTTAACAACGTCAGAGGAGGCTCCGATGCAGGAAATGGCTCCGTTTTATCTGATATAATCATTAAAGATTTTGAAAATATCGACGAAAAGATCGTGTTCTTCACAGGGGAGATCAGAAAGGACATTATACCCCAAAAATTACTGAAAAATGCCATCCAACTCGAAGAAAAGGTGATTTATAAAACCATTAACCGGGATGACATTGAACACAACTTCAATAGCTTGAAATCAGAAATGAACGGAGAGCACTCATGGATCATTTTCTTCAGTCCTCAGGGTACTGAGCTCATCGTGGAGTACATATTACAGAATGGAGGCGATGAGAATTTCAATATTGCCTCTATCGGGCCTACTACCGAAGAATATCTCATAGCCAAAGGGATCAAACCAAAGGTCATCGCTAAGAAGCCCGAGGCCAACTCCCTATTGGAGTCAATTATCAATTATTGACAAACTTATTTATTTTATTTAATTTAATTTATACTTAAATTTACTTACGCTTGCTAGAACTTTCAACAACCTCAATGATTTGTGCAACCACCCCAGGGTTAGATAAGGTAGAGATATCACCCAATTGATCTTGTTCACCAGCCAACACTTTTCTCAAGATTCTTCTCATAATCTTACCGGATCTGGTCTTTGGCAAGTCATCCACTAATAAGATCAATTTTGGTGCTGCGAATGGACCAATTTCTTTACGAACAGTCAAGATCAATTCCTTCTTGATGGCTTCAATGTCATCAACCTGGACGGTGTTCTTCAAAGAAACGTAGGCAGCCACAGCTTGACCAGTCAAATCATCAGCGTATCCAACCACAGCACTTTCACCGACCAAAGGATGTTCGATGATAGCAGCTTCGATTTCAGCGGTGGACAAACGGTGACCAGAGACGTTAACAACGTCATCAACTCTACCTAAGATCCAGTAGAAACCATCAGCATCCCTGGCAGCACCATCACCGGAGAAGTAGTGGTTAGGGTACGATTTAAGGTAGGTGTCAATGAAACGGTTGTAATCATTGTAAATACCTCTGGTGATAGAAGGCCAGGCATTCTTGATGGCCAAAACCCCTTCGACACCATCTTCAGTCAATTCTTCACCAGAAACTGGGTCCAAAATCTTTGGAACCACCCCGAAGAATGGCAAGGAGGCAGAACCAGGCTTGGTAGGAGTAATACCAGCCAATGGAGTCAACAAGTGAGAACCAGATTCGGTTTGCCAGTAAGTATCAACGATATGGGCTTGTCCCCTTCCGATGTTGTCGTTGTACCAGTGCCAGACTTCGGCAGCAATTGGTTCCCCGACAGATCCCAACACACGAAGAGAATCTAACTTGAAGTTTTCAATGTAAGAGGTACCAGCTCTCTTCAACAATCTCAAAGCGGTTGGAGCAACGTAGAATTGGTTGACCTTATACTTGTCGACAATTTGCCAGTATCTGGAGTAGTCAGGGTAGGCAGGAGTACCTTCAAACACCACGGTTGTGGCACCATTCAACAATGGCCCGTAAACCACATAAGTGTGTCCAGTAATCCAACCAATGTCACCAGCGGTGAAAATGATATCATCTTCATGAACGTCAAAGGTGTATTTGGTGGTTAATAACGCTCCCAATAAGTAACCAGCGGTGTTATGTTGGATACCCTTTGGTTTACCAGTGGAACCGGAGGTGTATAACAAAAACAATGGGTCTTCGGCATTGACAGGAACAGGAGGGAAGTAGTTTCCGTACTTGTCCAATTCCTCGTGCCACCACAAATCACGGTCACTGTTGAAAGGAACATGGGAGTTACCGGTTCTCTTGAAAACAATGACGTTCTTGACGGAAGTGATGTCTTTTAAGGCATCGTCAACGATTTTTTTGGTTTCAATGGTCTTACCACCACGCTTGGACTCGTCAGCAGTGATGACAATCTTGGAGTTGGCATCGGTGATACGGTCTTTCAACGAGGTGGAACTGAAACCAGCAAAGATAACCGAGTGGATGGCACCGATTCTGGTGATGGCCAACAAGGTGACAATGGCTTCTGGAATCATTGGCAAGTAGACAGCCACGGAATCACCTTTCTTGACTCCCAATTTGGTCAAAGCTTGGGCCAATTTAGACACTTGCTTTAACAATTCACCGTAGGAGATGATCTTGGATTGGGTGATTTCGTCACCTTCGTAGATGATGGCAGGCTTGTCTGGGTTTTTGATTGCCCACCGGTCGACGGCGTTGTAACTGGCATTCAATTGACCGTTGATGAACCAGGCAGGAATATCCCCGTTCTCAAAATCCAGTTTTGGAGAAACAGGGAAACGAGCCACGTCGAATGGTTTGTCCCAGTGCAAGAAGTCTTTGGCAGCGTTACCGAAGAAGGTGTTAGGGTCTTCGACGGATTGCTTGTAGAGCTTCTGGTAGGTTTCAAAGTCCGGTAAGTTTGGTTTGGAGTGGGATCTTTGCTTGAACCCCAAAGGAGGAGGCAATTGCTTCTCGTGATCCAAAGAGAGATGTTCAGGCATGGTAAAGTATGGACAGTAGAAATAGAGATTAGGTGAGCAGCAAAATCACGATATAAATAAAGGCACGGAAGTAGTAACTGCAACTAAACAATCAGAAGCAGCAAGTATAACTATGTGGAAGTATAACTAAGCACTTACCGGTCAATAATATCGAGTGAGACAAACAGAAAAATGCCCTGGGTTCTCATCCCGTATTTATACCCAATACCCCAGATTTTTCGGAGTCCAGTGTGCGCCCCGAGACCACCACAATTTGCACCACCCACACACCTGTAGCGGGCCCAATCGCCCAAAGTGCAATTACCAAACGCTTACACAATGCGGAATTACCCTACAAAAAAAATTAACTATGTTGGTGGTATCGGAGCCACTAACACTTCGGAGTTGAGGATTCCCGGAGACGCCATGTCTTGGCTAGCGATGACAAAACCATTGGTGTATATGATTGGTGTAAACTCCGGAGGGTACCCCATACGGTGTCACCCCACAAATCGGTGAGTGGTGGTACCCCACAAAGAGGAGGGGACTGGCAGATGCAGACGAGGCCACCGCTAAGAAAAAGGTGTGGGAGCACCATTCGGACCCATTTACGGTTGGTCAACTAAAGACCTCCAGACCTTCCGCACGAGGGACACCAACGAGGGACAGGTTGGAAAAGGAGGTGCTGGCGGGACACCACTGGGCAGAAGGAAGGAGCGGGAAGATAGGCGGGAAGCGCGAAGATCTGGGGGTGCAGGGACAAAGACCGGTACACCGCCGCCAGTGGCGGTCGTGTATGACGCTATGGCGATATGTATGGCGGTAGTGTACGGATCTGGGTCGATGGACTACAATTGTTGGAAAGCGACAGGGAGAGGAAGAGGAAGAGGTAGAGGTAGAGACAGAGGAGGAGACAGAGACACAGGTAGAGACAGAGGAAGAGACACAGGCAGCAGAGACATAGGGGAGCTGGACAGAGGGAGCCGAATCAGGGAGCCGACAGGATCCCGGTACTTATCCGTGACAACAGTACTTAGAAGAAAAGAAGACCGACGCCGACGTTCACGTCAAACCGGCCTCTATCCGGGGCAGACAGCTGTGGAACTGTCATTATGCACCAGATGTTCCGTACGTCATGGCTGTCAAAATTGCTGTCAAACTACACCAGACGTGCACCCCCAGTTGAACCCCGTGACAGCTGCACGGTGATTACGATACTTCTAGTCGTCGGATATGATTCCTCTATGTATCACGAGGTAGAATCATCACGGGGTACACCACGGAGTATGACATATAATCTTAGGCCATGTGGTTGGTATATGAATGTACTTTTACACTACAGGTTTCGCTGTCTCAGCTCGACTCAGCTCTCAATTCAGTTCTCAATTCAGCTCCCAATTCAGCTCCCAATATTCAGCTCTCAATTCATCTCATCTCTCAGTTCATCTCAGCTCTCAATTGGGCTCTCAGTTCAGCTCTCATCTATCTCATCCTTCTCTCATCTAACATCTATTGTAGTTCAGTTTTGCCATCAGTCTTCAAGATCCGAAAATGGTTCTTTCTCGATTCACCAGTTTGCTACTGTTGCAGCCCCTCCTTGTATCAGTTTTATCTCCTACTTCTATCCGTCTCTATCTACTCCTCCCTCTCTTCTATCGGTAGTTCCTCTACAAATCCGTACCCATATTCGCATTGTATTGCGAGTCTGGCTATCTTTCCGATTGTGTTCTCTCCAGAGAGGTACTGATTTTTACCTCAGATATCGCCACACAAATGTTTTAACTACTTTATCATCACGCCCATGAGTGGTATAGCCCTAAAATTAACCAGTTTATTGGTGAGGACAGTAGCCAAGCCCATAGCCACCACGCTCAAACAACAAGCCAAAAGCCACGAAACTTTCAAGAATGCTTGTATTCGAATTGCCCAAACAATGCATCAAACAGATATCAGACTTCGAATGAGCCTACTCGGAGAAAAGAAGATCAAAATCAGGCCTCTTAACGACAACAAGGCTATCGAGAATGGAGCCAACTTTTTGTCCGAGTTTTTCATCTTTTCCGTGGCTGGATCCTTGATATTATACGAGAGTTATCGATCCAGAAAGAAGGCCTCCAATGAAAAGGACGCTTTATTCGATGATATTTCCACATTACAAAGTGAAATTGAGTACATCAAGAGAAAATTGATTGAAAATAACTTTAAATTGGACGATTATAAGATCCCAGAAGGAATCAACCCAAAGTTCATCAAAATTGACCCCCAAGAACCGGAACCAGCCAATAAAACACCACCGAAACCGTTAGAAACGGCTAAGGTTCCAGAGCCAAAACCCAAAGAAGCCGTGGCTCCAAAGCTGGCATAGAAGCCATGCATCCATAAGCATAGAAGCAACAACTAGATCCATCAAAAGCATACAGGAGACATTACATCGACACTACATCCACATATTCACTGTAAATAGAACAATTAATTATACATAAAATACACACACATTACTTTTGCTTCTTCTTTTCAACCTTCAACAATAATGCTTTATTAATATGAGGTAAAACACCCCCATAAGCAATGGTAGCTTTAATCAAGTTATCTAATTCTTCATCCCCTCTGATGGCCAATTGTAAGTGTCTTGGGGTGATTCTCTTAACCTTTAAGTCTTTGGCAGCATTACCGGCCAATTCCAACACTTCGGCGGTCAAATATTCTAACACGGCAGTTAAGTATATGGCAGATTTGGAACCCACTCTAATCTTGTTTTGAGCATTCTTCTTCAAATATCTCTTGATTCTACCAACAGGGAATTGCAATCCGGCTCTGGCCGAGTGGGAGGTGGTCGATTTACTTGATTCCGAGGATTTACCTTTACCTCCGTGAACTTTCCCTTTTCCTGACATGTTGTTTATATTTAATTTACTGCTAAATCTGAGGAAAAAAAGTAGCACCAAATTTAAAAACATAAAATGAAAACAAACCAGGAAATAAACAATTGGCTTGTTCGCGCTATCAGCAGAAAAAATCTGGTCGCGGGTTACCCGGCGGAACATCATAGTGTACGGGTGCAATCATGCCATATTGCTGCACTATGGCTGTGTTAGTACGCATATTGCTGAATTTTCATATGGCTGTGTTATAGTGTAGGCATTTTGCTGCATTTTCATGTTGTTGGAGTAATGCTTTCATCTACTGGTATTGGTGTATTTTTGGGTTAATGTTGATGCCAATTTAGATTTCTGATACTTTCGGTACCACTATTCGTCTAACTGTTGATGATGGAGTAGTTTCCAAGCTTGCCTAGCATGCCTTCGACCTCACCTCGTGACTTGTGTAATTCTGTGCTGATACTGTCAGTGTTCTGGTACCCCTTCAATAACTTGATCAACTTGATCATCTCATTTTTCTGCTCCTGCTCGTCTTCACTGCTACTGTCCACGTCAATGTCCTGATGATGGCTGTAGTCCTCACTGTCCTGCGTAGCCATAGACTCTGTACGGGCCTTTGGATGCCTGATAGTCGAAATCTCGTCACTGTAATCGTCATCGTCGTCATCACTATCAAAGGTGCTTATATTGTCTCCTCCTATTGTCTCCTTGAGTATCTGGTTACGATTATCGAGATTGTAGTTAAAACTCACTTTCCGAGTTGTTTTACTCTTGATCTTATCTGGTTTGCTGTCATTATCATTTATCAACTCAATCAACTCCTGTAGTTCATCATCAATTTGCTTTTCGGCAGATTTGGTGAAGGAATTGATGATGGGATACGAATGGATACGATAGATAATGCCTCTGAGCACACCAAACGTAATGAATCTCCTGATATCAATATCTCCCAACTGCTTACGATGCTGAATGTACCATTCCTTTATTGTCTGGCCCTGATTTAGTGAACGATAGAGGTAAAACAACGTTGCTTTGGAAGGAACCTTGATGTTCTTCTTATTATTCTTCATGGACAAATGAGCACTTGCTTTATTGCTGGAATCATTCAAGTAGTTGATTCGAGTGTAGGGGGACACCAGGTCCGTCACCTCATTGTTTCCTTTATTCGTCGAAGCTCTTCCCTCTTCTCCACTGATAATATACGACTGGCACTCTTCTGCCATACTGTTCATCTTAAGGAAGTTGCCAATGTTATTCGTAGGTGCGTAGATGTTACTAAACTGAAACACATCTATGATACTGATACACTTGTAGTGCATCAAGTGCTGAATACACTGTTTTGTTAGCAAGTAATCCGAATTGGCCAACTCACTAATCTTTCTCACCGAATTGATACCGTTGATGAAGGGGAGGATCTTAATCATGGTGGGGTCCCAGTTGACATCGATCAACGACGTCAATTTCACCGTAAGAAGCGGAACCTGGTATGCTTTTATATTCATTGGTGGAGACAAGATAGGAAACAACTTAATATCTACACTGTTGGCACTATCTAAGGGAATACAGCATTCAGAATAGTTGTTCAAATCCTGGTAGATTTGGTCAATTAACGACTCAATAGACGAGAGAGTCACCCGCTTGATTCTGGAATGTCCAGGGGTAATAGCAAGCCTGCCATCGAAGTTATTGGTCATCAAACTGGTACTTCCACTGCCATTATTGAACTCGTGCGAGATTAGCAGGGGGATCTTGGACTGGTGGCTTTCATTTTTGGGATAAAACGAGTAGTTCTTATCCAATTTACTCAACAAGAAGCTCTGTTCCTCAAGAACTCGGAACATCTTCCCCATACGTTTGATAGCTGGCTCATAAGGACTGGTTTCACTATCATAAGGGAAAACGAACCCAAAATTGAAGTTGAAGGAGTTACGTGAATAGTCTTCATTTTCAATGTTCACAGGATAGCCTAGCACACGGTACTTATCGATTTTAAACGAAATTAGCTTATTACAAAGCTGGGGTTTGGGGATAATGTAGTTTTTGACGGTGTCAAAGTTGAAAAGCGATGTCGAGGTTATGGGCGAATTATTGGAGATGATGGACCCTTCAGGGACTTGATGTACGATCTTGGTTCCTTCCGTGGGATGAAACACGGCATAGAAAATGGCAATTATCGGAATGAACCCGTCATTGTTCTCCATTCTGCCTGGGGTTGAAATTTGGAGCTGGAGAAACGATCAAACTTTTGAGATATACTCGCGGGTGCACGGGTCTAATAGTGATGTAATTTGGACTATTGGCTTACAACTTACATACTAACATCTATGCTTTCTTACAACTCAGTGAACATTCTTACTGTAGAAAACCATAATGTATTTATTTAAAACAATCGAAATTTACTTTTAGCCCCAGGACCACAAGCCATTGTCGTACCAGTCCAAGTCAAACTCGTGGTTGAAGCTACCAAACTTCTTTAACATAGGATAAATGATCAAAGACTTGGGCGAATCAGTAATGAACTCTACCTTGGTTTCTTCTGGTGCTTCTGGGTCGTCCTGAGAGTGAACATCGTGGAATGTCTGGGGCAAATAGTTAAGAATGTAGTCGTGAAGTACTGGGGAAGGAATATGACTTGGGAGGTCATTGGCAGACACATAAATGGCACTATCACTTGTAGTTTGACGGTACTTAGCAACGTACACTGCGGTGTGCAACAATATGTTCAAGTCCTGGAAGTTAAACCCTCCTAATTCGTTCAATCCCGTGAAAGAGGACCCACGACGACGACGACCACCTTCTGGAGTCTGAACAGCACCAAACAAGTCGAATTTCATCTCTCCCATTCCAATGATATAGAGTTTGTTTATCGGTAATGCAGCCCAAAGAATGTAGTAGTTCTTCTGCTGTAATTCGTTAGTGAAAATGGCCCCTTTGATGTCATTGAATTCAACAGCTTTAGCATCACCAATTTTGGCTGCCTGAGATTCTTCTAATCGATAGATGTGGTGCAAATTGGAGTAGCTTGGCTTCATGGCAAATTTGGGAACAGTGACTTGCTGGATAGAGGATCTTCTTCTTTCTCTCGCTTGGGTCAATGGTTGGCTATTGGATTCATTAATCGAGGATAACTCGTTACTGGAACCAAGTTTGCTCATAGACAATATATTAGACATGTTAGTGAGTGAAGACGATGACTTATGGCCACCAGATAACTCTGAATGGAAAAGCAGTTTGTTCAATTCTGTCAAAATCTCCAATTCTTTACCCTGCAAAAGATAGGAAATGAGATCCCTGTCCTGTTTGACTGATCTTTTCAACAACTTCAACAGCTTTCCTACACTATGGGGCGAACTGGAGTCTAGTAAGGACTCAATCAACTCTTCGTTCTCCGTAGTCAAGATGGAAGATGGGATCTTGTAAACGTCAAGTGCATAGCCCTTGAATCCAAATTTTTGGTAAAAATCACCCACGGCAGAGTACAAGTACCAAAAGTACTCCTTACTCAAGTAATAGTTGGCCAATTGTCGATCAACTTGACCATCTGTTAACACCATATTCTTAAAGCTATCGTTTTTAGCATCATCGCTTTTAGCGAGATGTTCCTGGATAATTTCTTCTTCAGTGTAGTCAATTGCCTTACGGATAAGCTGGCTGGCCAAACCTTGACCACGATACAGCTTGTCGGTAAATACATAGCCTACAAGCAATGTATTGACATGTTTAACTCCAAAAACTGCTGGATCAGGCGTAGAATTGATGGCATTGCTACGTTCAACCTCCTTGTAAAAACCCTTGCCTCTTTTAACTGTAGTAGATGCTACTACCTTTCCTGTCTCCACATCTTCTAGAAAAAAGCCCTTAGCAGGCAGCCCTGCTTCATTCAGTTCGATATGGAGTTCTGCTCCTAATTCACCGAATTCTTGCGCAGTTAATCTTCCGCTCCACTCGGTTCCACAGAGCCCATACAATTGAGCTAATTTATCGGCCTCATTAGTGACACCAAACTTCAATTGAGGCGCCATGATTATAAAAAGATAGAAAAGTAGGGGTGAAAGAAGAGAAAAAGGATGAAAAGCAAGAGAAGAAGGGTGAAAATTAGAAAACGTCATATTCGCTTCCCCCGCAATTTCTGACAGCCCTGTATATAGCGAAGACCCCTACATCACGGAATCTTCAACGAAATATCCGGAGAATAGAGAAGAGAAGGGGAGGGAGAGAGGAGAGGATGTAGGAAAGGATGAAGTCGAAGCAGAGAGCCTATTGTAGCAGCCTTAGAAGGTAGCAAGTGGTTTACATCATGTGTAACTAGTCTATCATAGATTTATTATACAAAGTAAGGTACACTTCTACTTACTGGATTTGTTGGTAGGTCTTCTGGAGCTGCAAGATCTTGGCGTCAAGATGTAAGAAGTTGGTAGCTAACAACACATCTGCCAACAAGACACATCCTCCATTAATCACGAATCCATACTTCAAGAGCCCGCTTTCTGCGAGTCTTCCAGTGAAGAATGGGCCCACACAACGGGCAAACGTCTTACCGATATTGACAATACCCATAACCTTGGTGATTTCTCTCTTGTTCATGATGGAGGTCAAGAGAATCTGTCTGGGCACCACGTCCATGGTACTGGTAGCACAGTAGAGGAAGTACAAACCAGCAGCCACTCCAAAGTAACTAGTGAAGGCAATTAGAAGGAGAAACACTGCTGACGGAGCCTGGGTGAAAAGAATGGCCTTGACAGGGCCTAGGAGTTTAGCAAAGAGGGCCGAGGGAAGAGAAGAGATGGCATCTAAAGCATTGGTAAAGAAGAAGAGCATACCAAGACCCGTGGCACTAACTGCAAATACCTTTTTGAAGTAGTAAACCACCCAGGCCGAAGGCATAAACCCGTATCCAAGCGAGTCAAGCATGAAAATGGCCAAGAGACGGGGCAAGTAGTAGGCGGTTCTGGAGGAGAAACCAAATGGATTGGGTTTCAGGAACAGAGTTTCTTCCTGGTACACCTCGTCTGCTAATAACGACGAGTGTTCAGTGATATCAGCCAGAGTAGATCCAAAATCTTCATCATCTTCCTCCTCTTCTTCCTCCTCATCGTCCCCGATTTCACATTTGCTTGACAAGCACAGCATGATCACCATTTTCACCACAGCAATGCCCCCGTAGATAACAAATATACATTTGTAGCAATGGACCAAGTCCCAGTGTAATTGAAAGTTCAAGTAGTCGACCAAATACCCAGCTCCAATGGAGCCCAAAGCAGCACCAGCAGTGCTGAAGAGGCCGTAGAAAGCAAAGATTTCCGGACGATGATTATGGGGAGTCAAATGAGCAATAGAGGCCTCTTCGACCGATTTAAAGGGTCCCGTTTCGTCTCCACTGGGGGAGATGACCCCAACAATGGCCGCCACAAGCAATACGACGTAGGAGGAGGAGGAAGCAAACACAAATCCGGACACCATCATCATGAAGCTTCCTACCAACATAACCACTCGTCTTCCCAAGACCTCAGCGTACCAGGTGAGGACATAGGACACAAGAGTATCGCCTAATAAGGTTAAAGTCATGAACAACCCGATTTTAGACTCAGGGACGCCAATGGATTCTAGGTAGAGGGTGAGGACTTGATTGGTGAGTCCGTAGCCACCCATACGGACAAAGACAGAGGCCCAGAGAAGACGGATGTCGATAGAGGACTCACGGAGGGACTTCGACAAGTGCATGGCGAGTGATAATACGAGGCAACACTGTAGACCAGACCAGATAGCAGATAGGAAAGCAGCAGACAGTAATGAGCTAAGCAAACAGTAGAGCAGCAAACAGTAGAGCAGCAAACAGTAGAGCAGCAAACAGTAGAGCAGCAATTAGTAGATGAGCTAAACAGAATAGCGAAAGTACGATCTGTTAGCCAGAAGCGACAGTACGATGAGCAGCGAGTACGATGAGTTAGCAGCGACAGTTAGCAGCGACAGCACGATGAGTAGTACAATTGTTAATGAAACACCAATACAGCACACAGAGCACCAGACCGAGCCCAAGCGAAAAACTACAAGCCGAGGAGAAAAGCACGAAGGAGGAAGTTCAAATACGTCAAGATCACGAGCTGAGGGTCTCAAATTAGGGCCGTGCGAAAGGTTTTTTATTTATGAATCATAGATGTTTTTTCATCATTACTTTGGCATCTTGTCTACACCCTTAACTCTGCCCGTTAGATAAAAGCACAAAACTCTAGTGCAACGTACCTCCGTACACCCTCATCTCCTACCGGCCCGCTTCGCACCACCATTGGCCCGGCCATCACATCCTATAGGCGTTTCTACCCAGTCCTGGTGCTATTAATCAGGCCTGCTTCCTGGTGCTATTACCTACACCCAACGCCCACTTCCTGGTCTTATTTCTCCCACTTTCTGGTGCTACTTACGCCCTGGTGCCGGTGCTACCTCCACCCCCATTAGCCCTTGCCCATGACCAGCGGAAGGAAGACATCACTCGATAATTTGGCCCATATCGCCAACATCTCGCACGAACTCCAGGTCCTCAACAGCCAGCTCCACAGCGACGACGCCAACACCCCTGCCCCCGAGTCCGGTTCCGCCCTCATCTCCAACAAAACCGGCAAACCCAAGAAAATCAGCTGTATCGAATGTCGTCAACAGAAATCCAAATGCGATGCCTATGAAAAACACCCCGACCCTTGCACCCGATGTAGTAAAAAGGGACTTCGGTGTGACATTAAGTCCGACTACAAACGGACCTACAAACGGGCCCGTATCGCCCAGATCGAGAAGGAGTTCCTGGAGCTCAAGAAGACCTTGAGTACCAGCCAGGCGGCCGAGTTGTTGCGGCGCATCCCCACCCTTGGGTCGCCGGCCCCCTCGGTCTCTCCGTCCGATTTCCAATCGCCGGCCCCACGACTCGCCCCGTCCGCGCCCGCGCTGGCGCCACCGCTCGCGCCCCAGGGCCAGCCGTACCCCGACACGGCCCGAGGAATCTCGCTCTCGCCCTATCCGTTGGACCCAGGCTCTATGCCCGATACTCCTTCGGTCCACCAGGCCTACGCTGCTGCCGCTTCCACTGGACCCACGCCCCGTCCGCCTGTACCCGTCGCTGCTGCTGCCGCTCGGCCCATCATCCCAGAACATGCTCTCGTGTGCGAGGAAAAGAGCCTCGATGAGGTGGTGTTCTCGCCCGATTTCATACGCTCGCTCTACTTGGAGTACGTCAACAACTACCACCCCATTCTCCCCGTAGTAGACGTGGTAAAGGGCCCGGAGCGTATCTATAAACTCTGCCCGGCCCTCTTCTGGGTTATCATGTTCGTGTCGTTGCGTCGGTACCCCCATTCAACATCCCGCAACCTTCTCTTGACTCTTTCGCCCATCATCAAGGACATTTTGGCCGAAATCACCATCTCTCCCATTACCCGCTACAACCCCACCGAGGAGGACGACCCCATCATCAACGCGTGCTCCGTCTACTCCGTCCAGGCCTTCTTGCTTTACACTTTCTGGCCTCCCATCACCTCGTCCTTAAGTGCCGACTCTTCCTGGAATACCATCGGTGTGGCTCTCTTCCAGGCCATCAGAATCGGCCTCCATTCCCCTAGTCTGCTTTCCGACCACACAAGCGGAGCCAAAACTCCTCAGCAACTCGCAATGGCTCAGGAACAGGCAAAAACCTGGATTGTATGTAATATCGTGTCCCAGAGCATTGCGACGTCGTTTGGGCTCCCGGCATTCGTTCAATTCGACTCCTCTTCCATCTGGAGTTCTCTCCGGCCGGGAAATGCCTTTCAAATCCCGAAAACCATCCAGTACATGACGGAAATCGCCCATTTCGAAGACCAAATCGCAAAAACCCTCAACTCAAACTCTCGTGATCCCTACGGCTTGATTGATCCTTCGGAAAGACTCCCATTATTGAAGGTGCTTTCGCGGCAGCTCGACGAGTTGGAAATGAGCCTCAGTATCGAACTCCCTGTAGATGATGGATACAGAAAATTCCAGCTTTTGGCTGCAAGAGTCCATCTTTTGACCTACTACTTCATGGATAGTGGCAGAATCGCTCAGTTCGAGCTCTCCAAAGGTTTGGTTGGACTCTACAACGCCGCCATGGCCCTCATCAACCATTCACAGCTCTGCCACGCCAAAAACCCCCAGTTCATCAAGTACCTTCCAGTAGTTTACATCCTTAACATCTGGCAGGCTTCGTGTATCATTGCCAAGTTAGCCCACTCCCCCTTGAAACACGTAATCGATATTGGCTCGGGAAAACAGAGCTACCAAGCAGCCATCTCGTTGGCTGCAAAAGCCTCAGTATTGAAACATGACATTGCCTACAGATCGAGTGGAATCATGAGAAATATGTGGCAACTCTTCCGGACTCTTGAAGAAAAGAACTTGATCAGTTTAAGTATCAATATTCGTTCCAGAATGTCTGCTTCGGTGTTCTTCGACTGCTTGTTCCTCTTAAGAGACCAGGTGGGTATGATTAAGCTCAATAATCGTACTGACGTCAATAATGACCCAGCAGACGCTGACGAGGATGCTGACGAGGTGGGAAATTCCGAGGAAGACGATTACAACGAAGAAGCAGTGGTGTCGGATGACGAAAGAAAAGATGGAGGTAGTAGCCACAGGGATAGTGACCATAGTCAGAAGTCAACTCCTGGAGGCAGCAATACTTCCAGCAAGAGAAGACAAAGATCTTTATCCAATACTGTCAATGCTGAATCCAAAGCCAGAAGAATCATCCGGACCATTCCCTTGGATCCTCAGCCAATTTCAGCCCCAGGCAAAAGAAGCAATATCTTCAAAGTAGTGAATACCAGTAATGATTCTTCTCCTACTGTGAAGACGGAACTGAACCAAACTCCTCCCAGCCATTCTTCTCCTTCGACTCATCTCCAAAAGCAGCAGCAGCAGCAGAAGCAGTATAATGAACAACCGTACGAAAGACCACAATTTGATAACTTCCACCACCCTCCAGAAAAAACCAATACTCAGGACTCGGTCAGAATGGCCATTTCTGGTAACAGCATCAACCGTGCTATTCCTGTTCCCCGTAACAACTCGTCATTCAATCGTATTAATGTCCAGAACATTCCCTCATTCAACGGCACCAATGGCAACGATGCCAGACAGCCGGACCATATGGAAATGATGCCGGAGATGCTCCTTGGCGAGTCACCAGTGCAGTCTAACTTGGAAAGCCTCGAAATAGACAGCATTGACATGAACAGTGACTTGTTGTGGAAGGACGTGGATAGTGTGATGAACGACTTTGGTTTTCACACCCAATGATCTCCTGAAAGCTCGGGGTTTCCAGCTTTCTCTCTATATATTTCTCTCCCTTTGTAGTATAATTGTATTTATAGGACTATTAAGTTGCAAAAAAATGTATAATGCGTCCGCACACGACCGATGACAAAAGATTTGGCCCGCGCACGACGTGAATCAGATTTTTTTTTTGATTGAAAAATTCTCACGACTCTTCAAAGTGTGTCAGCGTAGAAAGAAGAGATAGACTTTATTTTAATATCCCAACCATGTCCTACGACGATATTGAAAACGCTGTTCCCGACATTGTGATCGGGGGCTCGATTGAAGAACCCGAAGAAGATTATATTTATGAACATGAAGTTGAAAGTGGCAACGAACAGACAGAAGAAGTCGAAGAGGCCCCAGTAAAGAAGGAAAAGAAGAGTGTTGCCTTCAGTGGATTGGACGACGAATACGATGAAGAGGCCGCTAAGAGAGAGTTCGAAGAAGGTGGAGGATTGCCAGAACAACCAGACCATCCAAATCTCAGCGAATTAACCCCATTATCTGCCGAAATCATCAATAGACAAGCCACCATTAATATCGGTACCATTGGTCATGTTGCCCACGGTAAATCTACTGTGGTTAGAGCCATTTCCGGAGTGCAAACCGTTCGTTTCAAAGATGAATTGGAAAGAAATATTACCATTAAATTAGGTTATGCCAACGCTAAAATCTACAAATGTGACAATGAAGCTTGTCCAGCTCCAGATTGTTACAAATCCTTCAAATCCGATAAGGAAATCAGACCTAAATGTGTAGTTCCAGGATGTGAAGGTCGTTACAAGTTATTAAGACATGTATCTTTCGTGGATTGTCCTGGGCACGATATTTTAATGAGTACTATGTTATCAGGGGCAGCCGTTATGGATGCTGCCTTGTTGTTGATTGCTGGTAATGAAAGTTGTCCACAACCTCAAACTTCCGAACATTTAGCTGCTATTGAAATTATGAAATTGAAGCACGTTATTATATTGCAAAATAAAGTTGATTTAATGAGAGAAGAATCAGCTTTAGAACATCAAAAATCTATTTTGAGTTTTATCAGAGGTACTATCGCTGATGGTGCTCCTATTGTCCCTATTTCGGCCCAATTGAAATACAACATTGATGCCGTTAACCAATTCATTGTCAACTACATTCCTGTCCCAATAAGAGACTTCCAAGCATCTCCAAGATTAATAGTCATCAGATCTTTCGATGTTAACAAACCAGGTGCTGAAATCGACGACTTAAAGGGAGGTGTTGCTGGTGGTTCCATCTTAAACGGTGTGTTCAAGCTCGGTGACGAAATCGAAATCAGACCAGGTATTGTTACCAAGGATGACAACGGTAAGATCCAATGTAAACCAATTTTCTCAAACATCGTGTCCTTGTTTGCTGAACACAATGACTTGAAGTTTGCTGTCCCTGGTGGTTTAATTGGTGTGGGTACTAAAGTTGATCCAACCTTATGTAGAGCTGATAGATTAGTTGGTCAAGTTGTTGGTTCCAAGGGGAATTTACCATCTATTTACACCGATATTGAAATTAACTACTTCTTGTTAAGAAGATTATTGGGGGTCAAAACCGATGGTCAAAAACAAGGTGCTAGAGTCCGTAAGTTGGATTCTGGTGAAGTGTTGATGGTTAACATTGGTTCCACCGCCACTGGTGCTAGAGTTGTTGCTGTTAAGGCTGATATGGCTCGTTTACAATTAACTACTCCTGCTTGTACTGAAGTCAACGAAAAGATTGCTTTATCAAGACGTATTGACAAACATTGGCGTTTGATTGGTTGGGCTACTATCAAGAAGGGTACTACCTTAGAACCAATTGCATAATCCCCTACCAACCAATTCAAACCACTAATAAATATCCTGTTCACCATTCTTTTTGCCATGGCAACGAGAATCATTTTCATTATTAATGTATTTATAGCTACTTTTTATATTTATATATAAATATAACCTCATCTCTGTATTCAATCCAGTATACTGCTTTTCTTGTCAAAGCTGATGTTGTAGGTAGCATGTCGATATAATTCACTATTAAGGAATTTGGGAAGCGAATCGATTTCCATTAATCGGTAGATCTGATTCATGATTTTATCAAAAACCATGGCTACTTTGGCAAGATTATTAAGGGTCTCTCGTATGTTTGTTTCTCCTGGAGTAGAGGGAGAAACAGGCCCAGAAATCATCTTCTTATAGTTCACCGTTTGAACATGAAAGTCAGAATCGGACAGTCGAGTAGACGTTTCAGCAGTTTGTCTTAAATTATCGTCTTCCATTGACTCTCCATCTTCAAAAGCACTTTCAAATGGCTTATCTGTAATGGGAGTTTGTAGAAATGACGTTTGGCTGGGATCAAGAGATCGTTTTGCCTCTGGGCTAATCATTAACATTGCAATTTGTTGCCGTAACATATAGTCAATATTTAAGACAAATGGGGACTCTGAGCTCAAGTATGTGAAAAATACGTTGTAAGCAAGAGACGAACAAAGGCTTGAGGTTTTCAATACTTGAACATTGACTTTCTTGATAGAAGCAGGATCAGATTGGTATTTCTTTCTTAAGTCCAATAGCTTTCCCAACTTTCTAAGAACTTTGGAAAATTCCTTTAGCTTTAAGTATGCCTCCAAATTCTCGGAACAGAATTCGTTCTCTAAATGTTTCTTGAATAAGTATCGTGTCCCCGGATCTCTGATTATGTCCTTAAGTTCGAGTGGAACTTTACTGCTGACTTGGCCTTCATCAGACCCTGATAATGAAGAGTGATATGAGTCAATAAAGGCATCAGCAACATCAAAATTAAGATCACTTAATGGCTCATTAGATACGAAACTATTATTATTCCAAGCACATACCTTCTTTCCAAGGCGTGTTAATTCATAAAAAGCATTTCGTGACGATTTGAAATCGAAAGAATCAGATATAGAAGTAGATATAACTGGCCGGAGAAGTTTCTGCTTGAGGAATAATTGGCCAATTTCAACTGCTTGACGAACACTCATAGTATCAGTACAATCAATTAGCCATTGACATACGGCCTTTCCGGTTGTACAATGATCTACCACCGATAAACCACCATTATCAAGTGCAAATTCCTTATTGGAAAATAGCCGTACACCGCTAGTGGAAACGTAATACTGAGAGTGTGCATCAGACTCTGGATTTGTAAAGTAGCGATGGTGATAGGGACTTGTCTGGTTTTGGAGCTTATTCTTTTTCTGTGGTTTCTTCTTCAACAGATCCTTCGATGAAGTACTAACAAATTCAAATCCCCCGAAAATGTTATTTTCATCAACTGACATGCTAGAGAAGAGAAATGATAATTCATGATCTTCCGAGTCGCTTAAAACCGCAGATGAGTCTGGTTTATTAGTAGGAGACCAGACATTGGGTATTGGCCCCATGAGCTTAGTGAATAAGAGCACAAGGAAACAGTCAGAATAGAGGATTTTATCAGACAAAGGGTTTCTGTCAAACTTGAACAACTCCATGGTGTTATAGGGTGAATCCAAAATGGCCGGTAGTTGGTCCAGAGACATGCCCACATACTTGCAAAACTCCAGTACCATGGCCACACCTTTTGCGGTGGGCTGTAAATGTATGCCCTGTTTGAGTTCAGACCGAGTCCTATCAACGGGACAATGAAGACATTTAGCATCATAAAAGCATTTTAATAAGGCAAAGCCCAATTCGTTTTTTATCGAATAACATATTGATGTGGTTGTATTAGATAGCTCTATATTAAGTTTTAAGGATTCCATAGCCCTGAGTGCCTGGCCTGTCAGAAAACTGTAGGGATACTGCTTTTCCAAGAGGGAAAACCTAGCATCTTCCTTCAAGTTTAAACAAATTATTAATATACAAAAGATATCTTTGAGTTCCTTCTCATAGATTTTGCCTGAAGGAGTCTTGTTAAAATTGGTCAACACGGCCTTGTGAAGCGTTCTTTTGGACTCCATTACTCCCTCATCTGCCATTATTTAATGATAATGTACAGAAGTCCCACTCATCGGCTATTCTTCTGCTTATATACACATACATCACCTTATGCTGCAACACTCTTGTTTCAATTTTCTGCGAAAAATGTTTCAGATCTGTCAGGGGAGCAAAAAATATTTTGGTGTGATTTGCGGGCCGATTAAGCAAATGTACACCCCCAATATACCAAAAACTGCTAATTAGATGCACATTAATAAAGCCGCAACTACCTCCACTACAAAAAAATACCTAAACCAGCAAGTGGTTTCCGAATTGTTTCAAGTTAATCATAGTTTAGTAAGACGTTTGTAAACGGTCAGATTACCTACCAAATGGCTTAGCTCATCGAGAGTGACATCTAACTGCACCATTTTGGTGTCTTCAATAATAAAATTCTTGTTGATGTTATTGTTGGCATTATTAATTTCATTACTGTTGGTGATGACGTCAAGGATTATTCCAAGTTTGTATAACGTCTCCCAACTGTTTTTGAGCACTTTTGGGGACCAAATCTTCTGGTTGATCTTGATATTAGATAGAATAGTGTTATCAAACGCCGAAGTAGTGTTCAGGTTTATACTCCCGGCGTTTAAGGATTGCATCATCTCCTTATACTCTTTGTACACCATGTTGAAATTTAAGGCCTGAAGATCAACCTTTTCTACCCATCTTGCAGCAGCGATCACCAATAGGAGCTCGAGGGTTGAGAGAGTTTCAATAATATCCTGGATGTTATTTCTTGGTTGGTAGGAGGCATACATTTCAAAGTGCTTGTCCTCAATGAACGGCGCCTTATCAGAGATTTGGGATACTGCAAACACACAGTGATTGCAGAACTCCTTGAAATTCTTGACCGAGAAGAAATTCTGAAACACAATCTTTTTCAAATTGGAGACCGAGCCATTTACTGAGCTTGAGTATAAGCTGTCGAGAGAATTGTTCCACCCAATAGCGTAGTTCGGATCAAGTAGTTTATGGGAGGTTTCCTCGTTGATAGTGAGATTAAGTTTGGCATTATTCCAGAATTCCTCCACATCGTTAGGACGATTCAATGCAATGATTCTCTGACTAAAACGACTTCTAACTCTTTTCTCGAGAAGCTCTCGTGTAGAGATTCTGGTGGAGATCCCCACCACACAGATGGGTACGGATGACGTCTGAGACAAGTCAAAGAGATTATACAATAATGCCTGCTTGCTGTTTCCGGTGTACTTTTCAAACTCATCGATTATGAAGATAATTGCTGCCGATTGTCTGTGATCCGTGGCAGTTTTGTTAGAGGCATCATCTAAAATGGCTAAAATATTACTGAAGGTGTCACTGATCCCTCTCTGTTCGAACTTAGACCTCAGGTTTTCGTTATCCACCTCATGTTGCTGTTCTTCGTCTATTTTTTTAGAATTGTAGTCCAATTGTCTGGCTATTTCTCTCACGGCAAGGTTATCATCCGAATGAAGATAGGCACTCAAGTTGATGGTTAAGAACTGATCAGGGTAGTTCTTGCCGATTTCTTTCAAGGCTCGTTGTATTATGGCAGTTTTACCTGAAGCACGGGGCCCTACTAGTAGTGCTGAGTGCCCTTCTCGGTCTTTTACTGTGTGTTCAAACATTTTATAGACTTCCTTGTACTTTTCTTTTAGTAGGGAAGACTGCAATAGGTTAGGAAAGTTATCTATTTTACCATTTAATTGAGCTAACACGGCTCTTCTTACGGTTAGCACATCTTCGGACGGTATATTTCCTGTTTGTTGTAGTTCCTCTGACTTTTCATGGTCTCGTTTCAATCGTCTCTCCTTCTTGCTTTGTTTCTTTGCTTCGAGCATCTTCAAAAACTCGTCTTTTCCCGAGAGTTTGACCTTCTTTGATTTCTTGGGCTTGTCATTAACACCTTCAATCTCCAACTCATCGTCCGAAATCTCAGCTGGGCGCTTTCCCTGCTTTGTTTCTGGAATTGCCACGTTTCGACCAGTCTCTGAGAGAGCAACCTCTCGCAATATCTTGTCTTCATCGCCAAGTTCTACTACTTTACCTTCTTGGAGATCTCTGATTCGACGCTCTAGCTTCAATCTCTTGATCAATTTGTCGTTTTTTGCCTCTTCTTCTGTTAATTGCTTAATATCATCGAATTCTCCGGCAAAATCCTCGCCGTTCATGGTACTTTAGCTGCGTATTACTCACCAATTGACAGTTGTTCGTACTGTTTGCATCTATAAATTCTCATTGAAATTTTTCGATCACTCCGCGTGATACTTTTTTTTCTGCTTATCAATAACTTTCTTCTCCAACTCACAAGCTAACTATGTCACATCAATTGGTTGTACCCGACTCTGTGGTCAAATTGTTGAAATCCACTCGATTTGTTCATCTAGCCACATCATTAAACGACTTTCCTCATGTGTCGTTGATGAACTATACCTATTACAGCAACAACAGCGACTATTACATCATTATCACCACCCCCAAAGGTACCACGAAATACGAGAACATCGTGTCCAATCCTAATGTGTCGTTGTTGGTTCATGACTGGATTTCGGCCAAGACCACAGAGTCAGAACCTGAGTTGAATGGCAATTCGGGCAGAAGAAGAAACTCGCTTTACGAGTTATTGACCAATTTGAACAAAACCGAGATTAGTAGTGTGTCTGTAATGATCAATGGAAAAGCCAAGGTTGTGGATCCAAAGGAGGACACCGAATCCTTCAACTTCTACAAGTCTTTGCACAAGAACAATGAGCTGATTGACGAACAACAGTCGAAGAACTACATCGAAAGCGACGACTGTGCTTTGGTATTGATCAAAATTGAAAACATCAAGGTGACCGATACGAATGATAATGTACAAAGTTATTGATCTGAGTAAATAGTATTTATTGTTAATGAATCTCCAGAAACATAAATGTAGGCCGATTGACATAGTAGGGGTAAAAAAAAAAATTGCCGGTCCCAGGAATCGAACCTGGGTCTTATCGGTTCTGGATGTTCCACAACGAGACGTACTGACCACTATACTAGACCGGCGAATTTATGACTTTGAGACCCGAAACGTGAATCTCGTTGCATAGTATATTCTGAGAAAATGCAAAGAACGGCGATAACTACCTGCTTTACAGGAATATACATGGGGTTTTGATCTGCTTGATTGTTGAGAAGCATGTTAATAGTTTGATGATTTTTGACAAAAGGCTGCGAAAAAAAGAGGATGTTCTGTTTTGTGCCTATAGCATCGCAAATACCTGCCAGCCAATACTACGACGAGGCTGATGCAATAAGCCTAGGAAAGAGGTTCTAGGAGAGGAGTAGTAATTGGGCTCAAAGTTGTGTACGTGAATCGAAAGCAAAAGCTCTGGTTCACAATAAATAGAGTAGCACCGGTTGTTAGTATGAATTCCTACCGTCAGCTGCATATGCTATCGGCTAAGAACCGGGCAAAGATACTAATAAAAGCACCTGGTACTCGTGCTCTACAGAAAACTGGCTTTGGATTAATTACTCTAGAGAGAATACTCTACAGACCTGCTTCCGAATATTGCCTAAGGTTGCTGTCGGTAAAGCTTATACCCTGTTGCTGCTAAAGTTTAGCCCGAATGCCCTGCTAAGCCGTCACTATTTGGCCAACTGACAACAAGCTCTATGCAAAAGCCGCAATGCTGCGTTTCTTACACTACTTCGATATCCCTTCCTATTCCCTCTATATCCTGTTATTATCCCCATATTGAATCCTTCGGCTCATTATTCGAGTTTTTGATAATTTTGCATTTTCGGGACGATTATCGACCGGTTTTGATCTGGATTTAGAATTTTACGACCCCTAGGCTCCCAACTTAATCACATGTAGGTGCTCATCGGAAAGAGAGGAACCCATTGATCAGATACAACTCGTTTCCCACTACTGGCTACAATACACATAATACATAAAAACAACTAATTTATTAGTAGAGAGAAATCAAGATGCAAATATTTTTTCGTTTCTGATGCTCTATAAACTGTAGAACTAAAGTCAATTATGGTACAACATATCATTCTTACCTAGAAAAGCATATCCAAAGTACAACACACACAGAGGGCTGCCAAACATGCCATCAAACAAGAGCCCCCAGCATCTCCACTAGGTC
This sequence comes from Isabelozyma gotoi, assembly GCA_003708205.2. Lineage (NCBI taxonomy): Eukaryota > Fungi > Ascomycota > Pichiomycetes > Serinales > Metschnikowiaceae > Isabelozyma > Isabelozyma gotoi. The sequence continues at coordinate 162,641 of PPNP02000015.1, read as the reverse complement.
TTTGCTGTTGCACATACATTGGTTGTTGGGGTTGAGCATTATAGTATCCTCCTTGTTGTGGAGGATATCCACCTTGTTGATACCCTTGTTGATATCCTTGTTGTTGGTATCCTTGTTGTTGATAGCCACCTCCGTAACCACCACCTCCGTAGCCTCTATCCTGGGTTTGTTGATTGTATTGAGGTTGGGATTGGGCAGTGTAACCGCCTCCTCCACCTGCTGCTGCAGTATGTCCTCCATCCTGACCACTCCAGTTAGGAGGGGCTCCGGTGGGAGGATCATAACTATCACTACCTTTATTATACGACATGAATTAGAACTTTGGTAAATACAAACGATTCAAAGAATATCAATTGAGCGAAAAAAAACGCAGAATCGTTATAAATTCTTTGCTTTATAGCTTGGTAACCTAAGAAATTTTACTGAATTTATGGAAATTAACTGTGAATGACTGGGGGGCCTATCTGCAGGAGAGGCCTAACCTCGTTGTGCCTCCTGGGCCAAATCGGGCTGTACTCGTCCAACAAAACGGGGTTGATAAATGACGTTATCGGTTACTGGGGTAACTACAGCACTACAGTATTGTTCATACAACCTTGTATATTTTCATTATTGCTATCCTTAATTACCGATGGGGAACCCCATTGCAAAAAAAAGGCCATTGAGGCTCTGTGTAAAATGTCGGCACTGCTTTCTTTCGGCAAACAAAACACCGGTGCACCACTGAGGGAGGCAGGTCAGGGTGTTTTTTTGCCTGCGGACACGCCTTTTGTCGTCCTCCTGCCTAATTGGGCTAGTAGGGTAATTTGATCGATAAAGAGATGCGAACCGAGAAACCTGGGGTTTATTTTTTGGCCCTTTGCTCTTAATCATCTCTAGTCTAAGATGGGATACAGCTATGTATACGCAAAGCACGGAAAGAAAGACGACAAACAAGCCATCCAACGAGACTCAGGCTCCGGAATCCCACGTAAATTCCGTCTTGCTTGGGGCCCTCTGTACACCCTATGACCTCGTAAGCTCTCTGGATGGTTTCTTGATGGAGAAGCTGCTGCTTGGGACCGGATTGACCTGGAATGGTGCACGTGAACTGTACGATTGGGAGGACTTTCAAGGAACCCAGTCGGCCATCGCTTGTAAATAGGTGGGGGTTCTATTGGCCCTTCTGTTTCGGGCGGTAGTAAAACTTCTGTCAGAGCAGGTTGGGCTACATACTGCGGTGGGGGCTGGGCAGAGTAATCATCAGTGGCTGGTGCACTCGGTAGAACACTACTCTGCTGCTGAGCACTAGCTATACGTCCAGTCGTAGCAGTTTCGTAGTTATCATAGTCTTGTATCGTTTCTGGGAAACTCCCAGATCGAATGCCTCTACTATTAATCTCATTATTTGACATTATCTTGAATCTTTGACAAGAATATTCGGCATATGAACCATTTTGGGTGCACAATCAAATGCTTATATACAATAAATCACTTAACGGTAATCAAATCAAGCCGATCTCGGGCTAAGGTCATACCAAGGCACTGTAATGCCATTACCATTGTTAATCCAAAGGAATTAAACTACTAGCGTGAATGCGTATTGCGGTTCGATACTACCATCATGAATATCATTCAGTAGGATGTTGCAAAAGGAGGCGTTGACATTTTAAAACCCGTACACCGAATAATTTGCCATGCACACGCTTTTTGACTTCATCCTTCCTAATTGGGCTTCTGAAGTAATTCGATCGATAAAAAGTTTTCTGAAGTATATGCAGGATGTTTAATTTAATGGAATTAAAGATGATGTTTACATGTAGTAGTTGAAGCTGAAGAAACATGATCCAGGTTACCAGAAGATACAGAGAGGTAGCAATGTAGTTGGAGATCACTATTCTCAAAAAGAATTATGTTTGACAAAGATATGGGGAAGATATTGACGAATCTGTAGAATTTGACCCTGATTTCATTATTTTGGACAATAAGTTCACCAAATCTTCTCTGAATTGAACATTTTGCTAATGATTCACATCTCTATTACTTCAAGTATATACAAGACAACTTTCACCCGGTTTCGACCTTTTTTACAGAACTTCATATTTTCAGGGAGTTATAGATCCAATCACGTGCTTATAGCGAGGGCTGAAGACCGCACTGTGCTCAAATATCCACTACTAAATTTGCGCGCTGAATATTTCAGCATGAAAAATGTGACTGCCTGAGTGAAAAAATCTTTTTTTTGTGTCGCATTACACCCATTTTCCTAACAAATCTTGTTAGTTAGACACATTATACCGGTTAGAAAAAAAAAACTACATCACCGTTCTTTTAAATTTTTTTTTAACCATAGAAATAGTAATCATGTCTGACGTCGAAGAACAATACGTTGAAGAAGAACAAGTCGTTCAAGAAGAATTACAAATCGTTGAATTGGCTACCCCAATCCCAGCTGAAGTCCAAGCTGCTCAACAAGAAGTCAAATTATTCAACAAATGGTCTTTTGAAGATGTTGAAATCAAAGATGTTTCCTTAGTTGACTACATCCAAATCAGACAACCAGTCTTCGTCTCCCACACTGCTGGTAGATACGCTTCTAAGAGATTCAGAAAGGCTCAATGTCCAATCATCGAAAGATTAACCAACTCTTTGATGATGAACGGTAGAAACAACGGTAAGAAATTAAAGGCTGTTAGAATCGTCAAGCACGCTTTGGAAATCATCCACGTTTTAACCGAACAAAACCCAATCCAAGTTGTTGTTGACGCTATTGTCAACTCCGGTCCAAGAGAAGATTCTACCAGAATTGGTTCTTCCGGTACCGTTAGAAGACAAGCTGTTGATGTTTCTCCATTAAGAAGAGTCAACCAAGCTATTTCTTTGCTTACCATCGGTTCCAGAGAAGCTGCTTTCAGAAACGTCAAAACCATTGCTGAATGTTTAGCTGAAGAATTAATCAACGCTGCTAAAGGTTCTTCTACCTCTTACGCCATCAAAAAGAAGGATGAATTAGAAAGAGTTGCTAAATCTAACCGTTAAGGAGTTTATCATTTCTTCATGTATTTTATTACTTACAAATCATTCTCCCTTAATGTATAAAAAAAAAGATCATTTACAAACTTGTAGAATTAGTGTTTATTATTGCGTAGTGTATGAAGATATGAAAGAAGATATGAAAGAAGATGGGAAACTACGAAGAAGAAATGTAATGATGTTTGAATAAATTATACCTTCAGTTAAGGCATGATGATGTAAATGTCTCTCTGTAGCATAGGCCAATAGAGTAAAGAGACTCTGTAGCAAGCTGCCATTAGAGTGATGCAAGAAAGTGTAATACTATTAAATATTTGTGTAATGCAGTCTGTGTGAGGTAATGATCTTGTTGCAAAATGGGAGCTCAAATCAAACCTTGATTGGATAGAACATCCTAATGAAAAAGGCAAGTACAGTGGGCCGTAATAATGTCTCGTAACGAAACACTCTTTCGTTTAAAATGTCGACATCTTCTTCGGCAGCACCCTTTTCATTTGAAGATTCTTGATGTTCGGTGACTTTCATATACCCTTGGGCAGTTTTTTGAAGAGAATTCAATGCTTGATGGGTATCGTTGAGCCTATGGTTAAGGTTTCTCCTGATCAACCATTCTCGATTGAGCAACATCAACAAAAAGCAGGCAAAGAAACAACATCCAGCAAATATTTGGGTGTGAATGTAAGGATGTTTCTTTTCTGGCTGCTTTAAAGATAAGGCAATGACTTCGGCCACAAAGGAGAAACAAGCAACAACAATGTTCAACGCACTCCAAGTACCAGGCAACCTTTCCTTTCTATCGAGAAGCTCAGTAGCCATGGATTGGCAGAAAGTACTACCGACTCCCACGGGAATACCAATAATGACATTCAAGGCAATTAAAGTATGATAGTTGGTAGCATTAATCCAAAAGCCCAATAACATGATGCAAATGAATAAGCAAAGGATTGCAGCCGTGCTGTTTCTGCCAAAGTAGTCGGCCACGAAACCGATGAAAGGACGTCCTACTGTTTGGGCAGCATTCATGATGGCAGTAATGGTAGAAGCCTGCTTAGCACTGAGTCCAACAGATCTACAGTAAGCAGCCATGGTATACAACAAAAGGATGTAGCCTAGAAGTGCAACACCAAACCAAAGAGCCAATGCAACCAACGGGTACGTATTCAAAGCATGTCTATCGAAGATAACCTTAAGGTTATCAACAATGTACGTTTTGCTACAAGTGTCAGATAATGGAGGGTACTTCCCAGATCTGGGTTTCATCAACAAAATGGCCACTACAGAAGTGAACGAGGTGACGATTCCACACGTTCTGAGAGCCCATCTTTGGTCTCCAGACACTTCTATGATCTTGTTAAGCACCAACGAGAAGAACACCCCACCTACCCCGGCCCCAGCCACGGTAATTCCCATGGCAGTGGCAGCATGTTTGTTAAACCACGTTGAAATCAAGAGAGTAGCAGGAAGAAAGATCATGGAAAACGAAACACCAACCATAAATCCCTGGGTGAGGTACAAGTGCCAAACCTTCTTGCTGAAGGATGCGAGAATATACCCCGCGGCCTGAATGACTATACCCACGAATCCTACACGATAATGGCCAAATACCTTGTAGGCTAGAACTGTAAGTGGGGCCAAAAACTGGGCTAGGAACACCACCAACCCACCTATTAAAGCGTAGTCCATTTCCGAGGCCTGGGGAAAGGTGGTTGTAGGGCTCAACTTGTTATCTGAGCCTTTACTATACAGAAGAAACACCCCGAAAGAAGCGTTGGTTCCCCAGGTGGAAAACACACAGAGCATAGCACTCAATGCAATGATCCAACTGTAGAAAGTCTCTGGCATTTCGTACTCATTAAGGGCTTCTTTTGGCTCTTCTTCCTCCTGTAGGTCTTCTGTTAAGTCGATTCTGGTGGTGTGCTGAGAAGCCCTGTTCAACTGTTCGTTCAAGATCTCTTCTGGAACTTGGGCAGGCTCACTATACTCGTGGTCCAAGTGCTGATCATCTCTGATCCCACTAAGGATACGAGAAAGTTCAGAGACATTAGAGTTAGTTCGAGCGATGCGGTTCGATTTGCAAGATTTGTTGGATTTGGTCCTGGAAATGGATTCGTCCTGGCTGCTATCAGCATACAATTCTTCCTGGATATGCTGGGGGTCGTAATCTTCACTAGACACCGACATCAAGTCACTATTGGTAGATTTAATCAGTTCTACGGTATGTGAGTCCATTTCTCCGATAAAATTTGCGTGCTAATGAAATGGTGATTCCGATGGGTTAAATATCAATAGAACGATTATATAATGCTGTGTACGAAAGAAAACCATACATACAGAACAAACTTCCTTCAATACGAGCTCACCTAGGTGAAAGAAAGACAAGGTGAAAGAAAGACAGCTTGTGAATCATTCTTAGTCAGCAGGGTGACTCAGAAGCCGTACATTAGCTGCAATAGGAAACCCAAGCGCGAAGTTTTAACCGCAACCGGTTGCACAGTTTGAGGTTACCGCCAACTGCTCTCGGTGATACCTGGGGTTAGGGACCAATTCCTGGGGTTGAGAAGGGGTTGGGGCCCAAGGGGCGACGGACGGGAGGGCAGCTGGGAGAAAAAGTGTAGTTAGTTGACTTGAAAACGGACGAAATTACGGCACGGCTGAACGGCTGAAAGGGCCAAAAATGCCGAAGGCCTGGGAACATACCACCGAAGGTTCGGTTATATGTTCAGGCTTCGTTTCGGTGTAGGGGAGATCATATTATGTAAAGTTCTATACCTTCTGACACCAGTTTGGCCAGTTTGGCCGGGTTTCGTGTCCCATCAGCCCGAACGCTACCCCAGGTTTGCTCGGAGTACGGTGACTCAGCAAGTTGACAGCTCGCACAGAAAACGGCCGAGTCATGCCACAACGGTGGGAGAACTGCTGCAAACAGGGACCAGGATGTATAACGGGCCCACTAGCGGCAAATCGGCGGAATTGGCATGCCTTTCTGGTTAGTGGTGCACGGGTCCAGCAACCGAGTCGACCCTGACGAAGCAGACGAAGCAGACGAAGCAGAGAAGCAGACGAAGAAGAGGGAATGCATGGAAGAGCCTGTGATTCGGTTGTCTAAGCGGAAGACAGCTGTTGGCGGGACAATTCAGGGTCCAAGCCGCTATGACGACCAAGCTGCGATATCTGCAATGCGATAAGGCTGCGATAAGATTATGAGCTGCGATAAGACAAGGGAATGGCTAACCATTGAGAAGACTCTAGTACTAGCGGGTCTCTCCCGCTTAGTCCACAGATAGTGTCCTGGTTGGTTCATAGTCTCCCGCTAGTCCATAGTCCCCCGCTAACACCCAAATAGTCACACCATTAGTATCTAAATATGAGCTACAGTCCATGCTTTGTGGACTACGGTACGGTTGAGGCATGGGTGGAATGCTGCCGGTTGTTCTGTTAAGTTTCATATAAGTAGCATACTTGACATTGGGCGAATTTAGGTGGAATTCACTAGTGATTGAGAACTCAACTCAGACCTAAATCATACCTCCGACTTTCGGAAGTTCAGACTTTAGAATTCAGACCGTCGGAAGTTCAGAACTAAGACCCTCTGTCTCCGGCACTTTCATTTTCTCTAGTTCTGCATACTTTGTCGAGTTTTTCATTTGCCACAAGGGCACGTTTCAACCTTGAACCTTACAGAGTGCAAGACCTAATACTTAATCTCCCCATCCTCCGCTCGCCCCGCTGTCAGACTATCACGTTATTCTCCGTCCTATGTCTTACACGACATCGCCCCAGCTGCTAACTACGTCACGGCCGATTGTTGTTTTTGGAAGTGCAACAATACTTAAAAAGGAGGTGCACCGGCGTTTGCCTATTTGGGACTATGTCCGGAAACCACTTTGCAGTCCTCTTACCCTTCTTAGACATCATCCGATTAGACTGAAAACGATTACCTCATCAACAGCCGGAAGCGTGGGTATAAATAGAGGAGAAGAATCCCTGAATTGAATTGGAATTGATCAAAACCATCAATCCTCTTTATCAATCCATTCACAATGTCTCTCGATTCTCCAAAATTCGTCACTAAACTCGGTAAGTCTGGCTTAGGTATCAACCCAATTGTAGTTGGTACCATGATGTTGGCCACTGAAGGTAATTGGTTCGGTGCCAATGGAAATGAAGAAGAATGTTTAGCTGTGTTAAAGGCTTGTTACGACAAAGGTTTGAGAACCTTCGATACTGCTGATACTTACAGTAACGGTAAGAGTGAAGAACTCTTGGGTAAGTTTATTAAGAAATACAACATTCCAAGAGCCAGTATTGTGATCATGTCAAAGTGTTTCGTGCCTGTGTTTGAAAATGATGTCAATCGTACTTTCCTTACAGTTACTCCTTTGGAAGCCATGAACCTGAAAGGTTTATCTAGAAAACACATATTAGAAGCTGCTGAAGCCTCCAATAGACGTCTTGGTACTTACATGGATTTGTTGCAAATCCACAGATATGATCCATCAGTTCCTAATACTGAAATCATGAAGGCACTTAATGATGTCGTTGAACGTGGACTTGCAACTTATATTGGTGCTTCTTCTATGAAGACCCACGAATTTATTGATCTTCAATACACTGCCAAGTTGAATGGATGGCACCAATTTGTTTCCATGCAAAGTTACTACAGTCTTCTCTACAGAGAAGATGAACGTGAATTGAACGAATGGTGTCTCAAGCACGGAGTGGGTCTTATTCCATGGTCTCCTAACTCCAGAGGTCTTCTTAGTAGAACACTTACTCATGAAAAGACTCAGGCATTCTTTAAAAGTCCACTTTTCAATGTGGGAGTTACCGGTGATGAGGTTGATTGCGCCATCATCAATCGTGTTGAAGAGGTTGCAAAGAAACACGGAAAGTCCATGACTCAAGTGTCTCTTGCCTGGCACCTTTACAAGGGCACCAACCCAATTGTAGGTGTTACTCAAATTGATAGACTTGACGAAATTGTCGACACTTTCTTGAACTTCGAATTGACTGAAGACGATGTTAAGTACTTGGAAGAGCCTTACAAAGGAAAGGCAATTGTCCCACTTATGAGCTAAGAGGTTCATGGTCTATAAAAAGTCTCTGTACAAGGAGACAGGTATTAAATAGTTTTATAGGAAATGATATGCGTTGACAAAGTATCGTAATTGGTTTTTCATCAGTTGGGTGTATTTAATTTGCAACCAGAGCGAAAACTTCTAGTTTTGTCAACAAACGGAATTTAATGGGAAACGATAGCACTACCAATAAACCCCCTCTAGCCCATGTCACGACAAACATACCCATAGCTGTTTTCTTAAGGTGTATTGGTTCAACCGTAAATCGCCTTCCCCTTAGTATCTAAATACGAGCTACAGTCCACCCTGAGAACTACGGTGGAGGCATTGGTAGAATGCTTCCGGATGTTCGTTAAAGTTTGATTTATGGACTTTGGGCGAATTATTCACTTGTGATTACGAACATCAGATTTCAGAACTCAGACTTCGGAAAACCTGGCCTCTCTCCGTCTTTTGGCACTTAAATTTTCTCCACTTCTGCACACTTTCGCAAGTTTTTCATTTGGCACTTTTCAAGACAGCCTTGAACCCACAGAGAATTGCGAGACCTAATACACCTCCCCACCCACTGCTCGTCCCCAGTCCGACTATTATGCTATTCACCATTCGATGTCCTACACGACATTGCCCAACATTTACGACATCGCCCCAGCTACTAACTACGTCACGGCCGATTGTCGTTTTTGGAAGTGCAACAATACTCAAAAAAGGAAGTAAACCGCGATGCTTGCCAATTTGGGACTATGTCCGGCAACCACTTTGCAGTTCTCTTACCCTTCTTAGACAACATCCGATTAGACTGAAAACGATTACCTCATCAACAGCCGGAAGCGTGGGTATAAATAGAGGAGAAGATACCCTGGTTTGAACTGATATTGAATCAATCCTCTTTATCAATTATTCTCAATTCACTCACAATGTCTCTCGATTCTCCAAAATTCGTCACTAAACTCGGTAAATCTGGCTTAGGTATCAACCCAATTGTAGTTGGTACCATGATGTTGGCTACCGAAGGTAATTGGCTCGGAGCCAATGGAAATGAAGAAGAATGTTTAGCTGTGTTAAAGGCTTGTTACGACAAAGGTTTGAGAACCTTCGATACTGCTGATACTTACAGTAACGGTAAGAGTGAAGAACTCTTGGGTAAGTTTATTAAGAAATACAACATTCCAAGAGCCAGTATTGTGATCATGTCAAAGTGTTTTGTACCTGTGTTTGAAAATGATGTCAATCGTAGTTTCATGAATGCTACTGCTTTGGAAAAAATGAATCTGAGAGGTTTATCTAGAAAACATATTTTAGAAGCTGCTGAAGCCTCAAATAGACGTCTTGGTACTTACATGGATTTGTTGCAAATTCATAGATATGATCCTTCTGTTCCTACTACTGAAATCATGCAAGCACTTAATGATGTCGTTGAACGAGGTCTTGCTACTTATATTGGAGCCTCCTCTATGAAGGCCCATGAATTTATTGATCTTCAATACACTGCTAAGTTGAATGGATGGCATCAATTTGTTTCCATGCAAAGTTACTACAGTCTTCTTTACAGAGAAGATGAACGTGAATTGAACGATTGGTGTCTCAAGCATGGGATAGGTCTTATTCCATGGTCTCCTAACTCCAAAGGTCTTCTTAGTAAAACCCTTTCCAGTGAAAAGACTCAGGAATTCTTCAAGCAATCAAATCCCTATGTGGGAGTCACCGGTGATGAAGTTGATTGTGCCATCATTAATCGTGTTGAAGAGATTGCAAAGAAACACGGAAAGTCAATGACTCAGGTGTCTCTTGCCTGGCACCTTTACAAGGGCACCAACCCAATTGTAGGTGTTACTCAAATTGATAGACTTGACGAAATTGTTGACACTTTCTTGAACTTCGAGTTGACTGAAGACGATGTTAAGTACTTGGAAGAGCCTTATAAAGGAAAGGCTGTTGTCCCACTTAGAAACTAAGAGCTTTACGAGTCTACGAAAAGTCTCCTTGACGGAGACACATATTAAATAGTTATATAGGAAATGAAATGCGTTAGCAGAGAAAGTAACTGATTTTTCATCGGTTGAATTTATTGAATTATTTGAAACTTCGAGTTTTGACGACAGAGAAAAGATAGGAGCAGCACAAACAATCCCTCTCTCCCATGTCATGACAAGGATACCCATAGATGATATCTTAAGATGTACGATTCAGACCTTTACATTCACCAAGGTGTACGGATGTTTCTAAGCTGTGGTGTACGGATCTATATTTCCTCCTAGTTTCTACACTGTTAAAGAAGTCTGAGCCGTCGCAAGCAGCTCGTAGTCATTTATCATCACCTTCCACAAGGAAGCACAACCTTATCCACCGCTCAAATCCGTTTTGTAGTCTTTTGACGGACCCCCTTATCGCCCGAAGTAAGTGGGTGTACGGGTCTTTCAGTCACATGTACGGGCCTTTTTGCCATTGACAATCGCTGCTCGTTCAACCTGATAAGGGGTCATCTTCTATAAACCATCACCAAACTCATCACAAACAACAGTATGTCCGGGGCCGCAGACTTCCTTTCCAAAGGAATCGATTTGGTGCAAAAGGCCATTGATGCTGACACTGCCACACGATACGAAGAAGCTTATAAATTGTACTATAATGGATTAGATTACTTGATGTTGGCATTAAAGTATGAAAAAAACCAGAAATCCAAGGAACTTATCAAGTCCAAATTCACCGAGTATCTCACTCGGGCCGAGCAGTTGAAGGATCACCTTGAAAAAAAGGATCAAAAGTCCAATCTGGCCGAGAATTCGGCTTCTAGTGGGTCCACCAAGGCCAAAAAAGGAGACGGAACCGACGACGACGACGCTGAAACCAAGAAATTGCGAGGAGCTCTTGCTGGAGCCATTTTATCAGAAAAACCCAACGTTAGCTGGGATGATATCGCTGGTTTAGACAGTGCAAAGGAAGCATTAAAGGAAGCAGTGATTTTGCCCGTAAGATTTCCCCAGTTATTCACGGGAAACAGAAAACCTACGTCGGGAATTCTTTTATACGGTCCTCCCGGTACCGGTAAATCGTATTTAGCCAAAGCTGTAGCCACGGAAGCCAATTCTACATTCTTTTCGGTATCATCTTCGGATTTGGTCTCGAAATGGATGGGGGAATCAGAAAGATTAGTAAAGCAATTGTTCACGATGGCACGAGAAAACAAACCGTCTATCATCTTCATCGATGAGGTGGATGCATTGTGTGGTCCTAGAGGAGAAGGAGAAAGTGAAGCCCTGAGAAGAATCAAAACCGAATTATTGGTGCAAATGAATGGGGTGGGTAACGATTCTAGTGGAGTTTTGGTATTGGGGGCCACCAATATTCCCTGGCAGTTGGATGCTGCCATCAGAAGAAGATTCGAAAGAAGAATCTACATAGCATTACCCGAACTCGAAGCCAGAACGAGAATGTTTGAAATTAACATTGGTGATGTTCCTTGTGAATGTACTAACCAGGATCTTAAGATCCTTGCCGAAATGACAGATGGTTATTCCGGTCATGATATTGCTGTGGTGGTGAGAGATGCTTTAATGCAGCCAATCAGAAAGATCCAGCAAGCTACCCATTTCAAGCCCGTAGTAGATGAAAGTGGTAAAGAATTCTTGACTCCTTGCTCTCCAGGAGACGATGGGGCTCGGGAGATGAACTGGATGGATATTGGAACAGACGAGCTCAAAGAACCAGAATTAACCATCAAGGACTTCATAAAGTCCATCAAAAACAACAGACCTACTGTTAACAGTGCTGATATTGAAAATCATGTTAAATTTACCGAAGATTTCGGTCAAGAAGGTAACTAACGATGCATATGACCCTTCAATTCAATTCGATTCTACGTCATATACGATTACTGTCATTATAGAATAAACAATTATAATACAAACTAATCTCTCATGGGAGACCTTGATCTATTTCTTACGGGAGATCTGTCCCTTTGTCTTTCTCTAAGCTTATCTGCAAACAAGTCCTCTTCAATGTCGTCCCTGTCTCTACCACGACGTCTTGATGGTGCTCCTCCTTCTGCTCTGAGCTTATCAGCAAATAAATCTTCTTCTTCTTCGTCTTCTTCTCTTCTATTGTTTCTTCTACGGTTATTGTCTCTACGACCTCCTCTGTTGTTTCTTCTGTCATTGTAGCGAGGTCTTCTTTCGGGTTCTCCGTGCAATAAGTAATATCTGGAGTAGGCAGCAGCGTTTTTCACCTTTCTGTCAGATTGAAACGATTGTCTAGCGTATAAAACTACAGCACTATCGTCTTCATCCATTTTTTCTTCTTCTGGGGCCCCGTCTGGGGTTGCTTCGTCGCCGATGGCTAATCTGGACAGGAGGTTTTGCTTTTTTTGAAACTGAATCGTCGGACTATAAGGCTTGGTTTCTCTCTCTTGTATTATGGAAGAAATGTACTCTTGGGTGAATTCTTTGGTGTCAGCAACTTCAGCTACAGGTACGTTTGGGTTGGTGGCAGTGATGGAAATGGCTTCCAATGCTTTAGCACTTTCCTCGTGGCTTTTAAATACAATATTCACCGAGGAATCGTTGATCCATTGCACTCTGAAGGTGATTTGATCATTAATGGGCTTAGGGTCGTACTGGAACCCGTTTTCTTCGTCTTGGACGGTCTCGAAATTGAGATAGTAGTCAATGAAGGCTTTGATGTCGTCATTGGAGAGGTTATCGACACCTCTGATGAAAATGGACTCTGGTCTGAGTGTTTCCAAGGTGTTGTTGACGGTGACTTCGATTTGCTGGTCCTTTAACTTGGCCTCTCTTTCTTTCTCGTCCTCGAGCGATTGGGTCATAATGCCTCCATAGGGGGCAACGAATGGTTCGGCCATGGGTGGGGGGCTGGTGGGTAGCAGAGGTGATGGAGGAAGTGAAAGTTGATGGAGAACTGAAAAGTTGATGTCGAAAATGGAGGCCGGAATCGAGGTGCGAACGGACGGAAGCCTTGGGCCCAAGCGTCGGGGCAAGCTGAATGTCGCGCGCAGGGACAGGGCCAAAAATGGGTCCAAGTGTGGGTCCGCGCGTGCCACAGACGGGCCCATCTCAGACATCAGTCATCAGGCATCAGTAATCAGGAATCTCATCTCTACCTATAAATACATATGCCCAACCGTATATATGCCAATTGTAGACTAAGTTCTTCTATCTTGATATCGCTAACAACTCCACAACCAATACTCTACCACAACCAATACACACCATAAACCCTTTACATTTCGTTATCTACAGCCTCTCACCATCTCTGCCCAGTAGGCTCCACTACAATGTCTTAACAATTCCTCTATTATTACTACTTATCATACACACTATCCATCTACTCTGTCTTCACATCCGGAACCTCGGCCGTGGCCTCTCGGATAAAAAGCACATTGTTGCATCTGATGAAAATCTCTCCTATCAACTCGTCTGCCTCAGCAGACTTCTCGTAGGTTTGGTCAAGATGAAGGTTCATATAGTCATCTATGGAGAGCAAGGTGCCTCTATACTCGGTCTTATTCCACTTTAGGCGGACCACCACCTGCTTGTTGACCAACGTCTTCAAAAACGGTTTGGGGTTGATGGGTTGAAACTAAAAACAGTTAGTATTTGGACCGCGGGCCTAGAACTCGGCCTAGAACACATCATAGAATACATACCGACGACATGAGAATCTGCAGGCGTTCAAAGTGCTGCTGTGGGGGTTTGGTGTTGGGGTGTGGTGTTTGGGCTTTCGCTAGGCTACCTCTTTCTGTTCTAGTACCAAACAATTTTGCAGTGCACAATTTTGCAGTGCACCAAAGTGAAATTTATCTCACACGTACTACTTAAGGCCCCACCATCACCAACACAACATGAGCAAATTGACCCAGGTTTTGGTGCTCGGGGCACTTATCAGGTTCGTACTACCCACGGTGATGCCACTGATTCCGTTTCGCTTGTCGCTGACGGTGGAAATCTCCACTCCCATCAACTCGTTCAAGTCGTTGCAAGAGGCCTTCTACTACCTCCACCACGACATCAACTTGTACGATGGAGGTGTCAACCATCACCCTCCATTATTGGTGTACCCTTTATATGTTCTTGACTACTATTTGCCGAAAAACATCAGTCTTATCGTGTTTAACTTGGTGTATACCGTAGTGGATTTGGGCATTACCATTAAATTGATCCAGATCAATCGCTGGTATAATCGCCATCACAGCAAACGTACCAACACTGGTGCTACCGGCTTCAATGATGACTTGATAGCCAGCTTCTACTTGTTCAATCCGTTGGTTATTCTCACCAACTTGTCTCATTCCACCCTCAACTTCTCGATCTTCTTGATAATCGAGAGTTTACAGCAGCTCTTGGTGGAAAACAACCAGGTCCGCTCCCTCATTGCGTTGGCAGTATCGTCCTACTTATCGTTGAGCTCAGCATACTTGGTGGTGCCGTTGTTGGCACTTGCTAAGGCCGTAAGTCCTGATGTTCTGGCTTCTACCATCTACGGTAAAGGCCTTGGAATCTTCATTATGGCCTCGGGATTGCTTGTTTTGCTCTCTTTCGTAGTCACATCGTCAGGCCAGTTCATGTCGTGCTACACTACCGTGTTCAAATTCGAAAAGATCTCGCCCAACATCGGATTGTGGTGGTACTTATTCACGGAAATGTTTGACTACTTCCGTCCGTTCTACATCGGTGTATTCAATCTCTACGCCGTCATATTCATTGTGCCCATCACCATGCGCTTGCTGGAAAGAACCGTAGACGGGTCAGCGGTCGGAGACTCCTTTTTGGCCTTCGTCTTGTCATATACCTGGCTTTCATTCACCAAACCATATCCCTCGGTTGGGGATTTGGCATTGACGTTATCGGTGATTCCCATATTCAAGAATACCGTGGTGCCCCATTGCAAGTTCATTTTCGTCACTGGCCTCACGCTTCTTGTGTGCTTGTTGTTGTCCCCCATCTTCTACTACTGTTGGATCGTTTTGGGCACAGGAAACAGTAACTTCTTCTACAGTATCAACCTCATCTGGGGCGCCGTGCACGCGTTGATCATGATGGACCTTCTCTGGGGACGCTTGACCTACGACTACATCCACATCCACCAGGTGCCGGCAGCAGAGGTTGCCAAACTCAGGTTGACCCAGATCTGAAAGCATATAAACAGAACATCCACCATTTACACCCGTACCGCAATAAACATCCGTACATACACAACTACACTCGTACCTCAGTAGACACCCGTGCCCCATTTTTCCACATCCGTGCACCACACGTGACGAACGCTTCCTGCCAATCATCACGCTCGAAATTTCAATTGTCACCTTGAAAAAAACTTACTATAACGAAACCTCTTCTCTGTTCCTCATTAGAATACACACATATACACCACTTCATACCATGTTATCTCGTGTTGCCCGTCGTTCGTACAGTAGTGCATCCCCAGCCATCAAGTTAGTCTCCAGGGACGCTCCCGGCCACTTGTCCAAGGTGTCGGTTGTTGTTGAAAACGCTGGATCCAAAGCTGGTAAATCAGGTATTGCCCATTTGTTATCCAAATTTAACTTCTTGAATAACGAAGTCAAGTCTGGTTTGAGATTCACCAGAGAATCCGAATTATTGGGAGGTGATTTCTCCAGTTCTGTCTCCAGAGATGCCATTACTTTAAACACCGTATTCCTCAAGGAAGACTTACCATACTACATCGAAGCATTGGGTAATGTTTTGACCAAAACCTCATTCAGACCCCACGAATTGAAGGAAAACGTATTCCCTGTGGCCAAAGCTGAGTATCTTGCTGCCATCAAATCCAATACCTTTGTTGGTTTGGAATCTTTACACCAATTGACCTTCAGAAAAGGTTTGGGTAACTCCTTGTACTACGACGGTACTTCTCCAGTTTCCGTAGAAGAAATCAAACTGTTTGCTGACTCCGTCTACACTGCTGCCAACGTTAAAATCGTGGCTTCTGGTGTCAATGCCGAAGATTTGGCTACCTTTGTTTCTGAAACTGCTTTCTCTGAATTACCTACTGGTGCTGCTTCTACTGTTCCAGTTTCATTCTTCGAAGGTAAAGAATCTAGAATCAGTGCTGCTGGTGAATCGGTTGCTTTAATCGGTGTTCCAGTCAAGAAGGCCGACTTTGCTAAGTACGAAGTGTTATCTACTGCTGTTGGTACTTCCACTTTACCAGGTGCTGTCACTCCATTGTCTGCCATTCCAGGTGCTTCTTCTCAATTATTGAAATACGCCGATGCTGGTTTGTTTGTTGTCTCTGTTACTGGTGATGCTGCTTCTGTTGCTACTGGTATTAAGGCTGCCAAAAAAGCTGTTGATTCTGTTTCTTTGTCTGATTTGACCAATGCTGTCAAGGCCACCAAATTAAGCATAGCTTTACAAGAATCTGCTGTCACCATCGATGACGCTGCTATCAAAACCGCCGTCAAATTACCTGGTTTCAACTATGTTGCTGTTGGAAACACCGATGTCTTACCATACATTGATGAATTATAATCAGCTTGGTTGTATCTATTCATAAATTCTCGTGCATATACTGATCCATAGTCCCCCAACCCCAACAACACCCCCTCATTCATCACTCTCCGAGTATTTTCGACCCAAAATTGACTAGTTCATTTCCTCTGTCTCTTATAATCAATAAACTATTTATTACTGAAAATTGTAGATGGTGCACGGGCCTGCGATTCTGCAGGTTAGCGGTTTGCAGGTTGTATGTTGGTACCCGCACGACTTCTCATCATGAAATATTTCACTCCATCACAATACATCTCTCTACAACAACTATCCTTAACCAGCACAACCATGTCCGACGCAGAAGACGCATACAACGAGGGGCCAGAAAACTACGACGACTTCGACCAGCCCGACCACTTTTCCGAGGACGACTTCCAGGAACCAGCCGAAGAAACCAACGGCGATGTGGAGATGAAGACTGCTGATGGGAAGACTATTATAAATGGAGGTGTAGGCCCCGACGACACTCCTCGAGTGAAGACTGCCAAAGAGCTTGCGGTGCCGAAAGAAGACAGAACCACCACGCCATACATGACCAAGTACGAAAAGGCCAGAATATTGGGAACCAGAGCCCTTCAAATATCATTAAATGCACCAGTTTTGGTAGATATTGAAGGGGAGACTGATCCACTTCAAATTGCCATGAAAGAGCTTGGACAGAGAAAGATTCCTTTGGTTGTTAGAAGATACTTGCCTGATGGTTCTTACGAGGATTGGGGCTGCGATGAGCTTATCATTGATCACTAGTAGATAGCATAATAAACATTGTACATTAGAGAGAGTAGAGAGTAGAGAGTAGAGAAACGAACGAAGGATTGAACTATATAGGGGGTCAAATAGATGAAAATGGATGCCAAGGGCTCTATACTGTGTTAGTCTTCAGCCAAATAGATGCTAACACTAAGTATTATCTCCAGCCAAATAGATACTGAAAATATTGAAGTTTTGGTCTAGATGCTAAGGCTCTGAAGTCCCAGCCTATTATGTCAGCCCTTTGCTACTAAATAGGACCAGATTTAACCAATTAGTCTGCAAATCAAAGTCTTGATTCTAATCAATATAAGCATCAAGCCACTTGGATGCCAAAAAGATCTTCTTTCCGTCAATTTGCTCCTTCACAAACCCCTGCACCAATTTGTCAAATACCGGACGAGGCAAACGGTGGTCTGGAGAGTCGATATCATCGACTTTTACCGAACAACAAGCCTGTTTGAGGTCCTCGATGTCTATCACCAAATCGTGGTTGTCTACGTCTTTTGAGTACACCTTCAAGGCATTGTAGATGGTCATTCTATCATCGAATTTCAGTAGTTCGGAGGCCATGATATTAGAAAATTGGGTAAATGTGACTCCCATCCCACCGTTTTCACCCTTGACTCCTTGTGCAAGCATTTCGCTGAGCTGATCGTCGGAGGGAACGGCGATTCCTAGGGTCTTATAAAGAGCAATGAGGTCGGGTTTGGTAATGGTGGAGTCTCGAGAGTCTCCGTCTATTAAGGTGAAGGCATTGCGGAGCTGAGCCTTCTGGTTATTGGATAAGGTATTAAGTGCCAGCATGACTACGGGAATATGATATATGGCAGATTTATGGCAACTGAGAAGACTAGCTGTAGTCAGTTGAGTAGATAATTAAAGGCTATTGGAGTTAGTATGTGGAATAGGGAAATGGAGGGTGAACAGGGGGGATAAGAGTAAGAACAGCAGGTGAACAGTTCAAGCAAGGTGTGAAAAGGACAAAATATCACTCAGTGTGGTTACAACCAAATAGTATGAAGATTCAATCTTCTTCTTATAAAACAGTTAGACCTAAATAACAAGTTCAGTTCTGGAAATTAGTTGTAAATGAGCAACTCTGAATATTTAAGTATAGTCAAAATACTTTTCTGGATATCTTGTATCAGTATTGCAGTTTTATTGTAAACAGCAACACTGGAGACCTAATAAACTGCAGTTCTTTATGATATAACAATAATATTGCAATTATCTGGACAATTGCAGTCTTCAATTAGGAATCTCCCAAAATCTTGGATCAAAAGTAGTTCCTGTAGCAGAGATCAACTCGACTAATCCAGGGTTGCAACTTAACAGTTTACTAGTGTGGTAGCAGGTATATTGGCCGTCACAGTTTCCTTCTGATAGCGTTACGTTCTTGCTTAGCAGATTCACAGTTTCTCAACGGTTTGCTTAACAAGCTCTTTCGTCAACATGTTTAATCCACAGATTCTTATCTCTTCTGGTTCTTGGTTCTTTTTCAACAGGTTTCCTCAAGTTCTTCAGGTTCCTCAGGTCCCTCAGTTCTTCTCTCCGTTCTTTTCCTTAGTTAGTACTTACTTACAACAATCTCGCGTTCTTGATTCAATCCTAACGCTTTGTTTCCTTTCGCAATTCACCTTCTTCCCTTCTTCCCTCTCTCTTCTACACGCGACGTTGATGTTTTGGGCCCCACACACCAACATCATAACATTCGTCATCACTTTCTTTCTCTTCTAGTCTCTTCACCAGCATGGACGCTACGCTATACAACCAGCCGGTTGTCATCGACAACGGGTCTGGTAATCTCAAGGCCGGGTTCGCGGGCGAGGACCGACCCAAAGTCTACGGCAGCGCCGTTGTGGGCCGGCCCAAGTACCAGAAGATCATGGCCGGGGGCGCTCTTGCCAGTGACGACGTCGGTCCTGCCGAAACCTTCGTAGGAGACGGGGCCCAACAACATCGTGGACTCCTTCGGCTCTCGTACCCCATTGACCACGGCGTGGTCACCAACTGGGACGACATGGAACGACTTTGGCATCATACTTACACCCAGGACCTTCGCACCAACTCGGAGGACCACCCGCTTTTGGTCACCGAGGCCCCGTTGAATCCGCGCGCCAACCGCGACCGAATGGGCCAGGTTTTCTTCGAGCAATTCAACGTGCCGTGCTTGTACGTGTCCATTCAGGCGGTGCTCCTGTTGTACGCGTCGGGTCGTACCACCGGTGTGGTGGTGGACTCGGGCGATGGGGTTTCCCACGTCGTGCCGGTGTACGAAGGGTTCTCATTACCCCCAGCGGTGCAACGGGTCGACGTGGCCGGGCGCGACGTCACGGCCCAGTTGGCGCACCACCTCCGCCGAATGACGGGGGTCAGTCTCACGTCGTCGGCCGAATTGGAGATCGCGCGCGCCATCAAGGAAAAAACCTGCTTCGTTTCGAAGGACCCAGCACGAGACGAAAAACTCTACGGCGGTGCTGCCTACGCCCACTACCGCGGGGCCGGCGCGCCAACTGGGCCCAGCGACCTCTTTGCCTCTTACCGTCTCCCCGACGGCCACGCGGTGAACCTTGGGGTGGAACGGTTCCGCGCACCAGAAATCTTGTTCTCGCCCCAGCTCATTGGCTGCGAAAGCCCTGGTATCCACGAATTGGCCGCCACCGCCATTGCCAAAACCGACTTGGACCTTCGCCCGGCGTTGTTCCTGAATATTCTTCTCTCGGGGGGAAACACATTGCTCCCGAATTTCGGCGACCGGCTCCTTTCTGAGCTAAAGGCCCACCACCATGCGGCGTGGGGCGACGCTGGCCGCGTTAAGGTCAAAATCTATGCCCCGCCGGAGCGGAAGTACTCGACGTGGATCGGGGGTTCCATTCTCGCGGGGCTCCTGACGTTCAAGAAGATGTGGGTCACGGCCCAGGAATACGCCGAGGACCCAGAGATCCTCCACCGCAAGTGCTTGTAGCGCAGAACTTTAATACCATGGACCCAGGCCGTGCGAAAAATCATGGGCAAATAGAGCCCCACCGAATGACTATTCTACTCACGAAATGGGCAGAGTTTTTTGCAGCAAAAGGCTTGAAACCGACGTAGCAACGAAATGGAGCTGATGTGGCCTACAGACGGGGCCAAATACAAACTGAATTCTGAAAGCCGTGGACGTAACGAATGAGTGCAGCCTCTGGAGCCAATACGAGCCCTTGGAGAAAACAGCCGAGTTTTAACACGTAGCTGAATCAGCTACTGCTCATGGAGTGTACGAATTTGAACTCTATGCGACCCATTTCGATTTAGACTTCAATGGCGCCCACCAGATACAAGCAGAGGCCCAATTGCCTACAATGGCAGAATAGAGTACAGCATTGAATGAAGACCACTCAAGTATAGATCAATTCTTAGTCTCCATTGAGTTCACGATTTTGTCTGAGGAGTCTGTAGTGTCTCAGCATTCTCCATGCCCCGACCCTAATCTCAATACTTTTACATCAAGATGGAGTTTCTCTCATCCTGGCATTTGACTCTATTTGAGTCTCTTAACCAGACTACTAAACAGACTTTCACAAACTATGTGTCTAAGATGCCATTCAAACAATTCTGGCTTCATTCTAAGTCTGTAGTCTGATTGGGTGACAAGACATGTTCCAGGATTTAATATAAGATCTACTCCAATCAGCGACTCACTTTTTAGATTGCACCAGCAACCATCATACTCTACTCCATTCACATACCTCCTCTCTTCTACATCCTCTACTCTTAGATTGCATTATATTACGAATACACCAGTATACATTATTAGATACAGTAGTATCTGTCTCCAAAATCACCCAACCCAGGCACAATGTACTTGTTTTCGTCCAATTTCTCATCAATACCCCCAGTGATGATCTTAACATCAGGGTACTTGCTGTGGAATGACTCAATTCCTTCAGGAGCAGCCAACAAGTTGAGGAATAAGATTCTGTCCATCTTGACACCTCTGTTCAACAACACCTCCACGGCCATCATGGCACTTCCTCCAGTAGCCAACATTGGGTCCAATAAGAACACATAACGTTCACTAATGTCTTCGGGCAACTTTTCGTAGAAAAGCTTAGGTAAAGCCGTTTCTTCATCTCTTTGGATCAAAATCTTTCCAATTCTCACCGATCTACAACAGTCTCTCAACCCCATTTCCATGGATTCTCCAGCACGAACAATGGAAACACCACAGATCTTTCCTAAGAACTTACACCCGGTATATTCATAGTCTCCGTGGCATTTAATCACCGTTTCTTCCACTGGCAATTGGTTCAAACCCTCTTCAACGAGAAGTCTGATGATTCTGTCTGAGTAGAAAACAAAGTCTCCTCTCTTGGTCAGTTGGTCACGAATAATTGAGTACAACCCAATGAGCTGTTTGGTTTGAGGGAGTAAGATGACGTTTCTGCTGACTTCGTTGGAGCTGGACATTTTGTTGGAGAGAAGAGTGATGAGATATGGTTGAAAAATTTACGATGAGAAAAAAGCTTATCGCGAGTGAAAAATTACGATAATGATGAGGGCTGAAACAGGGTGCTGACGATGGAGAGACACCAAATGTGTAGGATGTACTTACAACAGGTTCGTGATGTGTTCTAGAATGAGTTTTGGGGCCATAGGCGAAACTTTGGGCGAAAACGGTTACTGCTGACAGTTTTTAGATGAGCTTTGGCCAAAAAGGGCCTTAAACGGCTCAAAACTTTCAATAATTGGCCCAAAACTTCAGCTTGTAGCGACTATTTAGGGCCATTCGTCTTCATCGGTCACTCTTCAGTATGATCTACATATTACTTCTTTCCCAATGGCCTCAACAGGCCTATTTGGGTCCATTAATCAGTCGTACGGCTGACGTTTATTAATATACAAGGTCTAGGCTTCGGCCGAAATGAATGGGTTTTCAATGACTTCGGTTCCGGCAACTGGCGAAATCGTCAACAAGTTGTTACCTCTGACAACAACGGTTCCAAGTTCTCTGGTTTCCTTAGTTAAGATTCCCTCGTCCTCAGGGTCTAAATGTTAGTATTCTTCAGCAAACGGCACACTAAGTGGGTAAGAGCATAAATATTCATATACTACAACACCTCAGTTAGTCTGCCTAACGTTTCTGGATCATTATTGGCCTCCTGGTACTCTCAAAATCATGTACATACCTCTGATGTATTCCTTTACGTCATCCAACACCATATTCATCAATTGGTCGAATCCCTTTAACGAACCAACTATCTGTCTTCCTCCAATAAACTTAACTCTGACTTCCTGGTCTCTGTACTTGTTTAAGTCTAATATAGCTTCTCTTTTAGGACCTTCTGGCTTGTTTGCGTTGGAGTTGTTATACCTCCTTCTTTGGTTTTGTTTTTGCTAAATTGTTAGTCTCCTGGCCGTTCTGTATGAGCCTCCGTGCCGCTGGGGCCGCTATACATACTCCTCCTTCCATTTTGCTGATGTTCTAAGAGAAGAACTACTGTCGACCTACAAAAGTTTTGTCTTAATGAGACACCCGTACCTCGTGAAAACCGGACTTGGTAAAACACCCATACACCAAATCATCACTTCTCTACACCCGTGCCTCTCACGCCAGAGTATTTCTTGTGTTTCACGTCAATTTCAATATTTACAACTCTCTTCTCCACCATGAGTGACATCAGCGTGTACGTAACCTCCGATTTGACATCGTCCGAGAGACGTGTGTCGCCCCAATGGGACATCCACTACCTTAAAACCAAGCTCGAGCTAATTACGGGGATTAAACCCCAGTTCCAGACCATAAAGTACTATCCAGTGCAAACATCCAACGAATTCACCATCATCAGCGATGCCAAAACCGCCAATGATGTTGCCGATAAGCAGATTTTGCTCTCGTCTCTCAAAATAGCTCCGTACAGTCGTCTCCACGTGATCGACGCCAACCCAGACTCCGAATTGGCAGATTTGGCCGACAGCGACGAGGAAAAGAAGGCTCCTGGGTTCGAATTGACCGAGGAAGAGTACGCTAAGAAGTCAAATACGGTATTACAGTGGAAAAAAGATAATCAATTGGGCCGATTTGACCCAAACTACGAACAGGCCCGTCAACAGCGATTGCTGGACAATTTGGTGGTATCTTCCAGCATTAAAGTGGGCGATCGGTGCCGGGTAATCAACATTCAGGGCCAGAGACTTGGGGCCGTGAGATTTGTAGGCAAAATCCCCCAATTGGACCCGGAAGATACGTGGGTAGGGGTCGAATTCGATGAGCCCGTGGGCAGAAACTCGGGTCTGATCGATGGCGTGAAGTATTTCGAATGCCGCCATCTCCACGGTAGTTTTCTTCGGCCAAAACAGGTGGAAGTGGGCGATTTCCCTGAGGAAGACTTGTTTAGTGATGATGAGTTGTAAAAATCGGTACGGTTATTTCGGTGCGAAAACCGAATTTTTCACTTACAAATCAACAACAATCTCAAAACTTTCATCCCCAACAACCTGCGGTGTTTGACAGAGAACGTGAGTTAGTTTGGTCTCTAGTTGAGTAGAAGTTGCTGATTGATTGCTGGTATCGAAATGTTTGAGTTTATCTATGATTACGTGGACAGGGAAGCGTTCACCAAGTACTTACGTTTGACCGTGATTGTAGGGTTCTACGTTATCTTCCGTCGGTACTACTCCAAATGGGCCCAGGCCAAACAATTGAAGAGACAGATCGAGCAGGATAAGATTGAAAAGGCCGAAAAGCCGGAAAAGGAAAGACTTGAGAAGTTGGCTCAGGAACTGGAGTTGATTAAAGAAAGTAAGGCATTCGGATGGGGTAAGAAAACAAGAAAAACAGTGAAGTTGCAACAGGCCCAATTAGAGCAGCAAATGGAAGAGCTCAGAGAAAGAAACCAGAGCTCATACGATGCCCAAGAAGACCACGACATCGAGGACTTGTTGGAAGAATAGTTGTGACTGTTGGGCACTGATTTCTGTTGAAGGAGACAGAACGAGACAATTTGAAATACTCTATTGTAATGACACGAAATACTTTGAATAATCGGACCATATACCTTCAACTTTCCACAGAATAACCTCCATAGACAATCTGAATGCTTAGGCTCCATCTTTTTTTAAATCGCATGACTTTTGACTATCTAGTTCGTTTACCTACCCTAATATCATTATTTATAGACATTCTTGTAACCATGGCCCTTTTTGACCTCCTTCCTCTCCTTCAACTGCCGTTGGTGGATTCGTTGGTGGCGTCTTCTCGGGTTCTGCTTATCGCGATCAGCAATAAACCCGTGCACCCTCTGCGCAAAAAAATCGAAGAGCATCGACTGAAAAATTCACTTGTCAAAACTTTTCATTCAACTACTCACAACCAACAGCAAATATGGCAGGTGATCCGTTTCTTTCTGATCCTTCGAGGAAGAGAAAACGTGCCTCCAAGACGAGCCGTCCCAGCAAGGCAAGCAAAACCAAAAATGCGTCCCGGTCGCGAGATGATGGTGAGATATCAAGCGAAACAGACTCTGATGGGGACCAAGGTAATGTCAATTTGGAGACCGGAGATGGACTCTATGACGAAGAAAATGTGTCTTCAGATGAAGAATTCGAACAGGAGAATGAAGCCGATAAGAGAAGAAGGTTGGCCAAACAATACTTGGACAACTTGAAGGACGATGAGCTCTCTGGCCAGTTTAATGATTTCGATGCTGCCGACTTAGATGACGATATCTTGTCGAAAAGATTGCAAGAAGACGTTGCTGAAAACAAAGGGTTCGTCTACAAGTTTGTAGGAGAAAAGCTAGCTTCCCAAATCCATGACATCAGCTTGAAAGTGACGAGAATCGGATGCAAAAACTTGACTGATTTGACCATCAGATACCCTTTCCTCTACACTGTTTCCAAGGATATGGAGCTCATAAAATGGGACATTTCCACACCCAAACCGCAAAGAATAAAGCATATCAAGGGAGGAGCTAAGTACTTCACTCTTAACGAGAAAAACGTCCAGTTGAATAACCACTGGGACCAGATAAACTGCATAGCTGCTTCTCCTGATGGAAAGTATGTGGTCACAGGTGGTAACGATTCCAGATTGATCATTTGGTCCAGCGAAAACTTGTCATGCTTGAAAGTCTTTCTGACAAGAGCAGCAGTTAATTCCATCACTTTCCGTCGTAATACTGACCAATTATACGCAGCCTGTGCTGATTTGAGAATCAGAACCTACTCCATTAACCAGTTCTCGCAATTGGAAATCCTTTACGGACACCAGGACAACATTACTGACATCAGCTCGTTAGGAAGAGAAACCTGTGTGTCTGTTGGATCCCGAGACAAAACCGCCATGTTCTGGAAAATCTCTGAAGAGTCCAGATTGACGTTTCGTGGAGGAGATTCTACAGAGAAGAAACATAAAAGGCCAAAAAAGAAGAAGACTGACGATGAAAATGACGATGAAAGTAAGCCTGAGTTGCCCTTCCACTCTGAGGGGTCTATTGATGTGGTTTCCATGGTGGATGAGTCTCATTTTGTCACTGGTTCTGATAACGGGAACATTGCGCTTTGGTCGTTGGCCAAAAAGAAGGCACTTTTCACCGAAAGATTGGCCCATGATTTGCAGCCATCGCATACTCCATCGCAGGCCAGTGCCGAAACTTCAGTAGAAAAAGCCTCCCAGCAGATACCAGAAAGACAACCATACTGGATCACAGCTATTCACTCGGTTCCCTACAGTGATATCTTTGTTACTGGGTCATACAACGGGACAATCAAGATCTGGAAAATCGACCAGGAGGGCTTGAGATCGTTCAGACTTTTGGGAGAGATCACCAACATAAAAGGAGTAGTTGTGGCCATAAAGGACGTTGAAATCCAAGACAATAAGAAGATAATCATCTACGCTTTGATCAGCAAAGAGCATAAGTTTGGAAGATGGCTAGGAAAGATTCCTGGAAGCAGAAATGCGTTGGTGAGTTTCAGCTTCGATATATAATTGCATACACCTCTGTATATTAATAGATAACCATTCGAACATCTTTATACTTCTCTTTAGAATAATAGGAAGAACAGTACCGACATAAGACCTTAGTATTAATAGATAGGGCTATACTCCATGTAAGACTCCTTTTTATCACTAGGTAAAACCTCGATGTAACACCTTAATAAATGGGACTATACCCGAAGTTGAATAATACATTAGTTGTTCTTTAACGAAACCTACACTAATAATTTAGTTTCGGCTGGCTGAACCTCGCCTATCTATTAATATACACTATGCTAAAATGCTGCTTCGTCGTCCTGGTCGTCATCTACCTCTTCTTCTCCATCATCAAAGTACTTCTCAGCATTATAATCGTCGTCCTCATCGTCTTCAAACTCGTCTTCTATATCTTCTTCCTCAACAAGATCCTCTTCCTTATTGCTAGTAGGGTCTGAGTTCAACGTTTCTGCCATTTCCTTCAACTTTTCCAACCTGGCTTGTGCTATTTCGTCATCTGACTTTTCCTTAACTTTGAAATGCTTTAATCCACCATCACTTTTGAACGACGAAAATGATAATAGCTTCTTCTTCTGCTTATTAGATACCCCCATAACTGAGTACAACTCATCGGGGAATAGCTCCAAATGATATGGGTATTCTTCTATTGTTCTCCCCACCTTCTTTACTTTCTTGTACTTGTCTGAATGTCTTTCTATACCGTCTGAAGACGTGGTGGATTCTTGTCGTTTGGTGGTGATCGATGATCCCGTGTAGAAAGGACCATCAAGAATGAGGTTGGAAAATGCAATTGATTGTCTGGCCACAGACACTTCGCTGTCAGTAAGGGAGGCATTGATGGGTAGTAGTAAGGTGGGCTTTTCTTTGGATAAATCGGTGGACAAAACGTCGGAGTAGTCCAAACCAAAGGGAAGGAGGGCTCGTCCCGAGTTTCTGTTACGGAAAGACATCCTGTATGTTGTGGTTATTCTCTGTCTTACGATGTCCTGGGCTGTCGTTTAAGCTGCAACAACTGGGTAGTGGCATCTCATTGAAAAATTTAATATTCAAAACCCCGGATCGATGCGCGCACGTGATCTGTCATCGACCGACCCCCCTCGGAAATGCCGAACTTGCTTTCCCGATTAGGCTATACATTTCTCACTCATTACAGCCCCAAAATGCAACATTTGTAAACACATGATACGCCAGGATCGAGGACATATAACAGAAATTTTGATGATGGCATCGCTGCGGAGCGAAGTCACTGTCTTTTTCATATATATCCAAGCCATTGCCTGCGAGATTTGCTCAAGTAAGTAATTCTATACCCCCCACAACTAATGTCTGAGACTGCTTCATTAAGCTCTGATACCTCCATGGGCCCAGAGGCTGCTGATGGGACATTGGTTATATTGGTTTGTAGAGCCAAACACTTGCCCAACAGGCGTAAATTGGATAAACAATCGCCCTATGTCACCATACGATTGGGGACCACTGCCAAAAAGACCCCGTCTCATTTCAGAGCAGGCCAAACCCCAGAATGGACCTACGAAATCAGGTTCCAGCTCACCAGAGAGAGAAAGCCGGTGTTGAAGGTCGATGTTTTGGACGAAACCAAGAATGATCCTACACCAATTGGAAATGTTGAAATCGATGGGTCCATAATATTCAATCCGGAGAACAAGAAAATAGAGTATGACGTTAATGGCAAGCCTATAGAGAAGTATATTCATGATAAATGGTATGATTTGACGCTAAATGGAAGACGGGCTGGGATTCTTTACTTGGAAATGACATTTTACCCCAGTGCCCCTGTTGTTCCTCCCAAAATCAGCTTGCCCATGTACCCGGAACATGAACTCGAAGATCCATACCGGGCCCACCACCACCTGTTAACTCCGTCCCAATCCCACTCCCCCAGCCATTCATACAGTAGGAGATCACCTACCCAGGGCCATGGTTTTTCTTCATCCGCACCTTCTCCAGGTAAGGAATTGCCAAAACCTCCTCCTCAGCATATCTCACAATCAAAACCAAAAACAGCAGCAGATGAAATATTTGTTACTGGAAAAGACCCCAGTAAGTTTAGTTCCTTGACTAGCATGTTCAAGAGTTCTGCCGGAAATAACAACTTTATGGATAAGTTCAATGAAAACCCTGAGGTTTTTGTGAATGAGGATAAGCCTTCAGGAAAGTATTCCAGCAAGTTTAATCTGTTCACCAAGAAGTTCCAGAGTAAAGAGAAGATTTCTAACCTCTTCAACCTGTCGGACGGAAGCAAACGTAGCAGTGAAAACTCCGCTAAAAACAGTGCCAGGGGAGACTTGTCAAGGTCGATTTCACCAATTACCGTCTATGATGTGGATAATTTGGACAAATTGGAGAGAGACGTTCAGTCTCGTTACTATCAGTCTCCAACTAACGACTACCATGAAGAAGAACCCAGCCCTCCTCTACCTCCACCTCATTTAGAGAGAGCCTCCAGATCCTCTTCTCCCACACATAGACAGGTTGATGACGAAGTTCCTCCTCCCGTTCCCTCCCACCATTCCCATAAGAAGTCACCAGCAAGAAGAAGGCCACCTCCTGAGTCTCCCTCTACTAGAAGTAGGAGTTCAAAGGACTTGCATGACTTTAAAAACTTGTCTATAGGAAATACCTCTATCCCATTCTCAGCTGATACCATCGGGCTCGAAGACGATGAAGAAGGCGACAACATAGACTCTTTACCTACAAAGGTTTACCTTCTAGATGAGCCTGTTAAATCGTTGTCGCATCCAGGAGCACTGGCAACAGGAGAGATAAATCCAAAGTACTACGCTCCCACACCAAGTGAAAGATTCAACAAATCGCTGAGACTACAGAACGGTAATCCCCAGAAATCTGATGTTAGAGTGGATTATAGAACAAGTGAAACTGGGTATTTGGGTGAAGGTAAATGGGCTACGTCCGCACATCATGCCAACAACTCTCCAACAAAGTTTTCTCCTACTATTTTCGATAGAATGCCGGTGGGGAATGACGAAAATCTTGGTTTTGAAAACAAACCTCACGTTCCTCCAAAAATACCTCAAGGAATGTCGGAAATGGAATATTATGTGTTAGAGAAGGAGAAGTTCTTGAAGGACATCAACGGAAGAAGAATGTAAATCTGGAATACAGTCCGTTATTAGTAGAACATATATGATTCCAGGTAAATAATAATGTATGTAAACGAATTATGGCTCATAAACAGCATTAAAACATTACTGATGTATTGTAAGATCGAAAGAAGATGAAAACATGTAAACCTTGAATCATGCCCAAATGGAAAGCGAGAGGCCAGAAACCGTTCGAATCATGAAGCTAGTAATTAAACAGAGGCAGGTATGTATTTGAAGGTTTTCCTTCATACTGTGGTCTCATTCTATGAAACTATATAGTTTAGTACATACTCTTAGTGAATGGCTGGGTTCATTATTGGCTTGAGCGCTATTGTTCTACATATCAATAAACTGTAGTGTGTATTTAAAAAAAGCAAAAGGTTCGACTATAAACCAGCAAAGAGTAACCGAGTTACGGGAATTCAGTAGTAATTACAACATGATCAGAACTAGAAGGTATAACTGGCAGAAAAAGAGTATTAGAGAGAGAAGTAGAGAAAAATTTGATGAAAAACTATGAGCCTAGGGGAAAAAAAAGATCAGCTAATTTGCAGTTGGCTGCAAAACATTGAACTAACGTACCATTTTTCAAGACAAAGATAACGACTGAAAAGATAAGTGAAGTAGATTCAAATATAATTAGACTTGGACTCGGGAAGGTGTTTTTCTGATTTTGGAAGGACATTTGGAAAATTAACTAGAATACAAAGGATGAGTTTATAGAGGAAGGGATATTATAGGAATAAATAGATTTGTACAAAAATAATGGAAAATACTTTTTGAAAATAGAGTTCTGGATTCAGAACTTCAAGTAAAGTTTAATCGGAAGAAATTTAAATTTGGGTAATAAACTCATTGAAAACAAAAAAAAAGGAGTGAAGGACCTCTACGCTTACAACAAGTAAGCAGCAGCAGCACCAACCAAACCCAAAACAACACCAGTAGTGGCGTCACCACCGAAGTGAGCAGCACCACCATGGGCGGAGGAGGATCTGGTAGAAGCAGCAGCAGCTGAACTAGAAGCTGAAGATTCGGCGGAGGTGGTGGTTTGGATGAGGGTGGAAGAAGAGTGCTTGGTGGATGATTTGCTGGTGGTGGAGGAGTTGGTGTATGGGGCAGAGGAGTTGTAGTAAACTGGAGTTGAAGGAGCTGCTGAGCTGGCAGTAGTAGTGGAACTGGAGAAGTTGGCAGAAGCAACGGCAATAATACCTTTGAAACCGTTTAAGGCGGTGGTAGAGGCAGCAGCAGCAGAAGCGGCAGCAGCAGCGGAAGCAACTGAAGCAGCTGAGACTGAAGAGACAGCAGCAGCAACTGAAGCAACGGAAGCAGCAGAGGCAGCAGAGGCAGCAGATTCAGCTGAGGCAACGGAAGCGGCTGAAGCAGCAGATTCGGCTGAGACAACTGAAGCAGCTGAAGCAGCGGAGGCGGCAGAGGCAGCAGATTGGGCAGAAACTGCTGAAGCGGCAGAGGCAGCTGAGGCAGCTGAGGCAGCAGATTGAGCCGAAACAACTGAAGCAGCGGAGGCTGAAGAGGCAGAAGCAGCAGCAACAGAGGCAGCTGAGACTGAGGAGACAGAAGCAGCAACAGAGGCTACAGAAGCAGCTGAAACTGAGGAAACTGAGGCAGCAGAGACTGAAGAGGATTCTTCAGGAGTCAAAATAGTTTTGGTGATGGTGACAGTTGAGGTTTGGGTAGTGTCATCGGCATCAACCAAGGAGATGGCCAAAAGAACGAATGGAACGATAGATTTAAACAACATTGCGGGTATTCAAAGGATATTCAAGTAAACAATAACTTAATTGGAGGTTTAATAAAGAACGACTAGGATAAATTGGAAAACAAGGGGTAATTACCAAAGGAGGTATGATTACGACAAGTTTATTTAATAAGGAAAGACTAGGGTAAGTGGGCCTGGGATTAACCAAGTGAACGGGAAAGTATTGATATAATAAGTTGTTTAGTAATACGATAAAGAAAGAAAAGAAGAAGAAGGGAGAAAGAAAAAAATTTTGAACGACGAAGGTCAGAGTGAAGTAAGAATTTGTTGATGATTAAGCAAAGATGGTAACGCAACGGGGAATGACAGAATTTTTGACCGCCAATGTGAAATTGACGATTTCTAAGGTCACAAGTGCTCAAAAGTTTATTTACTAGTGCTAATTTGAAAGAATTATTAGTGAATAACAACACAAACGCAAAACTTTCGAAAAATAACGTTTGTAAACAATTAGGGGAAAGGCAAGTACAGGAGTATGTAATAAAAAATACGTTAAAACTCCAAGAATCATAACAAATTTCGGCAACTGTAACTTAAGTCACCGTAATTTTTGTATTGGAAACTGGCAAACTTGTGCGATTTCATGCATCTTTTGTGTACTTTTGGTCCCAATCAGGAAAGAATGTATGACGTTGTATACACGAGCGATGCGGTCTGTGCAGTGGGGCTGCTGCCTCGATCAATAGCTCTTTGTTGAGCATTCATCCCAAACAGGAAATCGGTATTCCAAATGCTGATTGGAAACGGCCGATTTGGATTTTGTGGCTCTTTCTGTGGCTGTTTCTGGGCACTTTACTCCCCAAGTTATCATGTTTTACGTCGTGTTTCGGTGAAAAGTTGCGAACCGTGATAATTTTTTTCGCTTCTCCCATAATTACATGCTTCGTAGTATCGGGGTTGCCATGGTCAAACGGCGTAATAATTTAATCGAATGCCTGTGCAAGTGTGGCCCTCTTTGCTGATTGGCTTGGGAGTGGTCAGGATAGAGTTTCTGCAGTTGACAACTTACACTTGTCTGCAATTAATAATTGATGCAAAAGTAATTTGTGATCGCTGTCTAAATATTTTAAACTCATCACCTGCTCGTTAAGTGTGTCAGTCATCTTTGCAACATTAATTGTTATGTTCCACTGTAATCCTAAATTAGGGGTAAGATATGATGTTTTTGTTTGGAATCCGTAAACTTATGAAACTAGGGGACTCACCCCATTTTTGGCAATTCCAAGATGAGGCGACCCCATGCCAATACCGTAAACAAAAAGGACGAGTTTCTTCGCCGTTCTCCTGAGCACAATTCTGCCTTACTGTACCACGAATTTCGCAAAATCACTAACTGTCAAAATCTGGTACCTGTTGCAGCCACGATCACACCCATACACCGTTTTCAAGTAGAAACTGGAAGATAAGCTCAACGTAGCCGCGAAGTAGTATACAATGACTAGAGCCTCGTCGAAACCATTACGAGGTCATTGGTTGAATCGATCTTATTGATTGTAGAATACGAATATTCCCATTATTAAGATTTGGATGTAGTGCAGAATGACTAATTAGGAAATCTGCAAGTAATAAATTAGCTGCGTCTCTAAATTTTGACTTGAGAAAATTTTTCACCGTTTTCGCCAATTTTGTTCAAAACCGATACAAATTAAACAAATTAGTTTCGTTGAGGAATTATTATTGGATGAACAAGGTTCTGGACTGTGGTATCTTTAGATGCTTCGCCTAGCGATTTCATCTTCCCGGTTAGTCAATTATACCGCCCCAAAGCAGTTCCATTGACCACCTTGGTCTGGCAAAGTTAACTGGTAAGCGAGATCTTTGGTGCACGGATGTTCAGCAGTAGTCACATGATAATGATCACGCGTTTATCAAGTGACCAAAAACACATGATGTAGATCCCGTGATTAGATTTATTGGTTGATTTTCTGGAGCGAGCACACGACCATCATAATTTTTTTTCACTTTAACAAGAACATTTTTCACATACAGTCGAATCTACAGCTACAGTCATAACCACCTATGCTTAGAACATTTACTCGTACCTATGCCCAACCGGCAAAGGCTGGATTTGAGTCTATTCCCTACCAGTCAGCACCTGTCAACAAATATAACCAACAAAGATCTCCTTTCAACTTCAAACCTGCAAAACAAACCGGTAGTCCACAGTTAATACATAACCCTCCACAAGCCATTAACAGCTTAAAGCATACTCCTAAAAAATTCTTACCACCAAATGACCCCAGACATGCATTGCCAATCAAGGCCAACCAATTTTACACCCGTGAACAATTGGATGATATGCCATTAATCAGTGAATACTTACAAAAGAAATCATACACTTTAACTCCAGACATCGTTGAAAAAATTCAACAGTTAAGAAACGAAGACCCCCAAAAATGGACCATCAGAAAAATCGCAAAAGAGTTGGATATTGATATCATGAAAGTCAATGTTTTCACCGGAATAAACAAAGACAGACAACAACAAGTTGCTAATGAAATCAGTGAACTGCAAATCAACTGGAGCGAAAAGAAACTTAATGCTAGAAATGACAGAAAGAAAAGAACGGAAATGTGGTTAAGAAACGAATACTGATCTACTGTATATATAAGTATTTGTCTTAGCTCTCATGTATATTTAAACTATGTAAATAACCACGAGAATCATGCATGCAAAAGGGTATCCTTGTAGCTTAAGATGTTAGCACCACTCAAGTTAACTTCTTTTGTTCGTTTTCGTATTCATTGGTTACAAGAATATCTAAGTCTTCCAAGTTTTGCTGAATATTGATCTTGAAACTAATGGTAAATTCAATAATCTTCTGAATTCTGTCATGTAAATAGCTCCTCTGTTTGAATATCTCATGATTCAATTCATCGAACTCAATAGATAAATTTTGGAACTTATTTTCAATTTCAATGAACCCTTGATTTGTATTGATCTTAATGGATCTGAGTTCTCTTTCTAACTTCTCAATTTGCATTGAATAAGTATTGGTATCGTAGATCATGGTGTCATAAATTTCAGTATAAGTCGACTTATTGGCAGTCAATTTGGCTTCTAATGAGTCAATTTCTTCTTGTCTTTCTGATATCGATTCGTTAAGCAAATCAGATTCTTCTTGAATCTTTATTGCCTCATCTTGATCTCGATGAATTGTAGTATTCAATTGAGATTTAAATTTCAACAATTCAATCTTTTCATCCTTCAACACCCTGTTTATAATCTCATGTTGCTTGAATAGATTGTCAGAATTATTGAGAATATTGTTATTCAACTGTATCTCGAAATTATGAGGGTAATTGGAGGGAATCTTATAAATCAAGTTATTATATTGCTTGATGAAATTATCAAGACTCTGATAATTCTTACTTAACTCAATGTTTTTATCATCAGTTTTCCCATTTAAATCAATCAATCTATTGTTTACTAAATCAATTGATTTCGATAATTTGTCCCTTTCATTATTAAGACTATTAATATCATTTATGGTATACCCTTTGCCATTGAGGACTGATTCAATTTTCAGCTTTTCTTCATTAATTTTATTCAACTCATCAATGCAATTATCAATTTCTTGTTGAATTTTTGATAAGATTTCTGACCATTTCGTTTTTCTCGAATTCATCGTATCTAAATAAGATTGGAATTTAATCAAATCATTTTCCAAGGCTTTGGACTTAAGTTCAGTATTCTTAAGTTCATTGAATTCATTGTTTAATGAATTATATTCATTCAGAAGATCTTGATTAACTGAATTTAACTGTTTGATTTCATCAATTAATTTTTCGTTGGTTTGGTTGAAATCATTTACCAAAGTTTGATAGTACTGACTGTAGTCCTCATTTTGATCAATAAATGAACGATAGGAATTCATGATATAGTTTATAAAATGTTTATCAAATTCATCTGCCGATCCAATTAATTCTTGTTCATCAAAGTTCAACAATGACAAATTTAACTTAACTAGCCAGTATAACATTCCCAAAATAGCTGACCAATTCGAACCACCTACAGCAGTGATTTGGGACCGATTGATACTATCCAAGTAAGGATAATTCAAAATCTTAAGAACATTCGTTACTTCTGTTTGAATGGATTTCGTGAATTTATAATTAGGGTCAATTTTATTGTACAAGAATTGAAATATTAGAACAAAATCTTTCTGTGTGGGTTGTTTAAGAGTTCTCGAGGTTAAGGAGTGGTTCATCTCTAATTCGAATTTGTTGATAGAAAGAAAATCATAGATTTCTTGCTGTATCAAGGATTGATAGTTCTTATCCTTTAATGGTCTTTGATCAGTTTTGAGATATGAAGGTTGAATGGTTTGTGATATTAGGGGTTGACTTGATTGTGACTGAGATTGTTGACTTGAAGAAGGAGGATTGAGGTTATTACTTTGTCTTCTCTTATTAACTGAGGCAGGAGTTGATAAAAGAGTTGATCTTCGTTTAGCAGAACCATTGAGGTTATTTATGGATTCAAGAAAATTGGGGGTATTATTATTGGAGATTGTTGACGACCTTATGCTGGTTCCTAGAAGACTCGACCGGGTAGCACCGGCCATGGATAGACGTTTTGGCTTTCGAATCGAGGAAAGTAATGCGTGAGTATCCGAGTTCATGATATAATACAATAGGGTTGATTAAGTATGGATACTCTTAAGTATAGTACAATTGATATGGATGATAGGTGGTGCCTGTCAGTCGTTGTCTGTGTATGTTCCCAGTCTTCTCGATTTGGTATGTTCTTCTCTACTACTTCTTCTTCTTCTTCTTCCTTTGTTTGTTTTAGCGTTTGTGGATTTATTTTGGTTTTGGTTTTGATTCTCGCCAAAGTACACGACCCCGACCAAAAGGTAAACA
The DNA here is from genome assembly GCA_003708205.2 of Isabelozyma gotoi. Taxonomy (NCBI): domain Eukaryota; kingdom Fungi; phylum Ascomycota; class Pichiomycetes; order Serinales; family Metschnikowiaceae; genus Isabelozyma; species Isabelozyma gotoi. The sequence continues at coordinate 126,526 of PPNP02000015.1, read as the reverse complement.
AAGCACCGAAGTGACGTACAGAAGTTTCCTATACTGATCAACGGTGGGGCAGCTACAGGACGTATAGAAGGGTGTTGAAGGAGTGTAAGTGGTTACAGGGGGTGTATCGATCTTACGGGGTGAAAAATACGGGGTTTATAGGGTGCACATATTCAAAAGAAATTGTGATGACATATTACGGCAGAGTGGTATCACCGGGGGGTGTGTATATGAGACATACTAAGAAAAGATATTATATAACTCAAGAAGTAGAATATACGTAACGTCATATCTCTGTATAAGTTAATTGTGTCAGATTTTGGTTATAGTTTCTCATTTAGCGTTTTAGGTTTCTCTGTTACGGTTTATTATTTGTCAACTTTTCCATTTGGCCCAGTCAAACACTTTTCGTCGTTTCTTTTGTGTAAAAAAAAACAGAAAAACAAAAAAAAAATGAGTGTCCTTTTGTTAAACTAAAACAGGCCCTGAATTTCTGATAATCCTTATTTCACTAAAACTTATCATATTGACTCTCCATATATCGTAATCATTAGGTCGATTCATCTTCTAGGATATAAATTTAGATTTTATCATCAAATAGTTGTTGTATTCTTTCCTTTACTGCATTTGCTCTCCTTTATTTTTAGTCACTTGCTTACACTATTTCAACTTTGTCCTAACCTAGTTCCGGTGACGTTTATTCCTTCAGTCCCCGACCTTCCTCCAACTTAATCCATCATGAGTGGTAAACCTTCTACTCCTATCAGCTCCCCTAAGATCCCAAAGAATGTTAAGTTGAACCCTCCATCCACTCCTCCTTCAAAATCCAAACTGAAGAGATTATCCGGGTCTTTTTTGAAAACTCCTGATAGACATGATGACTCTCTCCCATTTTCCCCTTCATTGAAACGATCTAATTCGGGGACTATAAGATCTCCTGACTATAAATTATCCGAAAATCCGAATATTCAGTCTCCTTATGGTTCCAATTTATTAAAGACTCCTCGTCATACTGATTATGACTCGGATGAAAATACTTCATCAAATAGATTTAAAGTGCAAAAAACTCCTCAGTTTTTCAGCCCTGGTAAGAAATTATTTGATGATAATTCTAGTCCTTCTAAGGAAAATTTATCCGAAATCAGCCTACAGTTAAAGAATAAATTAAGTTCTGCTTTGGGGAAATTGCAACTGCAGAAACAAAGTCATGAGGACACCAATAATAAATTGAATTTTACCGAATTATCCTTTACCACCATAAACGAATCTCCTAGTAAAAAATTGAAATCAAGTCTTACTGACAATAAATGGTCTCCATCGTTATCGGTTCAAAAAGCCAATTTGAATTTACAGACATTACAGCAATCACCAATTCCCAAAAACTCTCCCACCTTTTCTCAATTCACCAAATTTGATACTGTGGATTTGAAGCAATCTCCAATCGATGATGAAAGTAGATTCGTAAATATTCCTTCACCAGATGAAGAGTCTAGTGCTCATAATGCTTTGTTGGCAGCACTTTCAAGACAACGGAGAAAATCAAGATCTTACAGTAATAGTTCTTCACCCAATAGACCCAAAGTCATCAATAATGAAGCATCGATATATTCTAATGTATCCCCAAGCATAGGAGCCAATGCATCTTCATTTAACCACCATCCTGTGAAATTACCGTCGTTGAACATGGCATTGAAGGCAAGAAGTGAACTAGATGAATCCGATAGCAGCCCCAAGAACAACAATGGAAATAATGAACAAGACGCAGTGTTATCTCTCATGTCATTATCTTCTCCCCAATCTGTCAAATTCACCCATAGTAGGAACCAAAGTCTTAATAACAACTCACCTCCTTCTTACGCTTCGTCCATTAATCAAAGTCCTCAAAATCAGCATGGCCAACCATTACCAGTTTTGCCACCAATTTCTGGATTGATTCATTCAGTTCCAACGGGTTTGGCAATCGGTACTGGTGACCGAGTTGATGACAATGATGCCACTGACATCGAAGAAGAAGACACTGACGATGACATTTCTTCCGATAAATGATCCATGACACTATTCACGATTCTTTAGTTCCCTTGTTTTCAGTTTTTTCGCTTTACGTATACGTATTTTCACGACTTGGATGGTCTCCACATCATATTCAATTCTAATTTATGGCATCTTCAACCAGAATTATCATTCACATATTTAACATGCAAATTTCTACGCCCAAATACTCTATATGTGTATATTTAAGTAATATAGATTCATGTCTCAGTTGCAGCAACTGTCAAATTCGCATTGGCACTTTCATGCATATTGATGTAGATGAAATATCTTATCGGCAGTTACAGTTCACAATGCAACGTATGCAACATCATTGAATCAGTACCATAACCATGGGGTTTGGTTTTGTCACAGTGAAGAGTCGGCGAAGACTTGAGGCGAATGCTGGCCTTCTGACTGGAGAATTGCGTTACAAAACCAAATACCAGGGTTCTGTCCGGGGAACCTGCTCCTTAAGTATCTTTCCTGGCCGTCGTTGTTGTGGCAAAAGAAGTTGTACCTTGCAACCGGCTTTAGTCACCCCATGAAGAACATAGATAGTTGCAACCTAGGTATCACACCCGTACATCCCGACCTCCACTCAATTAGGCAATGATCCCTTTCAGAAATGCAACCCCACTCCAGCCACCCGTGCACCGCATATGCAACAATAATCGTGAATTCATGTTGAAAACTACAATCCCCAATTGCCAGGTAAATATCATTCTTTGTAGCAGTTATGGTAGTTAAAGAACAGATATTGAGCAATTGGAAGTACCGGGAAGCTTCAAAACCCGATGAAGAGTGGCAATTGGCCCGCAATGATACTTACGGAAATCAGATCCACTTGGATTTGTTGAAAAATGGAGAAATTCCTGACCCCTTTTATGATCAGAATGAAAAATTGGTCCAATGGGTTGGTAAGAAGGATTGGGAATATAAAACTGAGTTCAGAATTGACCCCAACCTGAAAGTTCATTGGTTAGTTTTCGAAGGTTTAGATACTTTTGCTACCATTTATGTCAATGGTGTGAAATTGTTAGACACAGATAACATGTTTAGAACGTATAAATTAGATTTATCAGACAAAGTAACCGAGGAAGTTAATGAGCTTCGAATTCTTTTTAGAAGTGGCTTGTTGGAAGCACGTTCTCTCGAGAAGCTGCACGGTCAGGAGCTCTCTTGTTGGAACGGGGAATTCAGCCGTTTGCATGTTAGAAAAGCTCAGTACCATTTTGGATGGGATTGGGGTCCCTTGTTAGTTACTTGTGGTCCTTGGAAGCCGGTAAAGTTGGTAGAATTTGAAGTAGGAAAGCTTGTTGATTTTGATATCGATTACAGCTTTACTAAAGAAGACTTGAGTGAAGTTGAAATTGAATTTACCTCCAAAACTTCTCATCTGGACGTGGAATTGACTACGAAAGTTGAAATCTTCTTAGAAGATAAACTTGTCCAATCTACTACTGTTGGCTATAAGGTTGTGTTACAATCTCCTAAATTATGGTTCCCTTACAACTACGGTCCACAGACAAGATACAAGGTCGTTGCAACGTTGTTATACCAAAACGAGATTGTTGATACTAAAACTCAACTCCTAGGCCTTAGAAAGACTGAATTGGTACAAGAGCCATTGAAGGATGAAGAAGGAAAGTCATTTTATTTCAAAGTCAATAACATTCCTATCTTTGTCCAGGGATGCAATTGGATTCCTTCTCACTCCTTTCATAGTGCCACTACGTTAGAGCACTACGACTCTTGGTTGAAGAAAGCCAAAGAAGGAAACTTCAATTTGGTCAGAGTGTGGGGAGGAGGAATCTGGGAAGCAGATTGGTTCTATGATCTCTGCGATGACTATGGAATTTTGGTATGGCAGGATTTCTTGTTTGCTTGTGGGTTATATCCTGCTTACGACTCCTTGGTGGAGAATATCAAGTATGAGATCATTGATCAATTGAAGCGGTTGAAACAGTACAGTTCTATCATAGTTTATGTTGGAAATAATGAAGATTACCAATTGGCTCAGAGTTTAGATCTTAAATGGGATCCTCAGGAGCCTATTACGGAAAAATCAGTCTTCCCTGCTAGATTGATATACGAAGTTGTGATTCCGGAAGTAATCAACCAGATTTATGCAAAAACTCCTATCAGTTATCAATATGGTTCTCCTTACAGTGCCAGTGACGACCCATCAAAGTACATTCGTTGTGAAGATCCAACAGTGGGAGACATTCATCAATGGAACGTTTGGCATGGTACCCAGGAGAAGTACCAGAACTGGGACAAGTTAATTGGTAGATTTGTTTCTGAATTCGGAATGCTAGCCTTCCCAAGTGTAGACACCTTGAAGAAATACATCACGGAAAAGGAGTTGTATCCTCAATCACAGACCATGGACAGCCACAACAAATCTGATGGATTTGAGAGGCGGTTGGCTTTGTATGTTATGGAGAACTTCCAGGTAAAAGACATGAGTTTGGAATCTTGGGTGTACATCACTCAATTGATGCAAAGTGAATGCTTAAGGTATGCCTATCGTTTGTGGAGACGTAAATGGGGTCAGAATGAAGATAGAAAATGTGGAGGAGCCATCGTATGGCAGCTTAATGATTGTTGGCCCGTTTCTTCATGGAGTGTAGTCGACTATGAGTTGGTGCCTAAGTTAGCCTTTTACGGAATCAAGAGAGAATGTGAACCCATTGTTGTGGGTATCAAGAGAAACGAAACGATTGTCAGAGAAGAAGGAGAACCTGATTTACTGAAGATCACTCCCTTGCATGACTATGCTCCTAGATTCTACGACTGTGACGTTTGGGTTGTTAGCTCTTTATTGTCAGACAAGACAGTAGATTTGAAGATTCTGGTCTACGATACTGAATCAGGAGAGTTCAAACAGGAAAAGACGGTTGTGGGAGTAACTATTGGAGTTAACAGAACCCAAGAAATAGTCGAAAACTTACAAGTTCTGAATAAAGACGTGGTGCAAGCTCAGATTTTTGACGGTGAAACTGTCATACACGAATCCAGTGATTGGCCCCAACCGTTGAAGTACATCAGATGGCCTAGTACTGACATTAAAACCTCTACTGTGCCCTCAGAAAATGGCAGTTTTAAAGTCGAAATGCAAACAAACAGCCCAGTTAAAGGTGTTGAGGTGCAAATCGAGCCTCCAAACTATGATCTTGATGATAACGGGCTAGATATGTTCCCTGGTACTACCTACACAATAACCGTCAAACCCAAACACCAATCGGGGGCAGGAGAACGTAAGCAGGACCCTGTAATCCCCCGGATTTCGGTCCGCTACTTGCAGTAAAGGCGATGAGACGGATGACGATTACCCCAAAAAAAAAACTGTATCCAATCACCTCTATTTAGTAGTAATAAAAGTAGCCAATGACTGCAAATCTGACATAAGCCAGCGACCAAACCCCGCACCCGTACACCCATCACCTAATTATCTCTGCGATCACCTCATTGGCCAAGTCCGGAACCGGAGATGCAAGTCGTGTGCCATTGCCTAATTAGTGCAAAAATCCCTTTGACAGTGAGTTTCTTGTCCTTTCTTTTTTCTTTTTTCTTAGTCAGCCAAATACAAAATTCCATAGTTAAGGATTTCTTGCACATAGACAGTAAAAAAAAAAAACGAAGTGGAATTTACTAGTAGATTTGTCATATAACCTCATAAAAATTTTATCGTATCATCATCATCTTGAAATAATCAGGCTTTTTCCGTTATCTTTGTATTTATTATATATTCCAGCCCTTCCCCTACTATTCCTGATACTTAGTTAGTTATCCTATTTATTCCTACAAATACTATTTGTTGATACAAGAAAAGTGGAGAGATATCACGGTTACACGTCCAAAATGAATGTATTACTCTTATTACATCCTACCGTGGTTACTGATGAACATTTGGTGGAGTCCATCAAGCAAGAAGTGAATGAAAAGTACGGAGGTACTACCATTACTCAACATATCATTGATCGTGTTGCTACTGGTGCCATAACATTGAGCAATGATACCTATGATTTAATCATTTACAAGAATCCTAATACTGGTGATAACAATCGTCATATTCCAAGTCAAACCATAGCATTATTAGCACAATACTTAAAGTTCAATGGTAAAATAACTGGTGATTTACCTCAGGATCAAGTTTTAGATGTGATCATGGGAGGATTAGTCATCGATGAAAAAGACAGTAATAGTTGGATTAAACCAAAACCAATTGAATCCGTGTCTATTCCATTGAAGAAGAAAACTACTGGAGGAGCTTCCAAATTAACCTCCTTCAAAAAATTGTCTGATGGTCCTAAAAAACTTCCAGTATTCAAAAAATTGTCTTCCCCTCAGGCCAATTCAGGTTCAAGTGTTGGATTAACCGACACCTCAGCTTCTAATACCGATGAAGAAAATGAAGAAACTAGTTCTATGAAACGTAAGTTGGCTGAGACCAAATTAACTTACTTCAGTGACTCTGATGATGACAATTCTGATAATGAAGACAACGAATTTATCAACGAAAATGAATTGATTAATGACTCTGATAACTTGGGAATCGATCTTATCATTCCTAAGAAGTGTGAATTACCAAATGGTAAGAAAAGAAGAAAGGCATGTAAGGATTGTACTTGTGGATTAAAAGAATTGGAAGAAGCAGAAGATTCTAAACAAAGATCCTTACAAGATACAATTCTTGGTAAAATGGCACAACTGGCTACTTTAGAAGCCATTGAAATCGAAGAAAGATTAAAGAAGCAAACCCAAAAGAATGCTGTCAAGTTCTCTAATGAAGAATTGGCAGAAATCGATTTTACTGTTGAAGGTAAGACCGGGGGTTGTGGTTCTTGTGCCTTAGGTGATGCCTTTAGATGTGATGGTTGTCCATTCCTTGGTTTGCCTCCTTTCAAGCCCGGTGAAGTGGTGACCATTGATAGCTTCGGAGAAGACATCTAATCACCATTATTTATTCATTCAATTCGTTATTAATATTTCCGTTGCATTCAGTGTTTGGTTTCACGTATAAAAAGTATTGGTTCAGGTTGACTTTCCTTATTTATTATTTATTATTTATTTATTAATTCACATATTCACGATGACGAGTTGTAATAAAGTAATTCATATGCTCACGTTGACAAGACGTAATAAAGTAATTCATATACTCACGTTGACGAGAAGTAATAAATTAATTCGTATATTCACGTTGACGAGACGTAATAGAAGCAATTCATATTCTCTGACAAAGCGTAATAGAAGAAATTCACATAGTTCTTGCACATTTAATATTCTTATTCACTAGAGGCACATACATGAACATGAAACTATATACGTAGAGTAACAAGTACCTATTCGCAGCCCTATATATTTAATAACACCACTTTTTAAATGAGTTCCATCTAAAATTTCCTATCTATGGTCAATATAATAAAACTGGTCAAGAAAAAGGTACTTCGTGATGTAATCACATTTGCCTAGACATATACGTAGAAGTATTAGCAGGGTTCTGAGATATCCAAATCCTTACAGACGCCATATCTATGACAAATTAGTATGCTGCCGACACCATTGCTGTCTGTCTGTCTTCTTAACTATTTATTAAGGTTGACCGGTACAGGCATAATTAGCAAGTTTAACTTATGTCTTAGAAAGGGGACCATTAAAGTTGCAACCACTAGAAGTCAGTATCCCATCCAGCTGCGAATTAGGCCCTGGAACATTGCTTATTTCAGCATTATCAAGTTGCAGTAGTTTGCATTTCATAGCCATATTTCTTGGTTTTCTGGAATGCTAATTAATCCATATTGCGTCCCCGGTAATATGTAAGAGAACAATTAATTAAACAATAGGTAACTATTTATTACATTGACTATTATGGACGCTGAAAAAACACGTTGGGAAGACTTTTAAACTTCAGAAGTTTCCAAACATATGAAAACAATAAAAGTGTATTCATAAAGTGTAAATGTACAATAGGTTAATTCTCGAAAACAAGTAACAACTCCGGAGCACACAAGGTACGATGACTTGAGCCTGATCATACTGCAAATCATTTGGAGTAAAGGAGGTAATTTCGATGCCAATTAGACTTTTGGTCTTAAAAAAGAAACACGACATTTGGGAACTATACTAGTTTAAGCACAATCGCTTGGTTTGCAATTAAATGAAACCAGGCTATACATCGTTGAGTTAGCTGATGTCATAAACATGTTTGACGATTGACGATTTCGACCGCTATTTCTTTTTCTTACGTAAACTGAAACTTAATAGCATCAAAAAAATTTTTAATGTGACATAAGTGATGTTTTCGCTAACATTGCTGATGACATTATGTCACCAATTAACAGCACCTGGCATGATGTTCATCATGTTTATCATGTTCATCATGTTCATCATGTTCTTGTGACACTTGTCGGAGAACAGATGTGACCTCCGAGAGGGGTCCAGGGGCGTACCGCCGATTGAATAAGGAGACAGTAATATCTTAGAGGTAAAATCTACTTACAGTCATCGATGACAAATTTTAGTAAAGACAGTTAGTAGAAAAAGTTAAAATTTTGGAATGTAACCGACTTTGTAAAAATAACACTTCCTTTGCACGAGAATATGTCAATTCAAAAATAAGAAATACTGCTTTTTCGAATAATAGCAAATAAATTACATCTGTTTATAACTTAGTTCCTTCCAACCTAATTCAAGAAAAGTGGTATGGCACTGGTTATTTTGCAATGATATTTTCTCTTGAAATTTGGAACCAAAAAAAAGAAAGACCGAAATCTAAATTTTCATGTCTCAATTAACTGTAAGTTGACAACTGCTTTAAATAGCTTAAGTTGTTGAAATATCTTGGCAAGAGTAGTAAATAACTTCAAAACTTTAAATAAAGTTTGTCTCCCTAAATTTTACGTATTTTGCATTAAGAGACCCTGAACCGTTTAAAAATGTTATTTTTTTTTTTGCAAGATGTATATGTTTGTGTTATGTCCTGACACCTGAAGAGGCTTTATTTTTTTAACTTATAGCGTTTATTCAAATTTGAGTTTTAATCTAGACTAACACTTTATACGTTAGACTTAAACTTTGTTTTTTATTTTAATTCAACCAGGTTTGCAACATTAATAGCATTGGTGCTACAGATGGACTGTGCTCGAAATTCTTTTCGCAAAACAAAAAATATACAAAAAATATACTCATTTGGCCGAATAATAAATTTTTATTATTTTTGTTCACAGCCACTTTAGCGTAAATTTTAGGTTGTCAAAAAATTTAAGCATAATTCAATTTTTAGAAATAAAATAAAAAAAAAGGTTATGAAGAGCTCTCACTACTCAATTTTATAATATGTCGGGCCGACATTCAGAATAAAAGACTAATTAAAGGTTTGAAGAAAGTAGGTAAGTTGCTTCCCGGGTTTTAATATGTGAGAAACTTGGACCAGAACTTGTTAAGAACCTTAACTATTACATTTTGAAGAAATTTGTTACCTATCAAATAATAATAGAAACGTCTAAAGTCAAATAATCCGGCACCGTTTGTTTAGAACATTCCAAATGTAAGAAATCTGTTAGAAACTATTATTAGTTTATCCGAAACGTTACTCACAATTGAAAGATAAATACATCTATACTTAGCCTATCTATACTTAGCTTTTAACGGCTACCCTGTCGTGGTAAGGTTATTCGATCACATGATTTTATTCTTTACATCTAGGCTTATACAACAAAGTCGGTAAGGACTCATAACTGAACAAAAATGAGTGCAATAAAAAGGAAAAATGCTCCTGGACAATTAGACGAGAGGTGAAATCCTACGAACGTAATCTTAACAGTATAGTTGACAAACCATATTCCAATTTCATAACTTCGAAGTAATGTTAAGTTGCCATCCCCGTTCAAGAGAAGTAGTTAGGCCGTCTGGTAACATGCACTACCTGTATACATGGTTGTAATCAATTCAGCCTCGTGCCTTGTTGGTAAGAGGGATTATATAAGGTGAGCGCCCAATCTATAAAAAAAAAAAAACCAAACGAACCCTAGCAAATGATTAGTCTGGTTCAGTTCATAAGTCAAGTGTTTGCAGTTGACTTCCTGTTTTGGTTGTTGCTTGCAAAAAAAGCTGCCTTTAGTCTTAGGATCCACACAATCGCAAAGACAAACCCGAACTTTTTCTGATTTTCTTTTCTCTAATCAGATATATTATTTTTTTAGCATTTGCCTCCACACATATTTTCTATGTTAGTGAGGTAATTTTCTATGTATGTAGTCCTAAAGAAGAACAAAAAATATTTTTAACAGAGTGCGTAATGCATGATGTGGATGCCGGGCAATTTCAGGCAGTTATAGTGAGTGGCTTATACACCTACCGGTCAAACCTGCAAAAAAATCCGTTAATTCGGTATAACACTAAACCGAAAGTTCGAATTTTTGCACATGCTCACTAGATTTGAAGAAAAAATTTTTTGATGGTAAACTGCTAATCGATGAAAGAGATTAAACAAGGCAGTACTGTCATATAAATGCGATAAGAAAGAAGAGCTCCAGCTTGAGACCTTGTTTGAAAAATGAAGTCCTCGGCAAAAACAATAAAACAGCTTAGAGAGATTTTGAAGCATCAGAATGTAAGCAAGATCTATTGTATCAGTTCTCTGTTTGTTCGGTATTCTTTGTTCCTGATTTTCTCTAACTGATTTATTTGACTTAAGGTTTAAAACTATTTGGTCTTATTTTTTCGCCAACATTTTTTTCTTCTGTAGTCGTTTTAGTAATAAAAATAATTAAAGCAATATTCATTTTCCTTGGTTATAATCCTCATGCTGACATGAATCATAATATTTTTCAATTTGAAGGGTATTGTTATTGTAAATTGTTTGCCAGCATATCACCTCCTCAGAATAATATTTAAAAATGTGTTTGGTTTAGTGAGCGAAAATAAATTTCTCACAGCATGGTTCAAAATAAGATTAGTACCTTTACCATATATGCCAGATGGTTTAAAAAATTTTTTTTACAGGCCAATCGAAAGCGGTTAGAAATTTCGAAAAACGTTTAACAATTGTCCAGCTTAACTGCTGCTCTCGGGTGTGGTCTTAACCTGCTAATAGTGAAGATCAATGATTTTAACTTCGTTTCACATACAGTAAAGACGGTTATTTATTTATTTTTTTTATTATTTGGTTGACTTCCCGTGACATTTCTGTGGTATTTTCGTATTATTTTTGTATAGCCGTTGATGCTACGAAGACATGAGGAGTGATATGACGATTAGGAATTATGGTAACAACAACCGATACAGAAAAATAATAAGGCAAGAATAGTGGCAAATAATTAAATACAATATAAGATTCCATCCGGTACCTTACTATAACAAACAAAGTGATGTCATATTTTATTGGCTAATCTCTGTTTTGTTGAATAAAAACCGAAGAAAAGATAAATCGGATGGTATTATTATAAGGATAATATTTTTTTTTCTCTTCATTCTCTTACAAATTCACTGCATTAACGGCTTATTCAATAAAATTAAAAGGGGAACTAATACAAAATTGGCTGTTAAAGGCTTTTCTGTTTTAGCTTCAAGACATTTTCGGATTTGAGATCTTTATGTCTGACCGTAAATCAACCAAACTCATAAATAAATAAAACTCATGTAAATCCAACAACTGCATCATTCGTGAATTATTAATGTCCACAAAAGTAAAAATAATTTGAACTTGTTTAAGCATCTCTTGAAAAATAAAAATTGATTTGATTTTATATAAGCACCTACAAAAAAATATCCAGAACCCTCCTCCTCTTGTGGTTCTTTAATTTATTACATTAATGACCAAAAAATGAAGTTGCCGACAGCTCCACAACTTGCGGTTAGAAGATTTCTTCCCATTAGGGGCTCTAGTCTTTATTTAAGCTGAAGTTTAAATGAATAGTACAAATCCACAAATTTAATTGAGTAAGCAATCAAATCTTACGATAATAAAACACCAGATTGAATCATAAAATAAAATAAGATTACATCAGAATCAATATGCAAAAAGGCCATTCGGAATTAACCAAGTTTTTTAGGAAAGTTTAATTTAAGTAACAAATTCTATAGCTAGATTTAATGATAAGGCGAGAAATCTGGTGCAATGCAAGGCTCTTCAAATATCCCATCATCATAAGCTACAGAAAAGCAGGCTCAACAAAGCAGAAATAAACAAAAAATAGAAATTCGTGGACACAAAAAAACACTTCGAATTATGTGAAAAGACACCGAATAGGAAATAATATGGATCTTTTCGTCATAAAACGTCCTTTCAATTTCTTTTATTTTGCCCATCCCAAGTGATTACAGAGTAAAGAAAAAGAATGTAATACCTTCGAATTTTACAAATCTCCGTCCATGGCATCAATAGTGAATCTAGTTTATGATCAGTTGATTCCGATAATAATTTCACTTGAGTTCCCAACTTCACCGTTTACTCCTTTAAATGCCTCTCCCAATTAAGTTTCAAACAAAAGATATTTTTGATTGTTCATGCAAGAGAGTGAAGGGGAAAATCGATTAAATGTTCCCAAATTTATCATCAGTTCAAATGGCCTGCACCTATTTCTGCTACAGTAAATCAATGGTTGAAATGTCTACTAGTTTCACTATAAACGATTTATTCTCTCTTTAAACCGAACAACAATATTTTTGTACTAGTATTTTATCTTGTTTGATGTACTCTTTTGTTCGTTGCCCTTTCTTAGTTACATCACCACAAGATTTAGCGTGGCCGTTAATAGACGATAGCTACCATTGGTAGCTAGGGAATGCATGCAACTTTCCTCAAAAAAAAAAGTCCAATGTATGATGAGTAATGCGCCATGTCGAAAATATTGCATGTCATGCATTGAGCATGCCCATGCGGCATGCCAGTTAAGGACTCCTACTGTACAATCTACAGTTCGGGGGTGGGGGAGGGGGATAAAAAAAATTGGAGGACAGTTCGGAGACAAATAGGGACTTGACCTAATGTATAAGATTTTGAGCATCACCTGCGTACAGTGACTTAACTCGGTAAGTTTTCGGGATATAGCTAAAGTTTAATTGTGTTTAATAAGAGTAATGAATTTGACTAACTTTTTGGTGTCCTATCGGCTAATCAGTTAATGTGACGGACGAAAGGAATCGCCCTAGATATCTTATCTATAAAAGTTAGACAGTACTTCAATGATCCACATTACATGTGGTTGACTGTTGCCTGATTATAGGCGGAAAATATGCCACCCGGGTTCTTCCATATCCCGATCACCATGAAGCAGATTTCTCCCTTGTATGGTTCAAATGACAAACAGCTGCGAATACATATCGTTGCTCTTTGGGGCAGCTACCTTGGAGATTTACTTCAGAGGCAGTTTGTTGGGGCTAAATCATTTTAAAGTTCACTCTTTCCAAAAAAGCATCATCAGTTGAGAAAAGTTTAAGCTGCAATGCTTAAAGCTGTATTGAGTCGACAACCCATCTAAATCTGATTGAAGAACTCTCATACTTCTAATCCATACGATACAGAAAGCTTAGAGATCGGTAGTCGCTTTTCCTACTTGGGCTGCAACATAATTGCACATGTAATCCAAACGCAGAATTTTTATCTGTGTTATCTGTCGTCGATTTAAACCTGCAAAGCAGATTTTGCAAGTTCCGGCCAAATGATTTTTTGCAGGTTGGACCTGTGGTGTTCAAAAAATAATCATTGCCATAATTTGCGGTTGGTGCACGACCATGTCCTGGCTAAATGATAACCCGTTTGTATCCTGATGGATTTATTTTAGGTAAATTCGCCAGTTTGCCGAAACAGAAACATGAAACTTGTTTCATTTAGCGTAGTAAGACTCCAATGCATGTAATGGTGTTCGAGCTTCAAGTAGCAATCACACCACTTACCGAGAAATCTTGAAATGAAATGGGCCTAATGATAATGATGATGTTAATGATGACGATACTGATACTGATGGGTTAGCCACACTGCTTTAACACCATCTGTCCATACATATACGTGAACAATATTGGTTACTTCCCTTGACCCCTTCATATCTTATTGATATTTCATGATACTTGGTGAGTTGTTTTTTTTTTTTTTAGAACAGAAACCTGAAATTCGGATTGGCTAGCAAGGCATTTTTAGTAGCATCGAGAATCTACAACTGATCGAATTAGGATATGTCACCTCGGATTAAAGTTGAATAACATTTCTTATCTGTCCTCTTCTTTATTCTGATGCTGGGTCCTCTTTTATTTTTCTTGTAATTTCACCAGTTTTATCGCTTTAAGGAATAGCAAGAGAAGCTTTGGCATCCATCTATCTGACAGGAGTCAACTTCGATGAAAAAAATAAACCCGAGCGTAATCTTAATCTGAAAGGCGCAATTTTTGTTTCCAGAGGTTGAATAAAGTTGCGTGGTGAATGGCTTTATTTGTCATCTGAAGATGGTTCTGGCAACTATGATTCGGGGCCCTTTTTGGCAGCTATTGTTAGGTTAAGTTGTCGTGTATTAGGTTTAGGTCTGGTCGAATTTTCGACAATACATTCGGGGACCGAAGCAAATGCCAGTATCCCGAGCCTGGCTTATGTGGGACTTTCGTAACTTCATACCCCTGCTAACATGGGTTATTTTCTAGGAATCCATAAGATTCAATTACCACTGCTTGATTACCGAAAACTGCGACAAATTTATTAGGCCAGAATTTGGTGGAATACAAAATGCACCGTAGCTTAACTGTTGTCTAAAACCGAATACCAACCCTAAAAAATAAAAAAAACAAAAAATGCCAGAACCTAAATACGGAATCGAATTAATGGTGATACGATTTGTTTAGCTTGTGGTTTGAGTAATATTTCAGTAGAAAACAATCTTCTTCCTTAAAGTAGATAAAACAAGTTAAAAATAACCTCAGTGGCTGCTTTAGCCTGCTGTTTTTGCAATACGGAACGAGCCGAGTTTGAAATTCTTTTTATCTCCATTGAGGAACGTCAACATTGACATATGAACAAAGCGTGTGGATAGTTTTGGCGGTGCCAATAGGCTTAGGAAAACGTAAATGACAATCTCTTTTCTTGAGTATGGGCTTTTGTTAGTCACAAATTTAGATTTCAACTTTAAGGTTTAGAGCCTTCTGATTGAGTAGGAACACTTATTAGATTGCATAGTTGCAAATAGGAACTGTTGAGCGAACAACCTCTTTCAACACGCCTTCACGAGCTGGAGTCATCATGTAGGTGCTTCTTAGGCTCTACTTCTTACAAGAACCTTAGGAGGCAGGTTTCGACACATTTTAACTAGGTGTATGTTAAGCTACATTTCCAACAAGGTAATATTCAAGTATTTAAAACTTTGATTCGGTTATACATATACAAGAAAAGAAGCAATACAATTGGGAAAGAAAGATAGTAACAACAAAATGAAAAAATTAGCTTTAAACTATCTTGAGTAATAAAACGAAGGATATATTGTTCAGAGAAGGAATGTTCGTAGCACCCTTCGATGAATTGAATTGAAAATGAACAAAAATAAATCATCAGCAGCGGTAGTAAGCAATAGAAGAACCAAATTTTTAACCATATCATACAGAAACTCAAGCAGTAAACATCTTGGCATCAATAACACCTAAAGCAGCAACAATTATCATACAAAATGAATAATGTTGGCCTTAGAAATCTAATTACTGTTGATTTTGTTGTGGCATGTTGAACACATCAAAACCGTAAGTAGAACCATTGGATACGGGGGTTGGTAAAGAATTAAATCTTTGTTGGCCTCCCATATGTTGTTGTTGATGGTTAGAGTCGTAGCCTATGGCAAATTGAGGATTCATTGGGGCCATGAATTCCCCGTTAGACATAGAAGAATTTGTAGAAAATTGGTTAGCAGGAGCCGAAAGTGGACTTAATTTATCATGAGGTTGAGGAGGTTGTAGTTGCTGTTGTTGTTGTTGTTGTTGTTGCTGGGCTTGCAAATGATTTGGTTGTTGACTTTGATCACCGAAAGAGAATTGAAAGTTCTGTTGAGGGAATGGGTTGGATTGCACTACAAATTGTGACATTCCTTGAGGAATATAGGTGTTGTTTTGTTGTAGAGGAATTTGGGAGTTGTTTTGTTGTAAAGACATTTGTCCATTGGCTCCTTGATTTCCTAACCCTTGTTGAGTTTGCATTCCCACCGCAGCAGCAGCAGCAGCAGCAGCTTGTTGTTGTTGAACTTGTTGTGCTTGTTGTATTTGTAAGTATTGTTGGTATTGGTCTTGTTGTGATTGTATAAGTTGCTGGTTGTGTAATTGCACCTGCTTTTGTCTAAATGCCTTTTGGCGACAAGCAGGACATCCTTTAGATTTACCATTTCTTCTGGGAGTATATCTGTAGCCAGGATACTTTTTAGCATGGTTTTTCTTTTCTTCTTCAGCCAAATTATTCCAGTGTTCTTTTTCTTCCGAAGACAAAGATCTCCATCTTCTACCCAATTCCCTAGAAACTTCAGGATTAGTTCTGATCACATTACCTTCATCTAAGACAGATTGATGATACTTCTGTCTGAATAAGATAAATGCATTTCTTGGTCTTGGAATTCTGTTGGAGTTGGATTTACAAGTACATTTTTCGGTGTTTCCATTGGGCAAATTGGAAGTAATGTAGTTTGAAGTCGAACCACCACTGAAGCTGGAAGCTGGAGTAGTATTAAGACTTGAAGGTTGAGAACCAGACTGACTGAAAAGTTCGGGTGATGGTTGAGTTTGATAAGCAGTAGCAGTACCACCAGTGGTATTACCATAAGCAATATTTTGATTAACCATGTAAGGGCTAACGTGACCTGGATGAGAAGAAGTAGCATTCAATTGTTGTTGAGCTTGTTGAGCATCATGTTGACTCATTGGTGGCATTATTTGAGATAAAGATGGTAATGTGTGTTTGGAATGAACGTCTTCAACTGGCATATTATGATTAGAGTAGTAAACTGCAGTTGACATTATGGGTTTTTCAAATATTAATTGGAAAGATAATCAAATAAAAAAGAAATGAAGCAATTCACGATATTTTAGCTAGATTACTGGATCAATGTATTGGTAGCGAAAGCTAATTGGTAACTATTTGATAGTGGAAAGTAATGGTAATGTTGATTTTAATGTTTGGATTAAGATCCTTCGGTAGTTAAAGGAACTTTGTAATAACTTCAAAAGGATAAGTCTGAAGTTGTAAGTTTCACAGTTTATAATAATTCAACTAATTTACAAAAGCGATATAGGAAATAGCTATGCGGAGGAGATGAATTGTGTCAACTAAGAACAAAAAAAGAACGAGATTTAATAAAAGTAACAACAAAAGTTCGATAATAAAACTGATAACAAATTAACATTAAAAGATTCTGAATAAAGAGATATATAGGTGATTTTATACAAACTACTAGTATTTGGAGTAAACCCGAAATTAAAATAAAAAATATACTTTTAATCAAAGAACTGTTAAAAAATAATGAACATTAAAAAATAATACAAAAATGAAAAAGAATTATAAGCAGCTAAAAAATATAATTAATAGAAACTAAAAAAATAACTCCTATAAAATAAAGCTCATAATTTGTTAAAAAATAAGCTTACATAAAAAATTTGGAGATAAAAAATTGAGAATAAAAAATACTTTTTTGGAGATGCGGAGGGAGGTAAAAGGCACTCGCAGGTCGAAATACAAACAGTTACAAAAAAAGAAAAAAAAAGATTCCGATCACAGTCGTTGAAGTATTTTAACTAGGCAGTTTACAGCTACTACACAAACTCAAATTTATGTTCAGTATAAACAGGGGAGACATTTGATCGATTAATAATATGCTTGAAGAGCATTATGGGATGCGTGATACCTTTACAATAAATCAAAGAAGGACGTCAAGCCTATTGATAGCCTGCCTTCATGTTCTGACTATGGTTCTCACCTAGTGAAAATTCTTGTCATTTTACAAACCCAATCTATGAGCTAGGTGTGTTGCATAAACTGTAAAAAGTTTACCTGCCACAAAAAAAGAAAAAGCTGTTGAGCCCGCAACATAACAGCAGCTGCATTTTCGTTCGGACACCTATCCAAAAGAGAAATAAGGGAACAAAGCGAATTAAAAGGAGAGCAACAGCAATCTAAATTGAGATAAATTCTAAATACGCCAACCTAAACTGCAAATATGCATCATCAATCAGAAATCAGTAATTGCAGAACAAGTCCCGACTTGGTGCTGCAAGAACCGGTTCTAATTCGGGATAAAGACACTTGCATTTATGCCTCCAGAACTTTCTTTTTGTGATGGCTAATATAACCACATTTACAAATCGTGCATCAAAAATATATCCCCAAACTAGAACATAGTAAATCATATAAAAACAGGCACATGCATAAAAAGAACTGATATTAAATTACTGTAAAGTGTAATAAAAAATTAGAGCTAAACAGTTACCTAATGACTATTCCCTCCCCCTCTATCTCCTCCCATGCCTTCCAATGTAAAGATTTGGTGGGCATTCATTAGACCTATCGAAGAAAACTTAAATTTTTGTCTTTTTTTTTTTTTTTTTTTTTTTCTTTTTCGAAACCAGTTGGCTAAATTATGACATCAGAATGAAATTAACAGTCAGTCGAGGAGGATACTTGAAATGAGGCATACCTCGTCAAGGCAAAGATCATCAGATTATCTTCCAGAAGATTTAGCCCTCACCGAGAGAATCCGCTATCTCGGATCTATAGTATTAGTTTCAATTATTTGTAGCGTGTTTTGTTTTATCAGAATCCCTTATTTTATTATTATTGTTATTATTATTACTACTATCAAGTAAGCTAAGAGATAACTTCCCTTGTATCTTATTTTGCTATTATTTTATTGCCTCTACTTTAAACTATTTGTCTTATCGTTTGTTCTAGCAATGTAGTAGTCTTCTTCCCTTTTGGATTGTCCAAGAACCACAATAGATTAACATTTCACTTTTGAAATTTCTAGCATCGTATTACAATTTTCGTCACTTTTCTTCAAATACGACAGGTTTTACTAAAATATACATTCTCAGCTACGTAACGATGACTAAGTATTACGTATTTAACTAAATCTGTAAAATGATGATCTCATTATAGTGACTGAAGTCAATATTTTTTTTTTTCTTCCTAATTATTTTTTTCTCTCAGTTTGACGTAATCTCCCAAAGGTGCCAAAGGCTGCCCGTTTTCTGTTGTGCATCTGAATCACTTTTTTGTCGTCTAAGCAATCGATATGATTAAAATCCAGCCGTATTATGACGGATTTTCTTTTAGATCAGCTATTAATTATGAATTTTGGGATAAAAACTGGTGATAGACAATCTCGTGACCCACGGCAGCATGGTCTATATTTGGCACCAGGACACACGAAAAAAAAAAAAGGAACGACTCTCTCCTTACTAAAAACCTTGAAAATCCTAATAGACCAGTAAGCTATTTCATAACACTATAAATAGGGTATAACCTTAAGGATTCGGGCAACTTATGTGCACAATAAATAACAAGCTTCGGCATTAAGAAGAAGGTTCTAATTAGAGGAGATAAATCCTCTTGAGCTAATTTAGTCTAAAGAGAGAAAAGCATTGAACTGAACCGCTTAAAATTGCATGAAGATGCTTTCTTTAAGGTTCTTTCCGCAAGTAATTGACCAGCCGATTGAGTGTGTAGAGCCCCGTGAGAGGGACCCGGAAGAAGAGAGTAAAACAAGGTCAATCGAAAACAGAGATATTAGGGCCGAATAAGGTGGAAGTAAGAGAGACGAAGAAGATCATGCTAACAGAACAATCAATAATCGATGCATTTCAAGCAAAGGTTGTACCTATTGACCACCTGATATCTCTTGTTCTCGGTGTTACGACATTAATACTACAATTGGTATTCCTTCGGTGATTGAATCTTGCTAATTACAACAAGAGTGTTAACAAAATGTAACTTTAATTTTGTGCATCAATTGTGTGAACTAAAAAGACATCAACAGCTAAATGCAACAAGAAGGCACTTCCAGAGTAAAAAGCTAAAATAAAGTAAAAAAAAAAAAACCAAGTCCAGGGCTCTGACACCCTTAGGCATGCCGCCAGAAAAAAATAAGAAAATAAAAGAAAAGAGCTCACAAAAAGTCTGCAGCAGGCAACAAAATAAAAATCTAAATTTGTATCACCGACTTCCGGGGACTCGGTTTGAATTTAACAAAGAGGCTGGGGTGGGTTGGGCCATGTTTACAAATCCCCGTTGCAGTTTCTTGTAGATACCTGATTGACGTGGGTATCTTGCTCTTAGACATGAGAGACTGACAGATGCATGTTCATAACTGACTCTATCAAGTTAGGTTTCTCGCCAAAATTACTTGTTCTAACCCTACTCTACGAAGGTATTTGTCCTACAAAGGGGAGATCTTCGTTAGTTCGCTGTTATGCATATTTTGAGGTGAAATTCGACAGTAATAAACTTTTAATAGGTCGGGGGTTAATTAACCACTAGCTAGTTGGGTATTTTTTTGTTTCTGGTCCCATGACAGTTCTGGTAGACACATAAAATACTAACATACCTACATATTTAATAAACTAATCCCATATCTAAGTCAAATTTATTATTGCCATTAGTCTCGAATCACAATAATAATCGGAGCTGAGGCTTTGGCTGATTTCTAGTCCTTTTTCTTTTTTAACTTACTATGGCCGAAATTGGTGTATAGCCACCGTATGCGTAGATCGAAGATGTAAGGTACGGAATTTACCACTCTGGCACTCTAATTGTTTCCCAAAGATATATGTGCCCTACGGGGTGTACATCTGCGCACCACTGAGCACATTAACGTGCATACAAAGAAACTCCATCCTCTTTCGTGTGGTCACCACAACTGGGGGATTTTTTTTTCTTATAATTTATTTTTTGTTTGTTGTCTCATCGATTGTACGTACATAATTGTCAACCACAAAAAAAAAATAACCTGAAATGTAGGTTTTGAAGCAAATAAAATACGTCTAGTTGATTGCTTTACAATTGGAATGAACGTGAAATACATCCTCCATTTGTTTGTTTTAGTAAAAATTTTAAATTAAACTTTCATCATCTATTTTTCATGGAATTATGTTGGTGCTAAATCACCACCAGATTCTTTATTTTTTTTTTGGCCTTAACGTAAGTACGTAAATGTGATTTTCCTTTTGCCAACTTGCAGATATCTCTATCATGAAATTCTTCGTCTTATGCTTGGTTGATCTGAGCAAGTGCTGCTGCTTTTTAACTTCCCCGATTATTTATTAAGCTTTGATTCATTTCATCTGAGGCTATTGTCCATTAGCGATTCATTATATTCTCTGCTTTTTCTCTCGGTTCTGTTGTAAACCGTTGCCCATTTTGCCCCACTTATGCCCCCAAATATGTTGCTGGAAATTCTTGAAACATGGCAACAACGGGCAATAATTGGTCAAAATCGGTATTGCTCTCTCGTTTTCCGCTTGCTACAGTAGAAATTTTTTTGATATTGCCCTGTTTACTTTGTTGGGAATCGTAGCTGTAAAAAGTTTTATATTTTATTATTCAAAATTAGAGTTTCTCTGTACCCCTACCTTAATTAGGCTAAGATAAGATCGAGCAAGCGTAGATGGCCCTCCTCAACTTCAGTTTTGTTCAATATAGTTAGATTCACTCACTTTTTCACTCTGTTTATTTTTTTCTTCGCCCTCTATTGATGACAAAGGTTGAATAATTGAAAAAAAAAAAAAAAAAAAAAAAAAAGAGTATCAGTTCCCAAAAGTGAAAACTCGCTATCACCAATATTTTCTCGATTATTTTGTACCTTTCACTTTTAGACGAAGATATCCAATTGCCTTCGGTAGTCTATAATTCTTTTGTAATACATACTGGAAGTGTAAAGCAGGTCCTTAGGTACCAAACACTGATCTACATTCCTGTTGAGAAAGAACGGAACGTCGAGTAGTATGGTATCTTTAGGACTTTAAAATTTTAGATTGATAATAAAAATAGAATATAATCTCACTGATATTTTTTTAATTCAATTGACGAGAAACAAAATTGCATAACATGGAATATCAAAGAAATAATTGTTTGTTAAGTTGTCTATTGTTACTTAAACTATTACTTCTTTCACGAAGAAATTTTTTATTCAGGTTCAACAGAATACATTGAAACGGAAAAAAGCTTTGGTGAAAATAGTAGGCTATTTTGATTGTTGAATGTGGCCTATTTTTCCCCTTGTAGGTATTCTTCCCCCGTCCCTTGTGGACTCTTTGAAATTGACTTAGGGTTTTTTATTGTTTGGTATTTATTGTCCCTTATTGGACTGTCAGCCTTTGCAATTTCCTAAGCCGACTATGTTTTGATGTCTAACAAGAGGTTGCTATGCACAAAATGAAACTCTATGTCAATTGATATAAACGCAAAATTCCGTTTATTTGAGCTAGTACAACAGCAAGATCCTGTCCCCCGTAAACAAATCACAAATAAGAATTGGACTGTTTTGGTTCGCTGTATACCTATAGGAAAAATTTATTTCATCATGAAACTTTAGACGGACTGTTTCCCTAATAAAATATTTCGGTGCTTGAGAATATCCAGTTACACGAACAACGAGCTGGCTCGTATCTAGGTATTCTCAAAGCCTTAGTAGCCCGACTATATAATATCAAATACAAGCAATCTAAGTAGAGGGTGAGTTGCACATGTTGTATGTTGTATTTACAATTGCAGAATTTTTTCGTTTTTGTTCTAGGTACGATTATCATTGCAACCCCATACTTCTGAATTATTACCCCCGATTAAGTGTTTGAACTTTCGGTCACCGTGAAGTGGGTAAAATTATGAGACAAAAATAAACCCGACAAGATAGATTTAGAAGCGTTTTTGCATATTTCCCTTTTTTGACCAAACTCTATATTTAAGTGTTGCTACATATTACCACTTCATGACCACTTTTTATGCTCTTAAACTGTCTGGTTCACTCCCTTATTCAATTTTTCGTAATGAGGAGTCAAGAAAAATAGACAGGATTGATTACATCATGCTTTTGAACATATGTCGCTAAAGTGATGTAAATATCAATGCAATCTTTTAGGGAAATGAAGTCGGGAGAAAGATCTGTATGGCACCTTGCCCGAAATTAGTTAGATCTGACTTATACGGGGGATTTATATTTTTTTAGATACAGCCCTGGATATCAATGTGGCTTTAGGGACCATCAGCATGAGTGGTGACCTTCAAATGCTCTATAGATCCCCAAAATGTACTGTCGATTGCTTTAAAGATCCCCAATATGTACTGATTCTTACCTAAAACCTTCAAATCCTTGATCCACACAGCAATTTACGCTGCAAAAAATTGTGTATCTCAGATTCGGTCTGTAGGCACTCTAAAAGATTACGTCTTTCTCACAGATTGAGCCCAATTGTTCATTTACTACGAAATCAGTAGGTGTTAGTTGTCTCCTTATGCTTGAAACTTATGAACTTATACATATGAGCACGTTCAATCTAACACTTTGATCTTGCACGAGGTTTTTTAGGTCTATTATGCTTCTGTTGGGGTTTCGGAATATTTGCAGGCCAAGATAAAACCTTGTAATGTATCCTAGGTTAGTGATGGAGTGGATCAGTGACAATATGTGCCTGCTGAGTCTAATTTTCAGTTGTCTTTCGCTTATTCTCTATTATCCCTACAAGTGCCAACCTCAAATGATAGCAACTACTCTCTCTTAATCATGAATACTCCCTTTTGCATATAAGATTGTCTCCCCAATTAGTTTCTACAAAAATAATGAAGTAAGAACAAGAGTGCCAGACAATCGGACGTATACGTCGAAATGCATGCAGTTAATTATCTATTGTCTGCGTCTGGGGTCAAGCAAGAAATAAAATAAAACTAAAGAAAATTTCAGCATGGTTTGTGCACGGTTCTGTAGTTCAGATATGGTACATGCAGCCACATCATTTTTCCTATGCAGGCCCAAACCTTTGGTGGACCAGGCAAAAGCTAATATTTCCCATCTGCACTGTTGACATCGTCAATCTTTCTTACAGTTGGTTGTTTGAGTCGCTTTTGTTTATTTTATTTTTTCACACTATTTTTTTTTTTTTTAACAGTTTTTACAGTTTCTGAAACAAAAAACTCTGGCAGGCACTTCATCAAACTGGAATTTTGTCTGGTCCTTCTTGATTTCCCACCTTTGTCTCTTTGTTTTTGCTGTAATCCCGATGTTTGTTAAGCACTTGCAACGGGCGAATACAAAATCCATACGTATGTTTGACAGTAACTCGCTAGAGAAACTGACTATTACTGACTCTAGAGCTTTCGTTTGATCCGTTTTGTTTTAATGACAGACTCAAATAGCAATTGAACTTGGTATTACCCTACCGCCATAAGTTACCGACTTACATATTAGTAAAATGTGCGGCACAGCAGCTACTTCTTTCTAAATCTTTTGGTCTTATGCAAAGGATTATACGAATATAGGGGTGTATTGGACCGTAAGGACATCCAAAAAAAAAAAAAAAAAAAGAAGTAACCCCAACTTTATCTTGATAATGCCGTCCTTCATTTCTTTTTTTGACTTTTTAGAGATTTACACTCCAAAGTGGTGATTTTTCTCTTCCATCGTACATCAGCTTATAGTTGACTTATTTCAAGTGGCTTTTATGTTGTGGGATTTCATGGTTGAGGGTTAACAAGTAGCTCAGTAAGGGCCAAATTTTTGAAGTATTTTTCACACGTACATTGTTCGAATACTTCCACCTCTCTTGTGGTGACTCCGATTGATTAGAATATAATTGAATCCACCACCATGCACAAGCATGGAAATATTATTACCACTTTTTATTGTCTAGCTACAGCAAAGCATAAAGCATGAGGTCTTTGTTTTGCATTTTTCTAAACTTGGTTTTTAGCATCTTGCAAAGGTCATCAGAAACTTAAAACCGCTTGACAAATCGCTGGTCAAAAAGTTAAAATATGCAATGCCTATAGGAAAATCTGGCTATATTTGGTCCTGTGAGTACGACCTGCAGCACTTGTCTTGAAATTGGAACCGAGTGCATGGAGATCACTTACATAATCTAGCCTTTGGGGGGAGGATAATCGGCAGGATAAAATTGGCCTCAAAAACCTGGTTGGCTTAAAAAATTAACCATACAGGGAGTGAACTGTATCTATCGGACATACTTTGGGTACCTTTTCGGTAAAACAATCTCTTACGAAAATAGAAACCTAGTACGTTAAAGTACCCTATTGTTAGCGTTGACAATAATTTTATTTTGTATTACAACAATTGAAACGGTGACAAGCTACCTTTGTTCAAAGCCTTGTTCACGAGCCTCCTGCCAAAAAAGCCAGGAAAAGTACCTAATTCTCTCTGTTTTTTGCAATCGGGAATAGCTGATGATAATAGAGCTCCCCTTGGACGGTACTATTGTAATAAAAAAAAGCCACTGTCGTCTAATCACTACTATCTCTAGATAGTTTTAGTAGGTTAACGGTAAATGGAACAAGAAGATTTTCTAAAGTTTTCAAGCAAAAGTTAGCGGACGTATTTAGAATTACGATAGGGCTAGGTCAACGCACCACAGCCTAAAGTTAATCAGGGAAGATCGGTTATTTTGTTTGGGTTGAAAGAGATGGAAACAGCCCTTGCTACCAACAAAAGTTTACTGCCAATTGTCGGACTTAGTGCATTGATTGTGTTCAGACTACATTGTCATAAGGTTGCAACACAGTACAAAAGAACAGCCATGTAGGTTTATCATCGTCATCGCAGGGACCTTGGTATCGTTTTTGTTTGATTTCTATTGTGGCCCAGTTATCTTTCTTTGCTGCAAGTATTTCTTCGTTATCAAACGGGTGGTATTTGACTGAGTTGGGAAATTTTAGGATATTTTTCATTCATGCCTTGATGAAATTCGAGGGCATAAGTTGTCTAGGTTTTCAGATTTGACTTCTGCAGCCTCCATGGGTAGAGACTAATTAAGATTTCCGTAAGAATCGGCTTATTACCGGACCTGTCAACGGATTTTACAGGTTAAGTTGGATGTCCTATTCTACAGACGTTTTTGAAAGTCAAAAGTAAATTTCAAAGTAGGACAAATCATCAATTCGTCTAAATTGGTGGCATCCTAAGCCATGGGTTGCGCTAACGTGGGTGACAGTTCGGGGGAGTTCAGATAAGTTTTAGTAGAAGACTTGCACTCTGTTGATTTCTCCCCAAAGTTAGTCTATAGTCCGTTTTTCCGTAGTCCCCTCCCTTGTACTGCCGTTCCTCTTCATGACGCTTCTCTACTATAGTATTCTGCAGAGAAGTGCCCACTTCTATCTAACAAGATCGTTATTTCATCTACAATTGAAACATGCAGAACCCAATCTCCGCATACGAAAACCTCTGAAAACGAATTTAAACTTTACTGACTCCCGCTAAAATTACTAAACCTTCAACCCTGGCCGTTCGCTTGGATCGACGTATACTTTAACCTTCGTAGACTTTTTCACTTCCGAGCCCATATCGTTCTTTGCTATTTTTCCCCAGAATAAATAAAACCGGGTGTCATGACAAAATACACTACTTCCCGTTTATTTTCTTTGATGTTGCAGCTAACTTTCTTTGCAACCCCCTAAATTGATCCTTGCTGCAACTGAAGAAGAATCACGGGTTTTCTAACCCTTGTTGTTCTTATTATTATTAGCTAAAAATTACTAATTTTACCGTAAACGGGGATTTACATTCCTATCTTGTTCTACAACCGTTCGCGATTACTTGACCTCCTTTATTAGTAATTTAGGTTGTTGCCCTATGGTTGCATACCAAAGTTTAACCCCCACAATAGTCTTCGCCTCGGCTGGCACAATCGTGGTTTATAGTAGTAGTTTATGTAGTTTATGTAGTTTATGTTGTAGTTTATGTAGTAAAGGTTTGGTAGTCAAAATATGGTGTGCGTGCGCGTACCGAATACGCTTGATCTTTCGAAACCTCGATATTTACAAGAACAGCACAGTAAATTAGCCAGAGAACCACGATGACGGACTCAATTGCGGAGTATGACATTCTCAACGGCTCGGATCTGTTCCCGTACCCCATCACTATCAGCCGAGAAGATTTCCAAGGAGAAAATGACCTAAAACTCGAGGCCCAGGACGATTTTAAGGTGGATGAATATTTATACCAGAACCACCGGTTTACCTCGATAGATTCGTTAATAAAGGATCTTAGTACGCTATCCAAGAGTCTAAACCAAGAGCTATTGGATTTGGTCAACAATGACTACAATGACTTCATAGAATTGGGTAAATCCATCCATGGAGGGTTGGAATTAATAAACAACATCAAGATGGATTTGAAGAACTTCAACCAGGAGTTGATCTCTACTAATAACAATTTCACCATCTCACAAGAAACATTGAACTACAGTTTAAACAAAAAGAAGCAACTAATCAATTTAAAGACCAAGATCAAGCTTCTTTTGCTCTTAAATGATCAGATTGACAATTTCGAAACTCTCTTGAACTTTGATATCGACAGCGAAAACTCCAATATCTCAAACGACAAAACCTCGTCAAATTTAAAGAATCTAACCACATTGTACTTGTCATTCAGCAAACTCAACAATTTGTTAAGCAAAGATTCCATTAATTTCGTGGAAAACAACTTAAAACAACGAGTATCGTCGTTAAAGTTCGAATACAAGGCGTATCTCGACGAGTTATTGACAAGGATTCTCCACCAGCAGTCCTCCGATGCCAAAAACACCCTTTTGTTCGACTTAATGAACATTTATAGAATAATTGGCCACGAGTCTGACTTCATAAAGATCTCCAAAAAGGCCAAAAATTCCTAGTCTCGGCATGTGACGACATAACGACAATCTTCATTCATAGCATTCAACCCTAGCCTTCGTACCCTAGCTGGGCTGCAACTGTAGTTATTCTTTTAAAGATGTTCACGTGATTATCACGTGACTTTTGTGTACTGTAATTTACGCGGAGAAGAACCCTCTTTTGCCTAGCAAATCTGCCATTTCTCAGCGTAATTAGCAGCACCAACCACACGACGACAAATTTGAGCATTGGGAAATAAGCACTATAGATTTTTTTAGACAGCACCCGAACCTTTACTCTTCTCCACATCAACACTACAATACAAGATGGTTTTAGGAAACTTATTCGTATCGAGACATCAATGGGAGAATGTCGACAAGAATGAATTACCCAAAGAGATTCCTGAAGTCGATGAAGTAGGTGCAACCTCAGCACCATTATTATCAGCATCCTACTATATTGGTGCTAGATGTAAACCATATAATGATGATTTCATGATGTGTAAAGACGAAAATAATGGAGGATCCTTAGAATGTTTGAAAGAAGGTAGAAGAGTTACTAGATGTGCTATATCCGTCTTGAAAGACATAAATAAATACTGTTTCGATGAATTCAAATTACATTACGAATGTTTGGAACAAGAAAATCATAGATTAGGTGGGTGTAGAACCTCCGAAACTGTTTTCAGAAAATGTATTTTTGATAATTTGAAATTAGAAAAGAAGATTCCTGATGCTAAAGAACAAATTTTCTTGAATGAAAACCCAATTTACTCTGGTACTGGTAAAGATAAAAAGGTTACTGCTGCTTTCTTAAAGAACAGAGAAGCAAAAGAACCTTCCACCTAAAATCATTATAGATCCCAACCCCACCGTCCATCGATTCACGAAAATTCCCCTCGGAACACCCTAACTTATCCATTGTAATTTTACATTTAGCATTTCCGAATGATATTGATCTTCAAGTTGCCGTCAAATTCATTTCATGTGTCTTAAGCACAATCATATAGCACTATACATATTTATTACAGTTTGGTGTAGGCGTTTGGTTTGGTTGTAGAGAAATGAACTTCGATAACATGCTGCCAAAGTAGCAACGGATATTCCTGTTTATGAAAGGCTGCTAATATTTGTAGAACATCAGCAATTATGTGCCATTTTTCACCTGAGATCAAGTAATCTATTTTCAACTTGTTCAGGTTTCATACTTTACTAATTGCAGAATTGAAAGCAGACCTTCCAATTCTTCCTTTGGGTTCTTAAGAAATCACCGTATATCAGTTTATATTCAATACTAATAAATAACTACATATCAGCAACCTCTTTAGGCTTATCCTCTTTTCATTTTAATTTTTCACATTTTTCATTAATTTTCACGATTTGGCTGTTAAATCTCCAGAAATTGCTGTAATTTACGAAACGTTTTTCAAATTTCACCTATTTTTTTTTGAAATCATACAATGCAAATCCCAACATCCCCCCCCTCCTATTAATATATAACTACATCAACTTCTTCCCTTGCCAACCTTTCTTACCTTGTTTTCCCTACTCTCTGTAATTGATGCTGCTGAAAAATCACTACACCCGTGCACCACATAATATGCAGTACTTCTCGAAAGTTTTCATTAAAACAAAAATCATCAACTTTTAACAACAGATTCAAACAACAAATTTAACTAACTATCCAGTCAATTAATATGTTTGGAGCTTCAAATACCGGAGGAGCGCCTCTATTTGGTGGCTCTACTGCCAACAACAACACCAGCGCGACTGGAGGTGGCCTTTTTGGTGCTTCAAAGCCCGCAGCCGCATCTGGTGGTAGTGGATTCAGCTTTGGATCCAGCAATAACGCCGGAACTACGGGCTTTGGCTCTACAAATAACACTGCAAACACAGGATTTGGTGCTGGAAATGCCTCCCTGACCAATTCTGGGGGTCTTTTCGGAGGAAACACTAACAATACTTCAGCTTCTGGGGGCCTTTTTGGTGCTAAACCTGCTGCTCCGGCCTCGGGCTTATTTGGTACTTCTTCTTCTACCAATGCTGCTCCCTCTGCAACTGGTGGAGGATTGTTTAGTGCTGCTAACAACAATGCCAATTCCGCTACTTCTAACGCTAATGGAGGAGGATTATTTGGTGCTAAACCAGCTGCTCCTGCCTCAGGTCTTTTTGGCTCTTCTCAACCAGCTGCTGCCGCTACTTCTACGAGTGGAGGAATGTTTGGTGCCTCCAATACCGCTGCTAAGCCTAGTGGAGGATTGTTTGGTGCTTCTAACACTAACACTAATACTTCTGGTGGTCTCTTTGGCTCAGGAACCTCTAATACTAACAACAACCCAGGTACCTCAGGAGGTTTGTTCGGAGCTTCAAACAATGCCAATTCTTCTGGTACCACTGGAGGACTCTTTGGAGCCTCTAATGCTCAAAATTCTGGTACCTCTGGTGGATTATTTGGTGCTTCCAACAATAATTCCAATACTTCAGGAGGATTATTTGGCTCTTCCAACAACAATGCTACTTCAGGAGGGTTATTTGGAAATAATGCCCAACAGCAACCAGCCCAAAACCAACAGGCATCCACCCTTTTCAACAATAACACCACCAACAACTCCCAACCTTCATTTGCCTGGTCCAGTAACCAAGCTCAAACCAAACCCAGTATATTAGGAACCAATAACCAGTCTACAAACAATAACAATTTAGCATATAATTTGGATAATTCTTCAACAAACAACAATAATTCCAATACCTATACTCCAGCCATTCACGATCAATTAATGAAGATAAAGGAACAATGGGATCCCAACTCTCCTAAATGCGGCTTGAAGACCCATTTCTATAACAAGTTCAGCGATCAAGAAATCAATGTATTATTAAATCAACCTAGACCTCAAAATGAGTCTCCTGAAGATTGGGATAATGCCATGTCCAATAGACCTTCTCCCCAATACTATCCAGTTAAAGTCACCTCCTTCACAGAAGTAGCCCAGAGAATTGAAGTCCAGTTGGACCACGTAGCCAAATCAAGAGTTTTATTGAATGCCATTAATGATAAACAAACGGCCTTATCTTCAAAACATGATTTAGATAACACGACAAGAATACTTAAAGCAAAGGCAAAGCACACCAAGTTATCAAGAAGATTATTACGTTTAGCTACAGTTCTTGCCATCTTGAAGTTAAAAGGATACCCACTTTTACCAGAAGAAGAAGAGATTTCAAAACAATTTGATTTGTTGAATCATAAGTTAAATGATCCTAATGGATCCCTTGGTAAATTAAATGATGTATTTGCCAGATTGGCTATTTTGAAGGAAAGAAGTGAAGAATTGGCCAATCAATTCGATACTTCATTATCTTCTATGAATGGTATCAATCCAAATGGAGGTAAAGAGGCTAGTGCTACTGGGCCCAAAGACGGTGCCAATGATAAGAACAATGATGAACTTATAACCAAATTATCCAAGGTTCTTTTGAAACAACAAATGGGATTGAATCACTTGAATGAGATCTTGGAAAAGGATTTGGAAACAGTCAATAAGTTTACCCCTAAAAACTAATAGATTAAAATTTCTATACATGTATATTACAATTAACTATCTCACGATAGCCCTGGCTTTGTTGGAGAAGGAAACTTTTCTGACTCCATCGAACCCTGTAGTAACCAGCACCTTGTCAAATTTATGATACTTCTGGAAATTGTGTCGTATCTTGTACCTGATATCCAGGATATCCTCCAGGGACGCAATGGATACGAAAGGAGACGATACTGTAGACTCCGTCAACTGATATTTTCCCTGATACCGCAATCCCTCAGAGGTAAGAGCATGCTTGAATGGCACTTTGAGTTTATTCTCAAAGAACTCTTCGTCATTTTCAATGTAAGAGTACCGAGGAAGTGCCAAAAGATGTTGTAGAGTATCCACCATATGGGCCTGTTCCTGTTCTAGTTCATGGTCTTCGGTTTTAGCCTCGAAGTCAAATGGATCAGAGAGAAGACACTGCCGAGGATTGAACATTAGCTTGATTTCTGGATCGAATATGTTATGTCTAAGCTGGCCTCGAGCCACATTGAAATACTCTAACGTACTTCGCTCACTGAGGTTCTTGAAGCAGTTGTACAAGTATTCCACCTCTTTTGACGACGTTGGACCCGGAGATAGTCGTATATGGGCCACCACATGGAACCGGAAGTAAGCGGCAGGGCTGGAAAGATGTTTTAGCATGGCAGAGGGGTTTTTTCCAAAGAGGCCGAAATCTGCTTCTTTATATATGGGAAAAATCCATCTCTGATATTGGTCCTGCGCACAAGAAAACACTATAAAAGCGATGGGCTTTCTTTATGGTTTCTTCATTGAAAAACGCCAATTATCATGGCAAAAGATGATATTTTGGGCCAGATAACGGACAAAATCTCCCGGGGATTGAACCGGAGTGTAAATGAGGAATTTACTAAAACTTTGGTACGTTTTTTCCACCAAGATGGGTCACTTTCTGGGTTTCTGGCTCGCTGTGCAGCATTAGGATTTCCTCGTGACAACGAACTAGCTAAAGAAATATACGGCGAGATAAATGGAAATATAGAGAAGTTGACGCTGTTGTTGAAGAATCAAGGAGAGATAGCGCCTAGAACAGGAATACCGAAAAGACAGGTGAATCTACCGAAGAAAACACCAAAGCAGATAAGCTTATCACTAAATGACGAAGAAGAAGACGACGAAGATGACATATTGAAAAAGGAGATTAAAACTGAGACCAATTTCAAGAAAAGAAGCATAAATACTCAAGCTAAGAGCTTGTTGCTGTTCGACGACGAAGACGAACTTTTGGATATACCCAAAGCCTCTGGAGCCAAAAAGCCGTTCAAATTCAAGAAATTGAAGAAGGAAGATGCAATCAGAATCAAGCAAGAATATGAAGAGCTAGATGTGATCAAAGTGGAGAAGGCTGATCCCGTAATTAAAAAGGAGACAGCAGTAAAAGAAGAACTTATCACCTTAGATAAACTTGTAGAACTAGAAAAACTCCAGAACTTCAACCAAGATATCCAGAAAGATCCAGATTTCTTGAAAGCAGAATTAGCAGATGAGAATGAAAATGACAGAGAACTTGACAGAGAATGGTACACTTCTGAAGAAATTGGAGCAGGAACTGCCATTACAAGCCAATATGAAGACATTGAAGATGAAGTATTTACCCCCAAACGCCAACTATCAACACCAGGTACACATAAACGAAGCTCTCACAATAAAACAGGAGGAGGGTTCGATAAATACGGGCAGTACGTTGACTACGACCACGAAGAATCAAATCAACTAGGAGATATTTCTCGACTTCAAATCCAGTCCCATTTCTTCGTTCCTCCCTTTCTCATGGACTCCAAAGACTCACTCATACTTCAGCTAGATCCAAATTCCAGCAAAGAACTCATAGCTAGGAAAATTGGTAATAGTGTCGATGTTGTACGGGATCCAAAGTCAGAGTTGGCCATTTCAGCAAAAGAAGGGAGTTTTGTCGTAAAGGAGAAGAAATCAAAGAAGGAACGTGCCAAACAAGCAAAGGATAGGTCTTCCTTACAAGGAACTGCTATGGGTAATGTTCTTGGTGTGGAAAATGAAGAAAAGAAAGAGCATAAAGAGGAAGAAAAGGTGGTTGAACCCGAAGAACAAGAAGAAAGTGCTGAGCAGAAGAGACTAAACATTCAGCAACAAAGAAGAAGCTTGCCAGCATTTGCCGTCAAAAATGATCTTATGAGAGCCATCTCCGAGAACCAAGTGACAATAGTAATTGGTGAAACAGGTTCAGGAAAAACCACCCAATTGACTCAATTTTTGTATGACGAAGGATACGGTGCCAATTTATCTCAGAGTAAAGTCAAACGGATGATAGCATGTACCCAACCTCGTCGTGTGGCAGCAATGTCAGTAGCCAAAAGAGTCAGCGAAGAAATGAATTGTAAGCTAGGAGAAGAGGTTGGATACTCCATCAGATTCGAAGATAAAACATCCAGTGATAAGACCATAATCAAGTACATGACAGAAGGGATATTGTTAAGAGAGTTTCTTGTTGACCAGAATCTAGACAACTACTCTTGTATTATCATGGATGAAGCCCACGAAAGATCATTAGTCACGGACGTCTTATTGGGGCTATTTAGAGTCTTATTGAAGAGAAGAAAAGATCTCAAGTTGATAGTTACCAGTGCTACTATGAATGCTGATCGATTCACCAATTTCTTTGGTGGAGCACCTCAGTTTGTTATTCCAGGAAGAACATTTCCAGTTGATGTAATGTTTAGCAAAATCAGTTGTACCGATTACGTCGAAGCAGCAGTTAAGCAGGTACTTACGATCCATTTACAAAACAGTGGACAGCTGAGAAAGAATGATGGTGATATCTTAGTCTTCATGACGGGTCAAGAAGATATTGAGATCACCTGTGAGCTTATACAAGAGAAGCTTGACTTGTTAGATGATCCTCCTCCTTTAGACATTCTTCCCATATACTCCACATTACCAGCTGATCTTCAGAAGAAGATTTTCAGCAAAAAGAGTGATATTCGAAGAAAAGTCGTTGTGGCAACCAACATTGCTGAGACTTCGTTAACAGTTGACGGGATCAAGTATGTCGTTGACCCTGGTTTGGTGAAAATGAAAGTTTTCAATCCAAAATTAGGAATGGAGACCTTACAAGTAGTTCCAGTTTCCCTAGCCAATGCCCAGCAAAGAAGCGGTAGAGCTGGAAGAACAGGGCCGGGGGTAGCTTTCAGATTATACACCGAAAGAGCCACCAAACCGGAGCAGATGTACATGCAGCCTATTCCTGAAATCCAGAGAACTAACTTGAGTAACGTGATGTTATTATTGAAGACTTTGAAGGTTGAGGACATTACATTATTTCCTTTCCTTGATCCACCTCCTAAAGAGTTGCTTTCGTCTTCGTTGTACGAACTATGGAGTCTTGGGGCTCTTGATAATCTTGGTGATTTGACGAAGTTGGGCCATGACTTATCGAGATTTCCCTTGGAACCAACCCTTTCCAAGCTTATCATTCTAGCATGTAACTCGAAATTCCACTGCTCAGAGGAGATTATAATCATTGTGTCCATGCTCTCGATTCCTTCAGTGTTCTATCGTCCCAAAGAACGAGCCCAAGAGGCGGATGCTGCTCGAGAGAAGTTTTTGATTACTGAGTCAGACCATCTTACCCTTCTAAATGTTTATACGCAATGGGAGCAACAGTTGAAAAAGCCCAATATGAACTACCACAAGCTTTCCATTTGGTGCAACCGTAACTTTGTACAGAACAAGTCATTACTCCGGGCCCGAGATGTCAAGAATCAGATTCATTTGATTATGAAGCAGAGCCATTTACCAATCTTAAAATCTAAGTCTGATGATGATATAAGAAAGTGTTTATGTGCAGCTTTATTCCACCAGCTGGCTAAATTGATCAAGAGTAACATTAGTGGCACTTCTCAGGCAGAGTATGTGAATTTAAGACATAACTACATGAAAATGTACTTACATCCAACTTCGGGATTGAATGGAGGTACGGATATGGCACCACCATATGTTATTTACCATGAATTGGTGTTAACAACGAAAGAATACATGAATTATGTCACGGCTGTTGATCCGTTGTGGCTAGTAGAGTTCGGATATGTTTTCTATGGACTCACTGCAGAAGCTCAGAAGAAGATAGAGGATAAAATCGACTTTCATATTATAGACAAGAAGGAGCTCGAGGCAGGAATTGAGTACGACAAGCTTAAGTACGAAGAGAAGATGAGTTCGACAAGGACAACAAAATTGGCAAAAGTAGCAGAACTGGCATCACAAGTGAAGCAGAAATTCAACAGAAGAGCTTACTGACATTTTTGAATGACTTAGGATTACTTTTTATATTGAATCTATGAACTAATGTACAATATTTACATGATATTAATGGAGAACGACGTTATCAATTAGTCTGGCTTCACCACCAGCTTCACGAGGCACCCTTACGGCTGTAGAAATGATGGCACCCACTCCTGGCTCCACAACGTCGAGATCAACCAAGGTTTCCGGATGACTTATGGCGATGTACTCGATAGTGAACTCAGCAGGAATGGTGCTGAATACGGAATCGATTTGGCTGCGAATTTCAGATGCTTTCATTGGTTTATTTGCAGCCTCGTAGAATGACTTACCCTTAGTGAGGGCTTTGAATATAATGGAACTTTGGTCCTTGACGTGCTTGGACAAGTAAGCGTTTCTGGAAGACAAAGCAAGACCGTTTGCTTCTCTTAAGGTGGGTAAAACATTGACATTGGTATCAATTAACAAGTCTTTGACCAAGTTTTTGATTACAACACATTGCTGAGCATCTTTCTGACCAAAGTAGATTTGTTCTGGGGTAACAATATTCAATAATTTAGTCACTACTGTAGCTACTCCTCTAAAGAATGCTGGTCTAGAGGCACCCTCCAATTGCTCCGAGCACCCTTTTACGGTTACGAAGGCTCCCGTCTGCTTTTCAACTTCCAAGGAGATTCCCGAGGGGTACATTTCCGAGACTTTAGGAACGAAAACCACCTCCACTTTATTGTCGTTTTCGGCAATGCTCTCCAAAATGCTAAGATCGGAGTCCAAAGTCCGGGGGTAGGCGTCCAAATCTTCGTGCGGAGCGAACTGCGATGGGTTCACGAAGATGGACACGATAGTATGGTGGTTAGCCTTCAAAGACTGAGCCACGAGGGAGCAATGACCGTCATGAAGAGCTCCCATAGTGGGCACGAAACCCACGGTTTTGCCATTGAGAAGGCATTGGCGCCTCCATTGTCTTACCTGTTTGACAGTGTTGAGGACCCTGATGCTCTTAGAAACCGACATGGTGTACGAGGTAGTCAGGGTGGCCCAGAAACGATAGTTGCAAAAAAAAAAGTAGTAGCTATTTGTTGGATCCAAATTTTTCACGATTTTTTTTTTGAGTCACTGACGGCCCCACAAAATTCGCATCCACCGGTACACCATGCCGGAGAGACACCCGTACCTCTGTTCCCGAGCAGACGCCCGTACACCAGACAATAATTTCGTGGCGCCCTGTGAAAAGTCGGCGGCGTGGGCGGGGCCCTGTGAAATTTCAGCCCAGGCGCGCCCTTGCGGGTCTGCCGAG
This sequence comes from Isabelozyma gotoi, assembly GCA_003708205.2. Taxonomy (NCBI): domain Eukaryota; kingdom Fungi; phylum Ascomycota; class Pichiomycetes; order Serinales; family Metschnikowiaceae; genus Isabelozyma; species Isabelozyma gotoi. The sequence continues at coordinate 89,539 of PPNP02000015.1, read as the reverse complement.
GCTCACGGCGGAGGTGGGTTCGGCAACAGTGCCAGGATGCCGGGTTTAACTACTGAGGGGCTCAAATCTGTCAAAGTTTCTATATATATAACCCCAGCACACCCTGTAGTTACTTTCTGTTCTTCTGGTATCAATTGCGCCATGTCTTATACGTTAGAAACCTTGGTAGGAGACGGGGCCTACCCCAGAATTGCCGGAAGCACTGTGAGCCCAGATGACCGGGTCCAGCTCGTATACTCTCGGTTCAAGACCACCAAACCAATTGCCAAAAACAAGCTTAAGATTAACTTGGTGTTTGCCCACGGAACCGGAATGAACAAATCGATCTGGTACTACCACATCCGTAAGTTGTACGCCGTGGAAAATGACAAATGGCAGCTTAACACCGTGATTTCCATAGATGCCTGTAACCACGGAGACTCTGCTTTGCTTAACAGAAGTAAGAACGCTTCGGCACTTGCCTGGGAACAGGGAGGAAAGGATATTATTGAAATCGTCAAACGGGAGCAGACATTAGGTGAATTTCTCATTGAAAAGGACTCCAAAACCATTGGAATCGGCCATTCCATGGGGGCCAGTATGATGTACTTTGCTGGGTTATTCGAACCAGCTTTGTTCGATGCTGTAATGACTATGGAAGCCGTGATGTTGGTGCACGATGTCGGTTTGCCTAAGTTCAAAAAAGTCGTAGCTAAGATGCAGAAATTGATTAAGGACACCTTTGATTCCGAAGAAGAGTTTGATACCTACTTCAAAAAGGGGTCTTTCTACACCAAATTTCCTCCAGATATCTTGAAGGAGTTCTCTGACGAAGAGAAGTACTACGAGGACGGTAAGATTAAAACCAAATCCACGGCTCACGACCAGATTCTTTCCTACTACTCGTCTTCTATAAGTGTTCCTCTCTTGATGTCGTCGTTGTCTCACTACCAGGTGCCCATTTGCCACGTGACGGGTAAGGCTGCTACCTGGAATCCTCCGGAAAGTATTCCATGGATCAGAGAGACTCTTCCTGAGGAATTGGTCACTGGGGTTGATGTCGAGGGTGGAGATCACTTGTTCCACGGTACCTTGCCTGACGAAACCGTGAAGGTGATCTATGACTACATCGAAAAGAGAGTCGACGCCAACCTCAGTGCAGGCAAGGACCTGAACTGGGAGAAATTCAGGGGAGACCAGGACAAGTTGTTGGACAAGAACTTGGAGGAGATGAACTTCAGCAAAGCCAAATTCTGAGGAGGTTATCGTGCCACACTTAGTAGATTCTTTGCAACTTAGTAGATACTTTGAAACTTAGTAGATACTTTGAAACTTAGTAGAAGGTATTGTGTATATCACAAGAAGGTATTATGAATCCACATTTAGAAAAGAAAACGTATTGTAGTTCAAGATGCCCTTGTACAGCTGTATACCTGTATACCCCTAAAAGCCCCAACATAATCACCGAAGACAGCCACAATATTATATCCCACACCTTCGTTTTGCCCGTGACTCTTCTTTACCCATGTCCTTCTCTACTCTTTGGTCCATTCTCTTATCGTAGATTTTGCAACTGTGGAGAACCGAGGGCAAGTCACGCGCGATGAGCCGGAAGTTGTTATCAATGATTTTTTTTTTTGGCTCATCTTAAATTTTTCACCTCAACCAGATACCAGCATCAATAGTATTCAACAATGTCCAAAGAGTTAGTGTTATCGTATATTTTAGCCTACTTAAAGAGCAACGCTGACTTGGGAAAGGTGTCCAAGACCCTCGAAAAAGAATGTGCCAAGCTTGGGATCCAGTTGTCTGAGGTGGACAAAGATTTAACTGACTTGATCCAAGAACAACCTGCTGAAGCCGATAGTGAAAGCGGAAGCGAAAGTGGTAGTGAAGGAGACAGCGAAAGCAGCGACAGTGATAGTGAAAGCAGTGACAGCGACAGCAGCAGCAGTGACAGCGAAAGCGAAAGCGAATCCAAGACCGAATCTTCTGAGAAGAAAGAAGAAGAAACCAAGATAGAGGTTGCCAAAGAAGAATCTTCTGATTCCAGCTCCTCCTCCAGTTCCTCTGAACCTGGCTCAGACTCCGACTCCAGGTCGTCGTCTTCCAGTTCAGACTCCAGTTCAGACTCCGACTCTGATTCATCCTCTTCATCCTCATCATCCTCATCATCATCATCTTCAGACTCAGACTCCGACTCCGACTCATCTTCATCTTCATCTTCGTCATCATCTTCATCTGACTCCGACTCATCCTCGTCATCATCTTCAGATTCGTCCTCTTCAGACAGCGATTCTTCTTCTGAAAGCGAATCAGAAAGTGCTTCAAAGAAGAGACCAGCTAAGGATGACATCAAAAAGGCTTCCAAAAAGCAAAAGGTCGACCATTCATCTTCCCAAACTGAGTCTATCTCCTCCTCCGCATCTGCTTCTCCTGAACCTCTGAAAAATGAGATTCCAGCCGAACTTGAAGAAGAACTTGCTCCCGGCCAGAGAAAACACTTCTCTAGAATCGACCGTACCAAGATATCCTTCCAGGACTCCGTCTTACAGGACAATACCTACAAAGGAGCAGCTGGTACTTGGGGAGAAATGGCCAACGAAAAACTTTTGAAGGTCAGAGGAAAAGATTTCACCAAGAACAAGAACAAGATGAAGAGAGGCTCCTACAAGGGAGGAAGCATCACGTTTGCATCGGGATCCTACAAGTTCACCGACTAGATGTATAGTTACTAGATTTAGAATAAACACCCGTACACCACCATTCCGACCCGTGCACCACATCGTATTTAGCAGGCACCCTTTGGGAAGTTAGTCTGATTAGAAATCCTCCACTCTTCTTCTCTCCATTCACCACCATGTCACGCCGGGGCATCAACTACGCCGACTTGAACCGTGGGAATCTCTCGGACGATTCGTACGACGAGGACGACGTCAAGAAAGACGACGATTACACCTACGGATCTCGTCCCAAGAAGAAGACGAAGCCAAAGGCAAAACCAGCTCCAAGTACTACCATTGACCCTGAAGAAAGGAAGAGAAAGGCCCAGGAGTCAGCTGAAGCGATTCGGGCCCGACTCAGCGACGAGGAGTTCTCAGATGATGAGCTTCTTGACCTTACTCCCGATATTCCAGCTGATTATGTTCCAGATGCTGTTTCCAAAGTTTTTGGCCGGTCCGATTATTCGTATTTAAAGCTTAAACCTGATCATTTTTCGAGACCCATTTGGATCTCTCCGTTGGATAGTAGAATTATATTGGAATCGTTCTCTCCGTTGGCAGAACAGGCCCAGGATTTCTTGATTACCATTGCTGAGCCTTTGTCCAGACCCTCCCATATCCACGAATATACCATCACGCCTCCTTCATTATACGCAGCAGTTTCCGTAGGACTCGAAACTGACGATATCATTGCGGTTTTGAACCGTTTGTCGAAGGTTCCCGTGGCAGAATCATTCATTAACTTCATAAAACGGTCCACCGTCAGTTTTGGGAAGGTCAAATTGGTGTTGAAACATAATAGATACTACGTAGAAAGCTCACAGGCCGACATTCTTCAGATGTTGCTCCGAGATCCCGTGATTGGCCCGTTGAGAATCCTGTCTGAACACTCAGTGACGGGAACAGGACTTGTACAATCTTCTGCTCCCCAAGGAAATGTCACTATTCCTGGAACCAAAAAACCAGATGGCACTGCTGGTGCTGGTGCTGACGATAAAGTAGAAGACATTTTCGCTGCCGTGGTGGGAAAGAAGGGAGGAGACAATGAAGATGACGAAGATGACATGGATACAGTGCATTCGTTTGAAATTGCCAACGAATCGGTGGAAATCGTCAAGAAACGATGCCAGGATATCGTGTATCCCATGTTGGAAGAGTACGACTTCCGTAATGACGACAGAAACCCTCCACTCGACATTGATCTCAAGCCTTCGACCCAAATCAGACCGTACCAGGAAAAGTCGCTTTCCAAGATGTTTGGTAATGGCCGTGCCCGTTCCGGAATCATCGTGTTACCCTGTGGGGCCGGAAAAACCTTGGTGGGAATCACTGCTGCATGTACTATCAGAAAATCCGTCATTGTATTGTGTACGTCATCGGTGTCTGTCATGCAGTGGAGACAGCAGTTCTTGCAGTGGTGTACGATCCAGCCGGAAAACGTAGCTGTATTCACCTCGGAAAACAAGGAAATGTTTGCCAGTGAGTCTGGTTTGGTTGTTTCTACTTATTCTATGGTTGCAAACACTCGTAATAGATCCCACGATTCTCAAAAGGTTATGGACTTCTTGACTTCTAGAGAATGGGGTTTCATCATCTTGGATGAAGTCCATGTGGTTCCAGCAGCCATGTTCAGAAGAGTGGTGACCACCATTGCTGCTCACGCCAAATTGGGATTGACTGCTACTTTGGTGAGAGAAGACGACAAAATCAATGATTTGAACTTCTTGATTGGTCCCAAATTATACGAAGCCAACTGGATGGACTTGGCTCAGAAGGGTCATATTGCTAATGTCCAGTGTGCGGAAGTCTGGTGTCCTATGACGGCCGAATTCTATCAAGAATACTTAAGGGAAACCGCAAGAAAGAGAATGTTGTTGTACATCATGAACCCTACCAAGTTCCAGGCTTGTCAGTTTTTGATCCACTACCACGAAAAGAGAGGAGACAAGATTATTGTGTTTAGTGACAACGTCTATGCCTTACAAGAGTACGCACTCAAGCTTGGAAAGCCATTCATTTATGGATCTACTCCTCAACAAGAACGTATGACCATTCTTCAGAATTTCCAACATAATGACCAGATTAATACCATCTTTTTATCCAAGGTGGGTGATACATCCATTGATTTGCCAGAAGCCACCTGTTTAATCCAGATTTCTTCTCATTATGGTTCTAGAAGACAAGAAGCACAGAGACTAGGCAGAATTTTGCGGGCAAAGAGACGTAATGATGAAGGGTTCAATGCCTTTTTCTACTCTTTGGTGTCGAAAGATACTCAGGAAATGTACTACTCCACGAAAAGACAAGCGTTTTTGGTTGATCAAGGGTATGCTTTCAAAGTTATTACCCATTTGAGTGGTATGGAACAGTTACCTGATCTTGCCTACTCCACAGCAAGAGAAAGAAGAGAACTTTTACAACAAGTGCTTCTTAAGAATGAAGATGCTGCTGGGGTGGAGATTGGTGATGATCTCGATACTAACTTCATTTCTAAAGAAAAGAGAATGAAGTTGGAAAACAGTAATGCTACCAGAAGTGCTGGTTCTTTGGCTGGTTTGGCTGGAGGTGAAGACATGGCATACATTGAGTATAGCAAGAACAAGAATAAGGACTTGAAGGAACACCATCCGCTTATTCAGAAGATGTACTATAGTAAACAGGCAAAGAAATAGAGGGACAATGGCTGCCCGTATTTATACATAATTGACGTTATATTGATGATATGTAGAGGAAATGTAGATACTGGGATTATAATACTGGATAGTTGTTCTATGAGAAGGAATTTCCTTAAACCGATTTGCAGCCAGAGTTGTTTCAAGAGGCTGCCATAGAGAGAACCTTTCGAAGTAGCGAATAGTATAGCCTCACAGCCATACTTTCTTCTTCTACATCATTTTCAGTAGTATGTATTCTATAAGTATTATGCGCTTTGAACAAAATCTCCAAAATCATCATTCTCGTCATTATCACTATCCAAAGCGCTGTCTATCAGTTGGCCACGAGGACGAGTAGAAACTTTAGCTTTCTCTTCCCCATTGAAGTTTAGCTTGAAACGCTCGGTACCGAGGTCATTATCATCATCATCTGTACTGCTGCTGGAAGGAGATGGAGTACTGGGCCTGACGTTGTTGTAGGAAAACATATTTCTATTATTGTAGTAGTTACCATTGGAAAAATCATTATCATCATCATCATCGTCATCATCGTCGTCAGATTTGGTATCATTCAAGGACAATTTTTTCAGGCTATTTTCAAGAGAAAGTAAATTAAATTCATAATTGTACTGATCCTCAAAATTACGATACCGTCTTTTATATATTCCCAAACTCTCAGCAAATGATACAGCATTGAAACTCTCATCAAATTTAAGTCCTAGGGCGACTTGTAGTACTTTAACCGGACCCAGTTCTTCCAGGAGATGTTTCGGATCAAAAGGATGATACCCTGATTCCGGAATTTGACCTATGATCTTGTAGTATTTCGACGATTCGGTAGTTTGAATTGTTTCCTCACCATTATTGGCTATAGCATATGAACAATTATTAGAAGTATGATTTTCACCAAGATCTCCCTCACTATCAAACGATACGTCCTGATCCATGTCGTGATTATTGATACCAAAAAACGAATTATCCGAATCATTCAACGGAGCTGGATTATACCAAATCTCTGCCCATACCAAATCTTTATTCGTAGTAGTCAAACTGCCAACATTTGGAGGAATGCTGACAGTATTGTAGAGCTCCAATTTCAACCGGAGTCCATTGTAGGGTTTCGGAATGCGCTGGGATTGGCTCAAGAAGTCACCTTCTGAGAACAGAGAATCTTCAGGTAATGGGAAAGCGTCAGTAATGCCATCAGTAATGAGTTCTTGCTCAATCACCCGTAGGTTTCCTGTCCATATAATGCTGTTGTTATCCAAGTTCCATTTGGACAAAGTGGGGATGCCAGGAGGAATTTTGAAGGCAGAAACCCCGTCTGTCTCAAAAAGCTTGGTAGATATTATATTATCCATTATTTTATCACTTCCGGAAGTAAATATTTTATCCTCCCTGGTATTTGAATTAGTTAATCCGAATCCTGGCACTAGTAAGGGCTACTAATCCAACTTATAAAATCTCACCAGTAATTGGATATCACACAGGTAACTTACGTAGAATAACACCACATCCGACTACTTACAGCTGTCATATGCCTGTGTATGTCCCCAAATCATCCCACAGGTATCGGCCCAACAAAACATCCAATCATCCGACAGCAAGCGACATTTTTGTGGAAACTGACGGGTGGCAGCGACATGTTATCGGAAAAATTACTAAAATAATAACCGATCCAACTCGAGACATGCGACATTCTTATGTCAGCCAAAAGGTCGTGCACAACTACCGATTATCAACCTCAATTTTTCACTAGGAGTGAAAAATTGGTTACTACCTGGTTTGTCCAATCTTTTGGTATCGTATTCGTTCAGTTCCACGCCGCCAAAATGCTCAAAAACTTCTGTGGAAACAGCATTTCCATGGCTCTTAGAGCAGGAAGAATGGGGGTGGTGCAAAACCCCTCGCTTAACGTCATGTCCAGACGTTTTAATTCCAACTTTGACCAACTTTCCAATTTGATCAAACAGTCTACCATCGCCAAAACAGACAAGCCACAAATTTCCGATACCAACTCGTTGAATGTCAACGACCTCTTGGCTAACCAAAACAACGGAGACGTCTCCGCTCCTTCCTACTTCAGTTCCAGAACCAAAGACTACAGTTTCACCTCCACCGTCAAGCATCCTAGAGATGTGGCCAAAGGAATACGGGTCAACGGACCTATTGCTGGTAGAAACGTTGAAGTGGTGTACGGAAATCTTGGATACGCCGTTTCGGGATTGAAGAGATTGGTGCATACCAACAGAATCAAGTACTTCCAGAAGGTGCAATCGAGATATATCCGTCCTGCCAAGTACAGAAAGCAAAGAAAGAGAGAATGGTGGAGAAAACGTTTCTCCGAGGGCTTCAAAGACTTGATGTCGCAAGTCCAGGACGCCAGAAGACGTGGGTACTAGGCCTTTCTCATCGTTTTTCCGACATTCATCCCCACGTCATGACTTCTACACATACTTGTGATGTCTCTTCTGCTATTCCAATTCCTTTTCTGTCACTCTCCCATCTTCACTGCACTCACACCGTTTCTTGTATATAATGCTCTCATTTTCGGAAAAATTACCGTTATCTCGCAATGGAAAATCTCAGAAAAGGCTGAACCATAATAATCTCAACTCCGAAAACCTGGCCGGACCTTTCTTTTACATAGCAATACGACATTTCTATCTTCCAACTTTTCGCTTCTAAAGGCAACTCTCTGTAGCTGGTTATCACTGCTGCCATATTGTATGCTTAGATTTGTCGGAAAAATTCCATCACCTTCCCTCATCGCACTTATCGACCTCGTGCTCTCCGAAACATTTATGTTTTGATCTTTGCACCATCCCTTTCTGCTTAGAAGTAATAGAGTTGTTATAGAATGTCGTCTGTCAAGCCCGTGGGTAGTATCACTGCCATTACCGGAGACATCGACTATACCAAGGCCATTCATATCTTTCCTCCGTCTCTACAGCCTTATCGGTCCACGATTTTAGCATATGGAGCATCGTTTGCCGCTACCGTTATTGGGTTCCCCTTGGACACGGTCAAGACAAGAATGCAGACCCACAAGAACTTCACCAGCTACTTCGATTGTATCAAAAAAACCTATACCAAGGAGGGAACCAGAGGGTTCTTTCGTGGGATCTGGGCTCCTTTGATTTCTACCTCCTTTTCCAAGTCGCTTAGTGTGTCTATCTTTACAGCAACAAAGCCTACGGTGTACCAATTGCTTTATCCGGCATCAGAGAAAGGCTCAGTTGCTCATCCGTTCATTCGGAACATCCCTGTCTGCTTTTTCTCCGGGTTCATAGCTGGTGGTGGAGTTTCTCTATACGCTTGCCCATTTGAATTCACGAAGATATACGCTCAGATCGAAAAGGTGATCCAGAACAAATCTTTGAAGGATGCTCCAATGCATTTGCAGGCAGCAAATGCTAACTTCAAGTCCTCTTCAACAGTGGAAATCGTCAAGAGAATCGTGCACTACGAGGGCCCCAAAGGATTGTACTCCGGGTTTAAGTATCACTTCATTAGGGATTCCTTGTCTTCTGGTATCTACTACTCGGTCTACGAATCGCTCAAATGGGCCATGAATATATTGATAAACAAGGAAGCTAACCAATCGTCCCAGATCTCGATTCTTCTTGCTGGTGGTTTAGCTGGAGTTCTCTGCTGGACTTGTATCTTTCCTATCGATACAACCAAGTCCCTTATCCAGCGAGATGTGGTCACCAACATCTTACGTAAACAACAGGGACTTGAACCTTTCCCCCACAAGGAGAGAAAACTTCAAAGAATCGAGAGAAGTCATTATAGAGGATTGGGTATATCAGTGACCAGATCGTTCATTGTCAACATGGTGTTCTTCAGTGCATTTGAAGTTGCCATGGCCCATCTTGTCTAATTATTTATTACTTATTTATTGATCTTGTAAATAGTCATTTATTATTGTCATGTCTGTACATTTAACTATAAAGAGATTCCTTTTGGTCTATCTAATTCCTTCTTCTGGTTCTTCCTCTACGTTCTTGGTCAACCTCTTTGACGTCCTTACTGATATCCTCCACCTTTTTCTTTGGTGGTCTTCCTCTCTTTCTTTTTGGTTTACTTTCGTCCATTTCCGAGGTAATATCTTGAATACTTCTCTTTAATGGTGACTTAGATCTTGTTCTTGCAGCCGGACGGTCCAGTAAATTGCTCTTCGTAGACGAATTTCTCGAAGACTTTTTACGAGGAGACGCCCGTACTTTAGGTTCTGGATCTGGAGGCAATTCTCCCATAGAAAGTTGTCTAGTTTTAGGAAGTTCTGTACTTGGACTCCAGTCAGACACCTTACGTGGAGATACTGCTGGCTTCTTTCTTGGTCTACCTCTCTGCTTAGGGACTTTCAATTGGGGAATGGTTTCAGGACTTCCGAGTTTTGGAGTTTTCATCATTTCCTCTACTGGCTCCTGCTGTTTCTTTGAAGGAGTCTTGAGGGCTTTGAAGTCATCAAGTATTAGCGACTCGGCCGCAATTTGGACTTTTACATCCTCCTTAATTGGCTCTTCCGGCTCTTTTTGCTCTTCTTCTATATTTTGCTCTCTTTCCTGTTGTACGTCGTTTTGTTCCGTAGCTTCCTTAATGTCTGGTTCATTTTCAGTTACTGTTTCCCCAGCTGTTTCTTCAGTCACAGTGTCTTTTTCAGTTACTGGCACTTTAGCTGTTTCTTCAGTCACAGTTTCATTCAATAATGCCGTTGCTTGCTGTTTGATATATTGCTCAATAGCTTGGACTTGATCACTTGATTCTCCAGTTTCTTCAACTTCATTCTTAACTTCCAACAGTTCAGACTCTTGTGGTTGTTCTTTTATTTCAGTGTCCAATTTTTCAGAGTCTTCATTTTCATTTATGCCTATTTCAAGTTTGGCTGCAGCAGGTTCATTATCACTTTCCGTAGGAGAAACATCAACAGCAATATCAGCATCAGAATCCTTTGCATCCTTTTCTTTTTCTTCTGCAAGTTTTTTGAGATACAGAAGAATGTTGTTTTCAGCAGCTTCCGATTGCTTGTCTTCCTTTATGTTCTCCGGTGCTGCTTCATCAAGGGTATCTTCATTTTTAACTTCTTCTGGCACTGATTCTTGAGAAGCCTCAGGTTCTTTTGTTTCAGGTTCCGCTTCCAGCTGAATGTCATCTTTAGAATCCGGCTGTAAGCTTTCTGCAACTAAATCATGCTTATCGGTAGACTCATTAGCTTCATCAGTTAGGTCATTATCAACATCAGGTATATCATTGTTGATTTTGGCATCGTGCGCAGCTTCTTCAGCAATTTCTTCCGCAACCTCTTCAGCAATTTCTTCAGCAATGGCTTCGGTGACTGCTTCAGCAACATCTTCATCGATTTTATTAGCAAGTCCTTCAGTTATTTCCTCAGCAACTTCCTCAGCGACTTCTTCAATCACCTCTTCAGTAACCTCTTCAGCAACTTCTTCAGCAACTTCCTCAGCAATTTCTTCAGCAATAGCTTCGGTAACTACTTCAGCAACCTCTTCATCGATTTCATTAGCAAGTCCTTCAGTTATTTCTTCAGCAACCTCCTCAGCGACTTCTTCAATCACCTCTTCAGTAACCTCTTCAGTAACTTCTTCAGCGACTTCCTCAGTCATCTCTTGAGCAACCTCTTCTGCAACTTCTTCAATTATCTCTTCTGCAACTTCTTCAGCAATTTCATGCGCAACTTCTTGAACGATATCTTCAGCAACCTCATCAGCAATCAATTCAGTTATTGCATCTGTAGTATCTTGATCAACGTCATCTGCCAAATCCTCAGTTTCATATGCATCCTCAGTTTCAACATCCTCTGTGTCGCGGACTTCTTCTGACAAAGATTCTTTAGCTGAGATATCATCTTCAATTTCGTCGATAGTGCTCTCTGGAGAAGGACTCACTGGCTTCTCGATATGTGAACTTCCCTTAAACCATGAGAATGGAATAATCTTACCAAAAAACCCTCTAAGTTTTTTGAATGATGGACCATCAGAATCATTAGACTCTTCTAATGGTCTCTTTTTTAAGTTTTCTTCAGCTTCATCAATTTCTTCGCCTGCAAAGCCTGCCCAAATGACTTCCGGTTCAGGAGTAACTTGCTTTGATCTTGCTTCAATGATATTAGATGGTGAAATGGGTATATAGCCCAGCAAATAAACAGATTCTTCTTCGATTTCGATAATATTTACATTCTCAGTTGGATCTGAGGGCTCTGTTATCTGAGTAGGTTCTACCACTTCACCATCATATTCGTTTATTTCGGCTTCCAATGGATATTGAGGTTCTTGCAAGCCATTATTATCGGGCTGAGGAGTATCTTCCGGCTCTATTACACCAGTTGGAAGAATATGGGCTCCTTGAATAATCTCCACCAAATGAGTCTGCTCGTAGGAAACCACGAATTCTTCAACTTCAGCAGGTTCTTCTACTTCAAAGTCATTGGAGTTCTCTTCGATATCAGACTCTTGAGGGATCTCTTCTTTGGCAGCTGAGTAATCTTCTTTTACAGCAGATTCCTCTTCTGGGAGCTCCTCATCAACGTTTTCAGCTGCTGGTTCGATATTCTCAGAATTCTGTTCAACAGGTTCTTCCATTTTATCAACCTCTTGGGTCGAGTCCTGTTCCTCTTGGTCAGTGTCACTCTTTTCCTGTCCCTCAACTTCTTGATCAGATTTCAGTCTACTACTGTTGAAAGAACTTCTGGCCTCACGAACGTAATTCTTAATTTCATCGCGTACAAAATCCGACTCAGTATCCTGTTGCAACTTTGTTTCAGAAGGATGTTCAACATCAACTTTAATTGGCTCTTCTATAGGATTCTCATGTTGAAAGTCTTTAACCTTAATAGAGTAATCCGAATGAGAATGAGAATTATTATTGTCTTCGGATTCTGACAAATCAAAATAGGTTGTCTCGTCTGGAGCAGCAACTTCAGGCTCCTCCTCAGATTTACCCTCAGCATCGATGAACTCAGTGTCTTGCTCATCTTCATGATTAGAAGTGTCAGATTGGTGATCAATTTCAATGGCAGTATCAAATTCTTCAATTTCCTCAGCATTTTCAATTTCTTCAGCTACTTCAATTGTATTTTCAACTGCTTCAATCATATTATCGAGTTCTTCAACTTGTTCAATTGCCTTTTCAATTTCTGCAATTTCTTCATTTTCTTCAGCCTCAATTGCATTGTCAATTTGATCAATGGCTTCTTCTTCCTCTTCGATTTGCTCTTCAATTTCCTTGATTTCATTCTGGACTTGTAACAAGCTATCTGCGTCATTATCTACATCAATGACTTCTTCCACAGCAGTATCTTCTTTGTCAGTTTCTTGTACCAAATCATCAATTAGTTCAACTTCTTCTATTGTATCATCCAGTTCTTCGTTTTGTTCATTCTCTTCAATCTCCTGTTCAATTTCGTTTATATCTTCCAAAGTCTCCACAATATCATCTTCATCTAAGATGTCATTGGCTGAATCTGTTATCAGGTCAACATTCCCTGTTGTATCCGAAACCTCATCAATGGTATTTCCATCTGTTTCATCAGCTTCCATTTCATCATCATCCTCTACCTCCGCTAACACTGGAGGTTCAATTCTATAAGCACTGGCTAAAGGTGCATTTTTATTCAATTTTGCATCCAATTGAGGATCTTTGTTATCTGATGATTTTTTAGCTGGAGAAGAGCTGATGCCAGAAATCTCCTCTTCTAGATCGACAACGGAACTCAACTTAATATTGAATCGAGTTTCAGTTTCTTTGAGTTGATTTAACACCACCTCTGGATCTTCTGGTTCGATTGTTCTGAAAATGGGGATTCTGATAGGAGAAGGTGTCTCGGAAGTTAATTCAGTTTCGTCTTGTTGCACATCAACGTTTTCTTCCACTTCTACTTTGTTCTTTTCATCTTTCCTTATTGTATCAGGGAGATCTTCCGTGGCCAGTTTAGCTTCGATGTCAGCCAATGAGCCATCAGTTAGGTTTTCGTTGGTCTCCTCTAGTTCCATGGGAGGGGTATTAGATTTTGACTCAATCAAGTCAAATGAGTCAGGAACTGGGGCCAACAATTCAGCTTTAGTATGATCAATTTCTGTTTCCACCTCTTCAACCTCTTCGGCCTCTTCATTAATATCTTCATTGACAGATACTTCAGCGTAGTTTGCACTTGATTCATAATCAGCAGCATACCCACTATTTAGACGTTTTAATTCAGGATTTAACTGAGAAATGGCTTGAGAATAGCTATCAATTGTAGGACTTTCTGTTGATTGTAATGCTGTAGATGCGAGTTGAAGTAAGTCAACATGGTTGGCAAATAAATTGTTAGGGTCTGATACTGAATCTGGTTCCACTTCATCCTCAAAAGGTTGTTCAACTTCGTCCTCTTCTTCCGATTGTAGCAGGATGACTTCATTAGTTTGATCGGAATCATTGTTTTCAATGAATAAACCTTCTTCTACATCAGACTCCTCATTATCTTCCTCAGGCCCTTCCTCTTCCACTTCTTGTTCAGAGTCCACCTGCGAGTCGTCCTGGTATTCATTGCCACCTTCAAAGCTGTCTTGATGAGAAAGGCCAATATTATCAGATAATCGAGGTCTTCCATCTCGTATTTGGTAAGAGACTCCTGCTGGGCTTTGTCTATAAGCATTTGCGTAGTTTTGGTAATTGGATGAATAAGAATAGGCTTCAACAGGGGTATTTTGGGGATACTGAAGAGAACTGTCATACTCATTACGGGGCTCAGGTTGATGATTTACGTCTTCCACAACCTCCTCGTCATCTTCTTGATCTTCTTGATCTTCTTCTTCTTCATCAACGTCCTCTACATCATCCACATCTTCCTCTTCATCCACATCCTCTTCGTCATCCACCTCTTCTTTGTCTATTTCGTCATCATTATCATCTTCTTCTATTTCTTCTGCGTCTTCTTCTTCATAGGACTCATTTACTTGCTCTTCGCTTTCTTCGCTCTGTGCATCATTACTTTCACGAGGATAGAAGTACGTTTGAGAAGAACCTATTAACGAAACCTTCTTAGGTTGAACTGGAGATTGTGTTTCTAGTTCTTGTTCTGGTTCTGGTTCTGACGATAATATTTCAATGACATCATCATCATCTTCGTCGATTTGTGCAGGGTTTTGAGATTCATTTTCATTATAATCTTCCTCTTCCTCTTCCTCTTCCTCTTCCTCTTCTTGATCATCAGCTTCTTCACTTTCTTCTACTTCTTCTTCCACTTCCTCGTCTGCAGTCAGATCTGCTATTTCTTCATTAGACTCTCTCTCTAGTTTTTCGTTTTCAAGATATTCATTCAATTTATTGAAGTTTTCATCAAAAATCATATTCCTATACTTTAATCGTAAGTTTTGCTCTAGGACATTCTTCTCAAGACTCACCAATTCATCATTTTGCACCTTCATTGTGCTCTTAAATCGGCTATTCAACGTATCAATCCAATTGGCAATGTCTCCTGGGTCTCCTCCTTTACCTGGAGTAGGAGGAACTATGTGTGTTAGGGAATTAGCTCGAGGACTTTGATAGTCACTTAGGTTGATGTCAATTGTGGAATTATCTACTACATCGTTGCCATTGTCGGTTGATTCCGATCGTTTTACTAGTAGTCGCTTGGTATTGAATGGGGAGGGGAACTTGGACGCACCCATTGTGGTCTGATTCAATTAGTTTGAAAAATGTGGATTGCAATAACTGGTCTTCGTCTATGTTTGAGGTTGCTCACATAATAGAGAGCGAAAAAACCCATGCACCCGACTGGTTTTTTTTGGCTGTGAATACTGCACATAACACGGACCCGTGCACCACTTGGAAAACATATACCAATTAACAGGATACGGAGATAGGCAGGCTCAGATAAGCTATTTTAGTAGAACGGTTAAGCATGAAATCGTTTCAGCAATTGCCCCCATGACACTTAACCGTATTTCAGATAAAATACGGACCGATGGGTGTGAAGTCCAGAAACACTGTGACAGGGTCTAAAAATAGAGAGTTTAAGGTTTTACCATGTCAGATGTGAAAGAGTAGATGTGAAATCACGATTAAAAATAGCTAAACTTCGGTCAAATGATAATTACAAGCAATACCCTCGTAGGCTAGTAATTGGTACATGCAAGTGAAGGATCCACGAACTAAAAATAATCGTACAGTGACGACAACTGTCACGGTTGTCAAGGAAATGGTCATTAGCTAGACAGAAATAACCGTAAATACATGAGAAAGGGCAACCACAAAGGCTAAAACAGAAACCTAAAAAAACTTCTGGAATGGCAACCAAAAGAAGTCCCTTACAGTAGGACATGGTGCTTGCGAAGGGGGTGCTGCTACAAAACAAAATGCCGCCAGATGAAATAAGATCACGAACTCCAAGAAACTGTTTTTAATATTTTTACACCAGCCATTTGTTTTTGAGAGGCGGGTATTTTCACGGGGAAGTGACCGGGGAAACGTAGGTGTCAAGATGTGGTCAATCCAAAATCCTGCGATGAGGTGAAAGAGGTGAAAAAAAAAAAATTTTTTTTGCACCAACTATTTTTAGTGGATTCCGATTAATAGCATTAATTGCGCGTCCCAAAGGAGCCAAAAAAAAAGCTACCTCCCAATAGGGAAAAACATAAGCTTACGGGATTTATAAACAATCCGACTACGGCCACTTTAGAAGCAGAAAAAAGCGATGCAGAGAACATGGGGTGTACAGCCGTCGGCATGAGGAACATGATATGAATATTAACAAGAGCAAGAAATCGGAAATTATAGTGTTACAAGACAGTTGTTAGGTCGGATATAGAAATGAAAACAGATGGCGGATCATTGGAAATCACCTAGGTGGATTCAATGCAAGTGGCCGACCCATGATTTCAGGTGAGGGAAAAAATTATTGGTCAGGAAATATTATGAAATGGATTCTATTGAGAGCAAATCCGATGACAGATTTATAAATAGAATTTCATAGGTTTGTTTGCCTCATCAAACTGGCTCTAATTCATGAATATAATTCCGTCTGGCTGGACCATTATGTATGGTCATGGACGAGGGCCTCATGTAAATGAACAATTCAACATAGGGAGATACGAGGTCATGTAAATAGAAGTTTTTTCTGTTTTTGTACCAAACTTTGTTGCCTATTTTCAGTAATCACAAGGGCACACAATTGGCGCTGGTCTCATATAATTGAGAAAAAGAAGAAAACCTCAAGTTGCCCATCAGTTCTTGGGAGACAAAACAAAAAAAAACACTGCATTCATTTGTCTTACATAAACATACATTACGTCGTTCATGGTACACATTGTTGTGTTTACAGGGGGCACATACAAAGCCAAAGAAAAAGAAAACCCCATTCATACACTAAAACAAAGCGCCATGAAATAGGATCCAGCAGTCATTCCTTTCACGACGGTTTGTTGCCAAAGCGTATCTTGTTGTTATACCGGTCAATAGTAGCACGCTCAATGGACTGCCTACCCCCCCTGAAATTGCATTATTTCTAGATCCTTTACCAATTGAGAAAAACCGTGCATAAAAAATTTCAATGGTGCTGCTAATCGTGCATGAGCCTAAGAAGAATATGCTTTTGCTTCGGGTTTAATTGTCTAATAGGCTCATGGAAAATACCAGGCCCCCCCCCGTTAACTCCAATTTCACAACAGTGTTCATTTTTGGTCACTAATTAGTGTTTCGTATCGATTCCCCGGGTCGAGTTTCACCATTAGTCTTGACTTCAATCTCTGAAATTGGGAACCTTGAAAAACCGCATCATGCAAAATGTACGAACAGTTAAAATTTGTTTAGGAAATTATTATTTTCGGGGAAAATTGTTCTCTAAACTGCTATTTTACCAGTTGGGACAGATTACAAAAACGTCTTCTGAGATGGGATGATCCCCATTTGTATATAAATGCAGCTCTCCCCCCCAAGAACCGCTTTCTGGTTTGACCTATTTCTTATCGAATCGCATCGCAATGACTGCTTCTACTGAAATTGACCCAGAATCTCAACAACCAGTTGAATCCTACGAACCAGCCAAGCCTGTTGGCAGTTCTGCCTCCCCATTGAAGAACCACTTGATTGCAGCTTTGGGTGAATTCTTCGGGACCTTCATTTTCTTATGGACCGCTTTCGTTATTGCTCAGATTGCTAACCAGGACCCAAACATTCCTACTAAGGGTTCCGATCCTCAGCAATTGATTATGATCTCATTTGGTTTCGGTTTCGGTGTCATGGTTGGTGTGTTCATGTTCTTCAGAGTTTCTGGTGGTAATTTGAACCCTGCTGTCACCTTAACCTTGGTTTTGGCCGGTGCTGTTCCTCCAGTTAGAGGTGTTATCATGATGGTTTCTCAAATGATTGCTGGTATGGCTGCTGCTGGTGCTGCCAGTGCCATGACCCCCGGCCCAATTGCCTTTGCCAACGGTTTGGGAGGTGGATGCTCCAGATCCAGAGGGGTTTTCATTGAAGCCTTTGCTACTGCTATCTTGTGTTTGACCGTTTTGTTGATGGCTGTCGAAAAACACAGAGCCACCTTCATGGCCCCATTCGTCATTGGTATTGCTTTGTTCGTGGGCCACTTGATTGCTGTCTACTACACCGGGGCTGGTCTTAACCCTGCCAGATCTTTCGGTCCATGTGTGGCTGCCAGATCCTTCCCTAACTACCACTACATTTACTGGCTTGGTCCAATCTTGGGTTCCGTCATTGCCTTCTCTATCTGGAGATTGCTCAAGTTCTTGAACTACGAAACCTGTAACCCAGGCCAAGACGCTGATGCCTAAACAGGTTGAACAAACCAAAATTAAGATTTGACATTTCTGTCATATGTACCTAATAACTAATAATTTCTATCACCCACCTCTGTAGTAATGGCAGGGCCACTTCGGGCCAGTTTCCATAGGTAGTCCAGTTTCCGTAGGCCCCTGCTGGCTCAGGTGCGAATGGGGTCCAGGCACGAGCTCTAAATTGGGCCGAACGGAGCCCTGGACCCAATCGCAAAGAGGGCTAAAACGTTTAATTGTTGGTCCGTCCCTGGGTTAATCGGGCTGCCTGTCGGACTATTTGCTAGCCAGCACCCGGATAGCTACATTGATCGTAGTTTAGAGTGGCTAACTGCCGGATACCAGACGGAGTGTTCCAGAACGTCGGCTTAGAGTTGGGTCCATTTTTCTGGTGAGAGGCGCCCATGAGGTGGATGTTCGGTATCACAGAACGGGCCCGTATTTTCAGCAACGAGCCCAGTTCCAGAAATCTTTGTTCCAACTTAAACCTTATTGCAGTTTCAACCAGGCTTGTGAGCCCGTACATCACAGCCAACAATCACGTTTTGCGGCTAAACTACCGTCCCTTCCTTAAGGTTGATGCAACCAATAGTAAATCGGAATGTAGATCGTCGTTCAAAATTCCTGGTACTTGATGAAGCTTATGGACTACAGCAAGTTGAAAAAGCTTATTTACAGTATGTATTTGGACTAAAAGGAAAAGTTTAGGCTTTGGCAGTTTTTTTATGGTTACGGTTCCGGATGATGCATGGGGGTTAGGGAATGCCACTGCCGTCCGAATGGGACCACTTTGTCTGATAGGACAATTTGAATAGCCTCTGATGGGACAACTTCTTCCGAGAGGAAATATCTGAGCCCCTAGGATTCAAAAATATTGTACAAAGATTTGATTCGGTTGAATCTTCCTAAATTATCAATCTCTCTCACCTGAAGGTCCTTCAAGATCTTCAATTCGCTCTCCAATAACAATTCATTCTCGTGACCCTTTACGTCCTCACGATCGCACTTCTCCAACAAGATCTTGTTGTCCTGCTTGAAGTTCAGGATGTTGGTAAGAATTTCACCCATACAAAACTTGAGCGAGTTCACCAAGTAACTGTATGAATTACTAGGTTTGTGACGGAACAAATAAAAGGTTTTGGATGCAGCTCGATCGGTGCTTCGAGGAATTTCCTGAATCTCAATCACATTAAGGTTAATGAGCTTGTAAACTTCGTTTCTAACCTGTTTTTCCTTAAGAAGCACCGAATTGGAGAGCGTTTTCTCATCAGCAAGCTTCAATTTCTTCAAACATCTCAATATCCGTAATGATGCCCCTCCGAGCGTGGTTTTGATTATGGTCTCGTAATTATACTCTTTGAGATGCTTGATGAGTTGAGTGTAAGAGACAGTGTATACTCCGGGAGAAAGCTCCATCAAGAACGGAATGCTAGTGGATGAGGTCAACAACCTGAGATGGTGTTGAATCAAGGTGATTGAATGAGGGTCTGAGTTGTCTGTGGATCCATTGATATCAAACTCGACGACTTCTTCTGCTTCTTCTTCTATGGTGTCATGGAATATGTTTATAGCCGAGTCTTCAGTTTTGATCTTTTTCATAGGTAAATCATGATCAAGTTTGGCAACATTTATTCTCTTGCTGTTTGGTTTCATAAAGTTATGAGTCAAGATCGAATTCCGCAAGTCCACCTCCTCAGGAAGGTAACTGGCCAAATCTCTGATGTTGAACGTGATCTTCTTATTATCAATCAACTCATTTTCAATGGATGCAACATAGGATCTCTCCTCTTCAGGGTCATTAATTAACCCACTTATCTTCAAAAAGGGAGGAGATAAAGTAGGTGAGTCCTTTTCTATGAGTTTCAAGCAGATTCCATACACTTGTGCCGTCAATATTCCAATTCTGGACTTACAAAGGTCTTGTAAAGACACACTTCTCAAGTGTTTTTGGAATCTTTCCAAGCTGAATCTCAAGATTAACCCAGGATTAAGCCGTCTGATACCCTTGTGGGTTGAATACAAGTCTTGAGGAGCCGTTCCCTTCGCTAGTAATTCCTTGAATTTAAGTTTCGTCAGTTCTTTCACCTCATTCACTCGTTTGATTTCACTGATTGTAGATGATCTGGGGGTGTTTTTCAAGATTTCTTGGTACAACTTATTCCACAAGTCGTCCAAAGGACTCAAGTTGAAGTCCTGAAGACGAATCAACCACCCATCATTAAATAATTTCAATAGCACATTCTGCTTCTTGTATTTCTCTTCCTCGCCTTCTACGTTATGCAAATAATCTTCGATTTTCAAGTGCCCATTTTCAATGATATTCTGAATAATTTCAGCACTTTCTCCGTCATATTCACCTTTAATATGGTTGATAATATCTCCAGCATACAACAAAACGAGGATTCCTCGTTCATCAAACTCGTAAAACACCAGTTTTTCTTCTTTCCAGTACAACACACAGTTCAACTGAACCAAGCTGACCAACGTAGTTTTAACCAACTTAACTGGAATCTTCGATTTGTGGGCAATATCATGACAAGTTGATCGGCCGTACGAGATTAAAGTCAGGATCACAATGGCAGCAATGTTCCCGAGATGGTTTCTGGCAATGCTGGTGTACAAGTACGACGACGGCGACTGCGTCCGTGACGTTTCTGGGATTTCTACACTCATGGGTGTGCAGCCTGATGGAAGATGAGATGGAAGTCTAGAATACTGTCAACCTCATCTGAAGTTTTTCACTCTCTGATGCACGGGTGAGGGGTACGGGTGCAAAAGGATGCGAAATCTCCCACAAATGAGATGTACGGGTGTTATAAGAGAAATAAAATGTACGGGTGTAACTGTATGCACGGGTGTAAAGTCGACTCACAGAAATGGTTTTTTCACCATCACCAACTACGTTTGATAGACCAGGCATAAATGTCGGTAAAAAGCCTATTGAAACAGGCTAGAGGGTCTCTTGAGTCACACGACCCGGAGTCCTGTCTTGACTATGTGGACGAAATTCTTAAAACCGACAAGAATAACTACTTTGCTTATGTCTTTCAAGGTAAGGCATTTCAGTCATTAGACAAGATTGACAAAGCAATTGGTGCTTATGATAAGGCAATCTCAATTCAACCTGAGGATATGTTAGCATGGAAGGGATTGCATAAAGCTTTAGCGCAAACAGATCGTTATGAAGCCTATTTCGATGTTCTAGCCAGGATCATCGACATGCAAGTTGGACAGGGCATCTCTATAGCTGAAACATTGAAGGATTTGAGGAATTATCTTGCTGAACGTGATTATAAATCTGACTATAACTTAAATGTATTCTACTTGAAGTCAATTATTCCAGGAACAGTAATTGGTGATCTGATAGGAACCAGTTTAGGATTGCCTGAAGAAAACATAAAACGCTTAATAGACTTGGTAAGAAACCATGAAAATGATTTAGTGAGACGTGCTAATGCTAAGGTAAGAATGACGTTGCCAAAAACTCTCAATCAGCTGCAACTCAATAAGTTAAACCAGAGTTCATGGGACATCAGACTGAAGTCAGAGTTGGAGCATTTCTATCAGCTACTTTTAAACGTATGCAACGATGATGGTTTACGAAAGAAATACGAGAAGGAATATCTCAAGTACAAATACGACTTATTGTCAATAGCTCCCGAAAAGGAGCCATTACAGCAGGATCTTTTCCAAATGGTCGAAGGCATGGTATTTGTCAAAAGTCCGTGTCTTTTGGCCTGGCAGATATACTTCGACTGGATCGACCTCAAGCATCTTTCCTCATTACAAATGGCCATGGTCACGGACTTTTTGGACATCTTCAAAAATGAAGGATTGAGTTTGATCTTGTATGCCTACGCCATGAGTGACATTTCACCCTTCAATAAGGAAGAGTTCACCAAACGCATCAACTACACCGAGCTTGGAAAGTCCAACCGTAGAAATAGAAGAAGAAGAAGATCGAAAAAGAATAAAGATCAGAAAAAGCCTGATGATACTGACGATTCGGCTTCAATTACGTCTACGGATACCAATGATGATGACCACTTGCTTGATAAAGTAGATGATGACGATGATGTGCAAGATGGAGAAGGTGACAAAGGTAAGGTACAGAGCCTTTCTCCCTCGGAAGCCTTAGCATTGATGATCACCGGTTACGACAAATGCAAAGATTCTGTGCTTGGAAACAGAATAATCTGTGCCTATTATATCCATCTCCGAGAATATTCGGAAGGTTCTCTAAGATGCCGTGAAGCCATCAGCTTGCTTGCAAAGTTGAAAACTTCTCATGGAATTGATTTACCTAACACCAAAGAAGATTTGATCTGCTCTTTGGCCATTTCTTATACCTATTTTGAAGCCCCAAAGAACTTTCCTAGAGCATTACAGTTATATGACAACATTCTTTCACTCAATCCGGACAACGTGAAGGCTAAAATCGGGAAAGGTTTGATTTTGATGGAAAGAAATGACTGGCAAACTGCCACCAAATTGTTCCAAGAAGTAAATGAATCGAATCCTGACGACATAGAAGCAGCCCTGGAATTGGCCTGGTGTAAGATTCTCACTGGTGATGTCATTGAAGGTAGAAATAGGTTGATTCAGGTATTAGATAAATTGACAGGATTTGATCTGATTAGTGCCGATAAAAGAGCAGTTGTCAGATGGAGAATCGCCCAGAGTTACATACTGGATAAAAGTGATGCCAGTGATATCAATGAAGCATACCAATACTTAATTAACTCATTGAAAGACTCAAAGAACCATGCTCCTTCCTACACATCATTAGGAATTCTTTACCAGGACCATTACAACGATAAGGCCAGAGGTCAAAAGTGCTTCTACAAGGCATTTGAACTTGATGCTTCTGAGATAACTGCAGCAAAGTACTTGGTAGAAGAGTCCACAGCCAACAACGAATGGGATGTGGCTGAATTATTATGTGAAAGAATCGTCACCACCGAGAAGTCTCGTAGAAAACTCTTCACTGATGAAGTTGAAGACAAATCCTGGCCCTTCAGAGTTTTAGGATGTTCTGCTTTGAACAAGCAGGGTGATGCAAAAGCAATTGAATGGTTCCAAAGTGCTTTGAGAATGAAAGCAATGGATATAGAATGCTGGATAGGTTTAGGAGAAGCATATTTCAATTGCGGTAGGCTCGATGCTGCCGCAAAAGTATTCACCCATGTGCTAACTATCAACGAATCCTTATGGGTTGTGCAATACATGCTAGGAAAAGTAAACTGTGAAATGGGAGAATTTGTTGAAGGGTTAGAAATTCTTGAAAAGGCTTTAGAATTAAAACCAAATGAAGAGTGTATTATCATGGCACTTTACGAGAACTACTTAAACTACACCCAAAGCTTAGTTCTTCAGGGATTCTTGGGAAGAGCACTGGAGAACATAGTGAAGTCTATTGCTGCAATTTCTTTGGCAGCTAAAATCAACGCTGAATCACAGAATTTATGGAAAGTCTTAAGTGACTGTTTGCGGTACTTTATCAGTTTGCAAGGTAATTTAGATGTATTACCTCTTGATACTCTTAGAGAGATTTTTGAATCCGTGAATCCTGATTCCCTTGAAGGTATCAGTTTTGATGGTGCCCAGAAGTTGTTTGAAGAGAAACTGTATGTCGACAGTCTCAGCATTCTCATCATTCTTGCTGGCCACACTGCTGTTGAAATATTACCCAAAAAGAGTAACAGATACTTGAGATCCGCTACATTATACAACTTTGGTTTGGCATACTTAGAGGCTTATAATGCTTGTGGAAATGAAGATTACAGAAACCTGGCCATTAAAACGTTGAAGAAGGCTATTCAGCTTGAACAGAACAATGTTACCTACTGGGTAGCATTAGGAAATGCCTTTGTTTCCTTCAATCCGCAAGTTGCTCAGCACTGCTTTATCAAGGCCACTACGTTGGATAGCAGAGATGGTGATATCTGGACAAATATTGCGGCATTATACCTCCGTTATGGAGATGCTGATTTGGCCATGCTGGCATTCTTACGGTCTCAATCGCTTTCTCCTCAGAAATCACAGTCGTGGATTGGCCATGCTTTAACGGCTCAGGCCAAGAATGAAGACACCCAAGCAGCTAACTTATTCACCCACGCATACGTCTTGTCCAACGGAAGATCACCACTAGCACAATTATTGTATGGGTTATCAATCATTGACAAGAGAGTTAAAACTCCGGGAAGTGATCCGAGAAACATTGAGGCAGCTCAAGAATTTAGTATTGCCAACTACGCCATGCAAAAGTACTTGAAGTCACTGCCTCGAGATGTTTTGGGACTAAAACTTGCATTAACCATAAGTGAACGGTGTAAATTATTTGATTATGCTGCTGAGATTGGGGAAAAGTTATGCGAAATCTTAGAATCCAACTACGAAAAAGGCGAGAGTGAAGCTGATTTGTTGGAGTTTGCCATTGCTAAGACCCAATTATCACGAATCTACTTGGGTAATGATCAATACGAGAAGGCCATTGAGAACGCCCAAATGACGCTTGATATTCTTGAAGGCGAGCTGGAAGAAGATGAGAAGATCAAGGCGTCGATATTATCGTCTAGAATTGTCATCGTGCTTTCTTTCTTCTTCAATGACCAGTTTGATGAGGCATTGGAGGAGTTGAAGGTGATTTTGAGCCACCACAGCTCTACCAGATTGATTACTTTAACTGCCCAAATATTGTACGCATATGGGTCAGAAGACACCAAACAGGCAGCATTAGACCAGCTTTTTGGCTACATCGAGGAGTCAGGTTCATCCTTACCCGTGGTGTTAATGCTTGGGGCCATTTCTGTAGTGGATAATTTGGAAGAATACCTTGTTCCCGTCAAGGACGAGTTATTGGGACTTCCACTCACCGAGCTCATCAACGACTCGTTCAAGACTGTTCCTCGTCTTCTCAGCGAGATCAACAAAGGTATTGGAGGAGCCGAGGGCCAGATTTGGCAGAGGGCAGCCATGCTCTTCCCGCAAGACTACAATGTGTGGAAGCAGCTCAATAGTGGTATGGCACTCACGGTGGCCACGTTACACGAGAACAAGCAGCCGGCCGCCGAGCTCGCCGAGGCCTACGCTGCCACCAAACGGCTTCGGGAGCTCCAGCGGGCGCTTCTCCTCTGTCCTAATGCTAGCCACGCTGGAGCCCTCAAGAATTTGCACCCAAACTAGTTAAAAAGCCCGTACATATACACTATAATACACCCGTACACACAAATAGATAATCAATCCGTACACCAAATCATACACCCGTGCACCAGTTCACCGCCACGGCCTGTCTGCAGGCCGATAGCGATAGATGACACAAATACCAGCCATAAATAGATAACCAGTCATCTACACCTGCCGCTTTCTTCTAGGTAACCACTTTTCTTTCCCAAAACCCCAGGTAAAAACCCCCTGTACGTTCCGATCCACGTATCTGCCCATTAACATCAGGCCCGGCCTCCGATTGATTGAACTATCTGGCCAATTACGTGGCGCCACCCTAGTCCCCTTGCTCCCTACCTACAACATAGCTAGAAGGACGTGGAATCCATGGTGTCGCCTCATTCTCACGAATCTTATGACAGAATGGATCCGTACGTGAGGAAACAGAATGCTAAGTTGGTTCAGGTGATCCAGAACTTCTTTACCAAGTCGGTTCAGATCGTTCTAGATGCCCGACTGCTTAGTGACGCGAGGTACAACAACGAAGACATCAGTAATAAGATCAATAAATGGTTTAACCTCCATATGGAAAGCAATAGTGACGTAGTCAAGGATGAATTGAAACTATGGAAAGGTTTTGCTGACGTATCCCAAGTGCCTCCTATGATAATCGAGACCTACATCGATCTTCGCTCCACCAATTCTCGAGAAACCGTGATACTAAAGGACGAAAATGACCATCCGTGGTCCGTTGCCAAGGGTGGAGGCAAAAAACATGAAGTAGTGCTAGAAAGATGGCTTATTGAGTTCGATCGTAATGATGTTTCTGGCTCCATCATCGACGAATTGCCTCTTATCTACAAACAAGCCATCATCCTCTTCCGTAGCTTGTACGGGTTCACGCGGTTAATGCCGGCATTCAAGTTGAAGAAACTCATGAACCACACCAAGACGAAAAAGCTTCCGTTGGGCAACAAGATCCTTGATGGTAAGAAACCCATCAGCTCCAAGGGCAGAATCGGTCTTTCCAAGCCCATCATACCCCATCAAATGCTCACTACTGAATCGCATTTGACCCAAAAGCATTTTGCCCCCATCCAAACGACATTGGGGACCTTAAAGGTGTCGGTAGCATACAGAAACCACTACCAATTCGTAGTCAACGACAATGAGGAGATATTGTCCAATCATTTCATCAATATGGATTCGGTGAGTCATCTTCCTGTAGAACAACAACAACAAGAACAACAACAAGAACTGCAAGATGACCCTGAACAGGATCCTGACTCAATCACAGGCATCAACGACCACGACATCTATCGTGAGTCTAGTCATCCTGATGATGACTTGGATAAGTCAAACACCCGTAGTGATAACTACACTACTACTTCGATGTCAGTATCGCCATTTTCCTCCAAGCATTCCTCATCACCACCTCCAGGAGCCTCGGGTACCGCCCCCAAGAAGGTAAGTGTGCCCCACTACAGTAACCAAAGACCATCTATCCAGCCATTTAAGATTGGATCCATAAGCAACTCGCCTCCTCCAGTCACAGGAAGCTTTGGGGGCTCATCATTGGAAAGAAGAATCTCCATCACCAGTAACAAATCTGCCTCCAATGCCTCATTGGCAGCCATGTTGCGAAACCCTCGTAGTAGCACCTCATCAACCACAACCAGTAACATCCCCATTGCCAATAGCAACAGCAATAACCAATACCAGTCGTCATTCCCCAGGTCGGTGTCTTCTTCACATGGCCAGCATGATGACAATAACCCCTTCACCAACCCTGATAACATCAGCAATACTCCCAGATTCTCCTCTTCCTTTGGCTCGAGAGCCAGCAGAAGATACAGCAATACCTCCATCAAACACACATCGTCAGTGCAAGATACCATCCCCAATACCTCGATATTAGGTTCCCTGGTGGGACTGACGTCGTCTGCGGTTCCATTGAGTGGATTGTATATTGATGATGACATCAGTGACTTTGTGAGAATGATTGATAGTAAGTCAGACCTCCGGTTTTCTAGTTATAACCATGGAAGTCCCAGCATTGGAAATAGCAATGCCAACCATAGTGAATCTAAATTATTATCAAATTCTTCTCAACAAGGATCCTACAGTCAATTGGATGCATTGAGCAAATTCCAATTGTTAAAGAGTCAACATCAACAGCTTGGTGATAGTGTTAGTGCCAGTTTAATCTTGCAACATAATAACACTTCAAGTGGTGGTAATAGCAGACCTTCCAGCCGTAAGTCTTCTCATTCAAATTACTCATCTCCATCATTACCACCAGGTTCTTACGATAAACATATGCCCTCGATCAACTCCAGATTGAAGGAGGCAACACCTGGCTCAGAAAGTATTAGTGGAAGTGGCAGTGGTAGCAGTCAACATAACCTTGATATCGATACATATAGTAACCGATCAGCATCCTCCCGAAAGAATAGTTTCCATTCTAATGCCTCATTCTTGAAGACTTCAACGACAAATAAAATGTCAGCTGCTCCCGTAATTTCAACTACCACGGCCCATGCCACTAGTCATAAGTCAAGTGAATCACCACAAGATTCTTCGGATAGCAAGACCCACAAGGAAGGAGGTGTATCAGGATTGGCCACTACTCCGTCGACGTATCTGAACAGAAAACATATCTACTATGAAAATGTGTTTGATGATGATGATGATGATGGAGAAGACTACTTTTTGTCTCATACAAACAAAAACACACTTAACCCTAATTCTAGTAAGAATCCCAACTACAATGCCAAAGATGGGCAGAGTGATAGAAAGAAACAAACGTCGTCGTCGTCAAGAGATATCGATAGTGGTGAAGATGAAGATGATGATTTATTGTTCACTATGAGTGACATGAATCTTACCAAGCAATAATAGAACACAGTCGATTCTTAATAGTCATATGAGTCGACAGAGCATGCCCATATTTATTTACCCCCCCCCCTCCCTTCAATTCGCTTTAATATTTATTTTATCCCACAATTTGAATATTTATTGGTAAATAGTCTATAGTTGCAAAGCATTTCTACAAATATCTTAATTGGCATATGTATTATAACTATTTACGTGGATTGTTCGATCAACGAGGTGACAAGTTTCATCAATTCAATAACCTTTTCTTCTTGGTACTTGCGTCCAACCATTTGCAAAGCAACAGCTCCCCCATGAGTTTCTTCAGGGTTGTAGTCTCTCCACACATTTTCATCAGTACGGGTGTAAAAAGCTTCTGGTTCAGGATCCACAGGATCCAAGTCTTTATCAGCTCTTGTCACAGGGAAGATTCCTACAGAATAGTCAAGGGCATTGAAGGGAGAGGTGTAGCCCACGTAATCATGGAACTTTCCGTTAGGGTTACCAGCAAATGGAGTAGCAGGCATGATTATTGCGTCTATAGGCTTACCGTTTTTGGTCTTCTTGCTCGTTTCGTTCCATCTCTCAAGATAAGCCTTGATAAGGCCAGTTCTTTCGGAGTGCAACTTCCACAACTCTGACACGGTCATTTCTGGAGTAGTCCCGTACATCTTCATATAAGGGAAGAAAGGCTCTCCAGTTTGTTCGGTTTCTCTCTTTACATGAACACCTCCATCACTGATGAAGAACTTAGTCATGATTTCTGACAATCTGAGGTGGTCAGTAGGCTCCCATTCAATCACATCATGTCCATTCTTCACAAGCAAGTCTTTTACCAAATTTACACCTCTTCTGATGGGAGGTGTTGGACGAACTTGGAGGTCATCAACAAGAATAGCAAAGTTCAAAGGAGAATCAAACTCAACTGGTCTCCAAGGAATTTCGTTGACTTTAGGATCATGGAGCCAAGGTTCCTGGTCCACAATGGTCTTACAGTAGAATTCCAAGGCATCGATGGAGCCACTGATGGGACCATTGACACTGTTGACTGATTCCAACCCAGGCAATCCTGATCTGGAACCGTAGGTCGGGAATCTTCCAAATGTAGGTCTGAGAGTGAACAAGTTGGTAAAGGAGGCAGGAATACGTAGACTTCCTCCAATATCCGATCCAATTCCTAGAGGAGAGCCTTTCAAGGTAATCAAAGCAACCTCACCTCCCGAAGAACCTCCAGCACTTAAGTTTCTGTTGAGGGGATTGGTAGTGTTACCGTAGATATGGTTTGTGGTTTCGGGCATCATCATGGCCACGGGAACGTTGGTTTTCACGTAGAAAACTGCTCCCATGTCCCTCAATATTTTGACAATGGTAGCATCCTCTTCGAATTTGGCTGGGTTGTAGCAGAAGTTGACGATTCCTACTGTAGTTGGCTGGCCCTTAATGTTCAAATTGTCCTTCAAAGATACGGGCAAACCATGCAATGGTCCTTTGACGTCGTTATGCTTCTTCTGGTACTCGTCTAGTTCTAGAGCCTGTTGCAAACCCTCTTCGAAGAAAACCTCCGATAAACAGTTGGTCAATTGCTGTGCAATCGATGCCCTATGGCAGAATGCTGAGGCTACCTGATAAGCGGACCAAGTACCAGCCTTGATGTTAGCAACAATTTGCGGAGCTTCGGTCTCAGTAATTGCAATCTCTTCCTTAGACAAATGTCCCGACTTGCTGATCCAGTTACTGACGTCAGTGACTTCTTCAGAGGGTAACTGATCTTCAGGAATCAACCATTCCGGCTTGAATTTAGCATCTCTTTCCTTGACCTTTCTCTGTGCGATCTCCTTGTACGTGTTTGCTTTCGTCATGATGTCTCGTAATACTCAGTGTATCTTAGTCTTACAACTTCTCTTAGACTCGATATCAAATTGCTGCAATCCTTTTGGTAGATCTACAGGTTTTTGTCTCGGGATTATTCGAGTTAAATACTGCCTGATGCGGAGGTTCCGTTTCTGTTCTCCGATTGCGCGCCGGCTTATCTACAGAATTCCCCATTGCTGATAAGGACGCAAACGTTAGGTCGTCCCGTATATAAGCCAATGGAAATCCCCCCAGGTCACAGGGACAGAACAAGGAGCGAGACAACAAAAAAATGTTATGATATTACACCGTAGGGATCCGACTCCCTCCTTCTTCGGCAGACACTGACCAAGGAGTTGGCATCCCATCGCTGATGGCTACCCGTCTTTTCTTTTTTTTTTGACAGATGTCAAACTCTCGGCAATGATGCAAGTCGCTACAAGATTTGACAGTCATAGAATAGAGTAGAAACGGGTTACAGGAGAAAATTAGCGGAGACAAAGTTGAGGAGACAAAATAGCAGGGCAACTAGAAACAAAATAGAAACAAATAGCAGATGTCAGTGATTGTAGAAAAGAAGACCCGATACAAGAGGTAGACTATGTAGCATACACAGCATGTAGACATCAGATAAGCACATCAGCTAACGTATCCTACAGCAAATAGAAACCAGTAGAGCTATCTCCTATCGCTTATCACAAGCCCCACGTTCGATAAGAATGCCCTGGCGGAGACGGAATCCCTACATTCTCGATTAGGCGATCGGAATCTTACAAAGGCTCATCCTAAGAGATAAAGTATAAATACCCCCCGAAATCACTCCAGGTCACAGGGACAGAATGTACGAAAATTGGTGAGATTCGACCTACCCAGCTCCCCCAAACGGTTTGTGACACTAAGGTTGCGTTATCGCTTCCTTGCCAGCGTTTTCCCGATCTCTTTCTGGCAAGTCAACGCACCCACAATAATGGTTATCATAAATCTTTCTCGGTGATAATGTCCTTATTTTTGTCACTATCACTTCATTAATCACCGTTGGCGGAGTTCGAAGTCCATTGGGGCTGATCGTATCTAGCCGTGCTTGTAGAGTATGATACAAAGTGGAAAAAAAATGGTTGAATATTTTTTTTCTATTGCCTCGTATCGATCAGTATACCATTGATAAGCATCATTATTGTGATAAGTTAATTTCTAAATTTTACAGATGTATTTATATATCTATGGCTGTCTCTAGTTTCAAATTTTCAACTTTTTTGTCACTAATTCTCGAGCATAGTCTACGAACAATAGTATAATGCCGTTCTTGAATAAAGCTAAGTTGATCGTTTGGGGAAAAACTCCCGATGATCCTAAGGAAGCTAAGTTGCTTGTAAAGATCGATTGGTTCATCCTTTCTTTCTCCTGTTTATTGTACTGGGTCAATTATCTTGACCGTTTGAATGTGTCAAACGCCTACGTTTCCGGTATGAAGGAAGATTTGGGCATGCAGGGGAACCAGTATAATCTTATTAACACATGTTTTAGTGTTGGTTATATCGTATTTTTGATCCCCCATAACTTGATTTTGTTAAAGGTCAAACCTAAATATTGGTTAAGTTTCTGTGGTCTTTGTTGGGGTCTTTTAACTCTTGGAATATACAAAGTCACCAGCTACAAGCAAATTTGTGTCATTCGTTTCTTCCAAGCCGGTTTTGAAGCAAGTACCTTCTGTGGTATTCACTTGGTGTTATCTACGTGGTATAAAGAGGAGGAATTGGCTTTGAAGACTGCTTGCTTTACGTCTTCAGGTTTAGTTGGTAACATTTTCTCCAGTATTTTACAGAGTGCTATTTACCTGAATATGGACGGCAAAAACGGGTTAGCTGGTTGGAGATGGTTGTTCATTATTGATTTCATCATCACAATACCTATTATTGCTTACGGGTTCGTGTTCTTCCCTCATATTAATGATAAGAAGTCACTTTGTTTCTCTGAGGAGGAAATGACCATGGCCAGAGCAAGATTACCTCCTAGACCCGAAACTAAATTCGATTTCTCTGTTATCAAGAGAGTGGTAGGAAGATGGCACTGGTGGTTATTTTCCTTCCTCTGGGTGTTGGGAGGTGAAAATGAGTCATACGCTACCAACGCTTTGTTTGCGCTTTGGCTCAAATACTATAACTACACCATTCCTCAAAGAAACCACTATCCTATGGCCATCTATGCCGTAGGTATAGTGGCAACAATTGGTTCTGCTTTCTATATTGACTACACGGGAGCCAGATACCAATGGAGAATCGGAATTGTCATTGCTATTATGATGATTATCTCCACCATTTTGCTATTAGCTAAACCTTACTCTGCAAGTGTGGTCTTTGCTGCCCAATACATTGGAGGATTTGCTTATGCTGGACAAACAGCATTCTTCGCGTGGGCCAGTGTTATATGTGCTCATGACCTTGAAGAAAGGGCCGTTGTATTGGCATCTATGAATATGTTCAGTAATGCTGTCAATGCCTGGTGGTCACTTTTATTCTACGCTGCTAATACTGCCCCTACTTTCAGAAAAGGTTGTTACGCTATGATTGCTACCTCTGTTGCAAGTGCTGTTGTATGTGGAGCCATTAGATTCTTACAACTCAGAGACGAGAAGAGAGTGGTTCCTATCGACGACGAAAGCTCCCTCCAACAGTCCTCTTCCCAATCTATAGACAAGGACGTGGCTATTGTGGATGTCAAGTCTAACCATAGTGATTAGATGTATAATTGGTGAATAATATGTAATATGTTTAATACTTGTAACCGCAGATCTTTTGCAACCACTGTGTGGTGTTTGGGTGTAGGTTATCAATTGCTGACTATAAAGACCTTTGTAACTAAGAAACAACCTGAAGTTCAGCAGTATGACTATATTCCATTTATTGCTGACGCTTCAATTGACTCAATCGTCAATTGTAGGTTTTGTCTTGTTAATCTCATTCTTAAATTTGATGAGTATTAGATCTTGCATTGATAAGAATCGCCACATTATCCTAAACTTCTATTCTAATAAGAATTTTTGACACTTAGGCTTCGGATGCATGAAAACCATTGGACTTGACTTTTTGGCAGAAATCACTTCACGTCGCTCAAACTTAATTTCCTTGCAGACGCTTCTGAGTCAAAAAGGAGCTCTCAACAAAACAACGGTAAAGGAGCTATATAACTGAAGTATCTAGTGTGCAAAGAGACAGGATACAGCTCCGCTAGTAATTGCTAAGCTTAAAACAAATCTATTAGAGATAATTCTGATATTTTCACGATATGTTTAAGCATAAGAACTGTGAAGTTGAAATTACAGGACAATTTCGGGGTGATTTTTTTATTATCAGTCCATGGCGATCCCATAAGAGTCTAGGAAGATGATGTACTCCAGATTACTAAGACCAGAATGACGTGTGTAGTATTATCTAAAATATCAATTACCGATTTGGCCAAAACCGGCACAAATTAGAGAATCATCTAAATAAGATTAAAAAATGATACAAAGAGTGATACGAAAATCTTTCCATCCTGTTACCAACTTCTTTTAAATTGTTACCCCGTTTGAATCTGGACTTGAATTTGTTTGATTTTCCAGAAACAACAACTGTTCAGTTATGTTATTGAAATATCAATACACTTACTAGATCCTTCAAAATAACGTATGGAGTCTGTTGAAGTTCTATAAATAACTCGTGTCAAATTTTATTTTTTTAAGCCCTCGGCTTATTCTTTTTTTGCAATAACTGATATCACGAAGATGGTTACTTTGTATTGTGATAACAATACAGAATATGGAATAACTTTATTCAAAATCCAGTGAAGTATTTCACTTTAAACTTTCTCACGTAGGATGACGCCCCTTTCAAGAAGCACAAGAAATCTCTCCGGTTGTCATTGTAAGAAAACGAGTGGATAAACTGTAATATCAGTAGCCACTTAAAGGAAGGCTTGAGAGAGATAAGCAACCATTGATTCTTCGTAACACCTGTTGAAAAGTAATAATAGATTGTAGCTACTATGAACTTTCCTCAGTTAATTTCTCCCAACAATGGCTTAGTGCTTTTCAAATTAATGAGACAATTTAGTGTACTCAGAAAGATTTGAGGTACCAGAGGAGGTTCCTAAGTTGTTAGCGGGCTACAAGCTAATTCGTTATCATCTCGTGGTATCGTATTCTTATGTTGTGGCTTCAATTGACGATATCAATTTCCTACTTTAGCTTTATTGATAGCATTAGCTTCACAAATATTGCAATACATAGAATAAAGTATGGATTACCTCCGCATCATAATCTTATTGAAAGTTATACTTCAGATTAAAGCTTAAAACAAAAAGACTAACCCAAAACGACGGTATAAAGGGGATTCCTCAAATTATAACCAGATGCTGTAGATAAGTTTTGCTTTGTATCTGAAATCTGGGGTAGTAATATGGTCGGTATGTTTACAGATGTTGGAATTTTAAAATAATCCCCCTGTTAGGTATCTCAAAAGGAAGTTAGAAAATACTGGTGGTATTACAGAGCCGTGCAGCTTGTGGCTCAGATTATGCTTTTTTTCAAGAAGTATTGTATCTTTCGAGATGAATACGTATGCTTGTTATCGTTATTGGCGTCGGTCTTGGGTTCAACTGTGCATCTGCAATTGTAATAGATGACCTAAATAAACTATTGCCTTAAAGTGGCCAAATTGGGAGACGATAACCAAAAATATGAGTAGAAAAATTATTGCAAATTATTATAAAAACCTCCATAAGTCTAAGGAAGTTCAATAGCACTTCAATATTTGATAAAAATTTTAAAAATGATGGAAGGACCATGGACTGTCCATTGTGATATTGCAAACACCACAAGGACGGCAATATACTATGGTTATGCACCACCAAGTACCACATTAATGTGTATCGATGGTGTTCCCTTCATTCCTGCCCCAACTTATGATTTCTTCAAGAGTGAAGGATTACGTCTTGGATTACCAGTTTTCTTAATTATAGTAACTGTATTGTTGCACTGTTTGGCCATATAGGAATACAAGAAACAATCATCATCGAGACTTCATCCACGCCTGATATTTGCAATTACTTCATACCAGAAATGGGAGCCTTCTCAATCTTGTGCTTTTAATCTGGCTTCTTTCACATCTACAATAGTATAATATATGCATAAAAGTTGTTTCTTAACATGTAAGACGATTGTGGTTTCTTAGATTAAAGACGATGTACTGATCTTGGGAACAAGACCATATTTTGCAGCCGTTTGTGTGCTTCACATATCTCTGTGGTAACCTAACCCCAAACTACAGAGGCATAACCTGTAAAAAGAATGCAGATTGTACTAGTATTTCTTGTAGAACAAGATAGTATATTAAGCCTGGTGACTTCCACCCGTACCACTAAAACATGTCCGGGCCGACCCGAATCCACCCGTGCACCTTAACAAAAAAAGATCTGGAACCAATCAGAAAAAGAAACGTGAAATGTTGCACCATGTCACGTGTATATTTGCAACTGCATCGTGGTGGAGGTATAGAATTTTTCACCACAGTTCCCTACCTAGTTTGCTATGGTAAGCTTCCAAGGTGTGGATGATTATTAATTTTGATTCACTTCTTTTTTATCTTCAGAAGCAGTTATCATTAAGACCTTCTTTTTGTTACTAATAATTAGAGATTATTTGACCCTCACGCGATGACTGCTGCAGCCCCAATCCAAATCTCCAAAGAACAATTGGACCATTTAAACCAACAATTACAGGATCTTTCGCCTCAAGAGATTATCAGATGGGCTTACATTACCTTACCAAACTTATTTCAAACCACTGCTTTTGGTTTAACTGGTTTAGTAACCATTGATATGATTTCTAAGTTGAACGAAGGTAAAGATCACCCTATTGACCTTATTTTCATTGACACTTTACATCATTTCCCTCAAACTTACGAGTTGGTTGATGCCATTCGTTCTAAATATAACCCAAAGATTCACGTTTTTAAGCCATTAGACTCTGAAGATGACGTTGAATTTTCTTCCAAATACGGAGAACAATTATGGGAAACCAATGATTCATTCTATGACTTTTTGGTTAAAGTTGAGCCATCACAAAGAGCTTACAAAACCTTAGGAGTCAACGCCGTGTTAACTGGTAGAAGAAAGTCACAGGGAGGAGCTCGTGGTTCGTTACCAGTTATTGAAATTGAAGAAACCAGTGGAACCATTAAGATTAATCCTTTGTGTAACTGGGATTTCAAGCAAGTCAAACAATATATTGATGAAAATAACGTTCCTTACAACGCTTTACTTGATTTGGGATACAAGTCTGTTGGAGATTGGCATTCTACCGTGCCTGTGGCTGAAGGAGAAGATGAAAGAAGTGGCAGATGGAAAGGAAAAGCTAAAACGGAATGTGGAATTCATGAAACTAGTAAATTTGCTCAGTATTTGAAACAAAACCAAAAAGCTGAAAAGGTAACAGTCTAAGGAAAGCAACAAATTTAGACTTAAGAAAAGAAAAAAGTAGCTTCACACAATGTACGACTCACGAACCTTCCAACCATCAACCAAGAATGCCACACACATATCCTGATCTTGTTTGATCACATGAAGCCTCCAAAATGCATCTAAATATCTCGATCTCATTTCAGTTCATTTCATCAACTAATTTATTATTTATTTATTTATTCACCAACTTATTTATTTCGTTAATATATCTCGATAGACAATATGCTTGTAGTGTCACAACCTCCTTTCGATCTTGACATAACAATGTCGGGTTTATGACGACACCTTCCTTTGCCATGTTCTGGTCATATCTTAGTCATGATTTGGCGCTTATGATTTTTTCCTTTTGACATTGCGCAAAATAAATGCGTCCTGCAAGGCTTCGGCTAACCCCACCAATTAGCATAAGCAGCACCCTGGAACAACCTCAAACTATTAATAGGGTTGACATCAACTTGTTGCCGTCACCCCACAATAAGCTCCACACCCAATCAATATGCGAGGATCAACCTGAAGTATAATTAAAACAACAGGCTTACGTGGCTTGCCAAGTTATTGACCGTTTTCTTCATGTGTCTGAAAGTTAATTTATTAATGCAGAAATTCCGTGCTGTCAAAAATTATCGGTTGAAAATCGGCTTTGTGACATTTTGGCCGTTTTCTGATAAGGCTAAACGGAGGAATTTCAGTAAGGAA
Organism: Isabelozyma gotoi; assembly: GCA_003708205.2. NCBI lineage: Eukaryota > Fungi > Ascomycota > Pichiomycetes > Serinales > Metschnikowiaceae > Isabelozyma > Isabelozyma gotoi. The sequence continues at coordinate 52,309 of PPNP02000015.1, read as the reverse complement.
AAATGACTGACAACCACGAAGGAAAGTTTAAAATAGGTAAGGAACCACATATTTTTCCATAACCATTTCGAAAATCCGAAAACGGTGGTGTTCGATGAGGTTTAATAGAACGAACAAAAAAAAAAACGTTGTCTTAAACCTCAACTTTAAAAAGACTTTGTACATATATAAAGACTAATTATTTTCACTCTTTTTGAAGGATTATTAAACTATTATTACAATTCAAACGTTCTGGTCTAATTTTTTGTCTGACAGCCCCAGCTGTTCTCACTAAGGCAATGATTTTCGAACTTCTTGTCCTCATCCACTCATTTGTTGAGGCACAAAGGCCTCTAATTGTTTTTACCTGCATTGCATTCTTCCTTGTCTATCATTTAGCAGTATACCCCTTGTGTCTCTCACCCTTGAGACAAGTCCCTGGCCCATACCTCCATAGAATCTCTCGTTTCCCATCATTAAATAAACAGAGAACTGCTAGATGGATTACGACAGTTCATAAGCTTCACCAGAAGTATGGCCCGGTTGTGATATTGGCTCCCAATGAGATCAGTGTCAACGGGGACTCTAAGTACATAAATGACATCTACGTCAAAAACTTCCCCAAATCCTCATACTACGCTAACTTCAGTCATCATGGTGCTGCCAACATGTTTGGTACCCTTGACAATAACCTTCATTTAGCATACAAACGGACCATCATGGGTTTATACAGCAAAACAGCTATTTTCAACCCCGTCAACTCCACCAGGCTCGTTATTGTTGAGAAAATCCGTAACTTGGTGAACCAGGTCCGCAAAAGCTCAGTTACTGGCGAAGAGCCTGACTATATCAACGCTCGAAGTGAGTGGAATATCCATGGCAAGGGCCATAACTCGCGTCCCTGGTTCAATATTGATGGCAAGACCAAAAACTTGGGTATTGAAGTGTACTCGTTGTTTGGTTCTTTGGCATTAGACGTGATATCTGCATTCGAGGTTGGTAACGAAAACGGTACTGATTTGTTGTTGTATCCTGAAAAACGGCACATTCTTGTTCTCCATAGGATGGTGTCTGCGATGGGGTTCTGGACAACCTCGTTACCACGCTTCTACAAATGGGCTGCTGGTTCGGCTGTGCTTCAGGCAGCCAATACGATCGAAAAATGGCAGTTAGCAATTTACGGCAAGGCAGAAAGCAATGTTCCCGAGCGCAAGTCGGGAGAGAACCTTACTACATTGGAAACGTTCAAGAAAAGAGGGTATTTCGGACGTCGTGCTTACTCGTTCTTGAGTGACAACATTTTTGCTGGTCATGAGACCACGGCCATTCAACTCACATATCTCTTCTACGAGTTGTCCCGGCCCATTAATTCATACATTAGAGAAACCTTGCATAATGAGCTCATCAACTACTTCGGATCCCCAAGGTCACGGGATGATATCTTGGACCAGCTTGAGGTGATTGATAAGCTACCATATCTTGAGGCTATTCTTCAGGAAAACTCCCGGGTCCATGCATCAGTTCCTGGAGGACAGCCACGGCTCACCAACTGCAACTATCCCGTCACGCTTGGGGACGGCCAGGAGATTGTGATTCCCGAGGGCACCACCATTTCGTGCCAGCCGTACTCGATGCACAGGGTTGCAAAAATCTTTCCTAACCCCGAACAGTTCAATCCGCAACGGTGGTTGCAGCAGGAGCACGAAACGGACGCCGAGTTTAAGAAGCGCATCAATTTGCAGCAGAAGTACATGATGCCCTTCAGCAGGGGTATCCGAATGTGCTTGGGGATGCACTTGGCGGTGGTAGAAATGAAATTAGCCGTGGCCAACTTGTACTGGCACTACTACTCCAAGGTGAGCTCGGACTGGTGCGATGTCGTGGATAAAGGCAGGCCCATCCAAATGGACCATAAGCTGGGCAACAACACCACGGACGAGGAGAAGATGATCATGTACGAGGCCTACACTACACGGCCGTTCAACGACGAATGTTGGTTGGAGTTCTATGAATATTAGCCCAATAGTTTGCAACTGGTTGCGCATCTCGGTTAGGCACGGGTGGGCCCAATGCAGCCTAGAAATCCAAGGTCATTCCATTTTCGAGCCCCCCACGATGGACCAAATGAGATCCTTCTAGACTCCACCACACAAAGACACTGCATGAACGCTTTGTCTGCAGCCTCTGGGCCATTCTCTCGCATATAGTCTATAAAAGTTTGTCAGAGTCTGAGTATATGTTGTAGCCATCTCATAACCATCCCCATCTATCCCTCATCTTGTAGCTTCTGGCCATATTGTGGCTGCTGTGCCCTCATTTTGTAGTGCTGTGCTATCTTTGTCGCAGCTGTACCCTCATTTTCTAGCGCAATGCCCTCTTTATCGCTCCTTTCGCTGTCTAATCTCGTTATCGCTCGCTCCGTGTCTAAAATCAGATCCACGTCATCGCCAGCTCCTATAAATAGACCACATTTACTGCTCCCCACCCTGTCAACCTGTCATCTTCTTATCTCCTTCTGTCATCCGTATGTAAGCCCCTAAATTTTTTATCTCGGTTATTCATGCTGGCAAAACCGGTCACTCCGTTATTACGGGACACTACCGATTTATGCTTCCTATATCATCCACCTGATTTAGTTCCGGATTCAGGGTTTTATATATATATTGCTGCCACTCTTTTCTCTTTTTCCCCACGCTAGTGCCACATCCTCTTTACCTGATCTACATCTTATCTTCCCCATGCTTCCGTTTGCAATTCCCTACCCTCCCGAGCAGGAGTTAGGATTCTGGGGTATTCCCACCTCCACCATCGATTGGTGTGAAGAAAACTACGTGGTGTCCACCTACATTGCCGAAGCTCTCAACACCATCACCAACGCCATCTTCATCGGTATTGCTGGATTTGCTATCTACCACGCCTACCATAATCGTCTTGAACCTAGGTTCATTTTCACCGCCTTCGGCTTCTTACTCGTGGGCGTGGGCTCGTGGTTGTTCCATATGACGTTGAAGTATCAGTTCCAACTATTGGACGAATTACCCATGATCTATGCTACTTGTATACCCTTTTGGTCGGTGTTTAGCGAGTTTAAGACTCCAAAACAGTCACTCCTCGTGGGCCTCGGGATCTTCTCGGCAGCAAATACTCTTACCGTGATCTATCTCTACGTTAAGGACCCTACCCTCCACCAGGCCGCCTACGGGATTCTTAATGCTGCCATTATATTTAAATCGGTGGCACTTGCCGGTAAATACGTCAAGGCCGAGGCTGCCAAAACCAATTTGCGCAATACCATGATAAGCGGAATTGCCATTTTTGCTTTGGGCTACTTGTTATGGAACTTGGACATTCACTTGTGCTCCATGGTCAGAGCCAAAAGAAGAGACTGGGGTATTCCCTACGGTTTCATCTTGGAGGGCCACGGATGGTGGCATATCTCCACCGGAACCGGGGTCTACTACTACCTCGTGTACATAGAGTACTTGAGATGCTTCACTAGTGGCACCCAGGACTTCTACACCTTCAAGTGGATGTACGGATTGCCAGTTGTCTGCTTGGTTGACGAACCAGGCTTGTTAAGACACAGAAATGTCGAGGCCCTCAAGAAAGCTGACGAGGCCGAGCTAAAGAAGAACATTTAAGTTATTATACCCCTTATATATAGACTAAAATACACTTGCCATAGCCATAGTTTTACGGGTCTCCAGCCATACAATCTGGAGAATCGCTGATGACCTTATTGTTCTGGTCCCAGTTACAACATCTGGAGAATCTCGCTGATGAACTTATCATTCTTGATGGTTCCAGCATATTCGTTCTCCACGAGTCCCTTCAACTTTTGGATGGCCTCTGCGGACTCTACTTTACAGCTCTTGTTGGCATCATCGTAGCATGCCGCTTTCCATTGCTTCAAAATCGTCTTCAAGTTGTCAATTCCAACGTTGACTTCTTCTTTGGAACATTTGGACTTCTTGTTCTGTACGTAAGGATCATCACTTCCCTTGTTATTCTGCAACTCCGATGCCTTTCTTTTGGCCATATTCACAATCTTGTTTGGGAATTTCACCAATTCGGCAACGTGAATACCAAAAGACTTATCAGAAATACCGGGTTCCACCTTATACATCAAAGTAATGTCATCTTGCTTGACGTCATCGTCTCCGTCTTCAGTCTTTTCAATATGGGCTACTACGTGCAAGTTCTCCACCTTGTTATTGTATTTGCTTGATAATTGAGTTAATTCATGGAAATGTGTTGCAAAAAGCGTAAAGCAATTCTTCTCGCTAATAAGATGTTCCAGAATCGACCAAGCCAATCCGAAACCATCATAAGTACTAGTACCACGACCCAATTCGTCAATAATGATCAAAGAATTATGAGTTGCTGTGGCCAAAATAGATGATGTTTCTAACATTTCAATCATGAACGTCGAGAGCCCTTTCAACTGAGAATCTCCTGCCCCAACTCTGGATAAGATAGCATCAAAAATTGGCATCTCAATTTGACCAGATCCCGACTCCAGTGAAGCAGGAATAAACGAACCCACTTGATTCATTAAGGCAATTACCCCGGCTTGTCTGATGTAAGTAGACTTACCTCCCATATTGGGACCAGTGATGATAACAAATGGCTTTCCTTTGGATTCCTCGTCTCCATTAGCCATATAGATGTCATTGGCAATAAAATTAATATCATCCTGAACCTCCAAAACAGGGTGTCTGGCATCATCTAATTTCATTTGACGTTTTTTGAATGATTCATCAGTAACAGATTTACTTAAAGGATGTAATACTGGCTTGACGTATGGAATGGGTGCAAAAATAGCCACATTGGCAAAACTGGAAAGGACATCGACGTGAGCCAAAGTTAAAGACAATTGAATGAACACCAGGTTATAAGTCAAAGTAATAGACAAAATTTCTTTAATCAAATCCTTCTGTTTGCTATTATATTCACTCGATAAGTCTTGGAATGTGGATGACAACGATCTTAATTGTTTGGTAGTGAAAAATACACCGGCTTTGACAGTTTGTAATTCGATGTAACGATTGCCGGTGTTTCTCAATACTGAAGAATCATTTCTGGTAACTCTGAAACACCAGCCATGTTGTGGATGCTTTTCTAACTTCAACTTCTTTTCGATATCCATACTCAAATCTTCGCTAACAGATACATGGATCTCCTTAATTTCATCCAAAGTTGCTTGAACTTTGTCATTAATTGTAATCAATGATTCATCGAACTCTGGCTTGATGTTGAAATCATTATGTAAAATATCATGAGCTGATCCAGACTCCAAAGGTGTCAAGTCGATAGTAGTTTCTACCAATTCTTGATATTTTACTAATGATTCATAACTCTTCTGCACTGGTCCTAACCAATATTTAGATATTAATTCGTAGACTTTTGTGTTATCAGAATCTTTCAAGTCGTCACAGGCCATTGTCAACATGTTGATGAAATCGGGCATTATCTTCACCAATTGATATAATCTTACCACATCCTCCAACTTCTTATTTTCATTAGCAGTAACTCTTTTGGTAGCACTGGATATTTTCTTCATTAATCTCTTGATATCAGGAACTTGAGATAACCAATCCTGAGTGATGAAAACCCTTAAATTGGTGTCTTCAATTAAATGACTCACTAAACTTTGTCTTTCTTCAATTTGTTTTAAGTCTGTTAATGGTTGTTTCAACCATTGGGAAAGTAATCTTGATCCAGCAGCCGTCTTACAGTTGTTTAAAAGCTCATAAATTGACGAAACTGAGCTGGATTTAATCAAAGATGATGAAGTTGGTGCTGCAGACGAGGTTTGAGCACCGGGGCCAAGAGAACTAGTAGGAAAAATGTTTAATGCCTTCATGGTGGAGGAATCCAACTTCATGAATGCGGCTAAGTTATACTTGTCGATAGTGAAGGAAGAGGTTGTAGAGCTGTCACTACCCAAGATATCCAAGTATTCGATTAAGGCATTGCAGCATGACAATGACAAGGAGTAGTCAGTGGTATTGATACCTTTAGAAGCAAGAATGAGCTCAATAGTATTGTTCAAATCATCTCCAGTGCCATCAGCATTATCAGAAACCACAATCTTTGATAAGTCCTGTTCAATGTCTTTGTGGGTATATAATGAACTTTTCACGGTACCAATGACAATATTACCAATTTTGTTCAACACCTGGTACAATTTAATAACGTCACCATTTGATTCATCTTGAGGATCATAGTTTGCAGGCAAAATGACTTCTTTTACCCCAAGTTGCAAGCATAAACTCTCTAAATTAGAGAACAAGTCATTATCTTCAAATTCACTCACCTGAATGGTTTGGTTCAGTAAATCTACAAGACACACCCCGATTTTTTTGGTGTTAGCGTTCGACACGAATTTCACACTAGCAATCACGGGAGAGGAGCCGTCAGAGAACATATTCTCGAGATTGACTCCATATTCGTTAGCTAAGCTTTCCAAGTTACCTGGAGTAGCAGAAAGGATCAATTGAAAGGTCTTATTGTTGTATATTTCCACCTTGTAGTTCTTATCAATAAGACAGAACTTCAACACATTATTCAAAAACACTTGGGGGGAGATTGTGACATAGCGGTATTGTTGTGACAGGTTGGTTTTGATGACCGATTGCGTTTTGTAGATGTTATCGGCAATTAAATCGGCATCATCACCAAGAATGGTGAAGTAATCCTTATTGTTATGGTCAATTACACGAATAGTATTGGCATCTTTGGCGGGCAAGTTGGAGAATTTCCGGAAATACAGTCTCTCATCCACGTTATCAGAGAACTTAAGGTCCGGTCTGGTACTTGACATTGTGGATAGTTGAATCAAGAAAGAGAGAAGCTATAAAAGAAGTTTTAAGACTTAAAGTTGATGAGGAACGGTATGCATTAGACGCGTATTTGCAATTTCGCGAACTTCCGTACATCAGCACTTTATACTCCCGTACATCAAGCTCAAGCATACATCCGTACATCCAAGAACGCATACATCCGTACATATTTATCCCCCAGCTTCCTGAAACGGAGGCCATTCTACATCTTTGTTCGCTACCGGGCCCTTTGGAGTTCTGTTGGTCCCATGTGATCTCGACTGCTACGGCTATGTGGCTGTCGGCGTGTTCTCTACCATCTAATTTCCGTGGTTTCTCCGACAAACCCATACCAAGCCCTGGGTGAACCCTGGGATGTTACATTCAACTAACAATGTGGACGTACTTTCGGATGAATTATCGCAAAGAAACAGTAGTGGTGCCAAATCAGAATGGTCGGTGATTAGCCCCACATGAAAAATTATTATTTCGGAGTGTATTTCGCATTGCTACTATTTTCGGGATTCTCAGCATCAATTGCGATGAGCTGCAACCCTTTTTTATATGAACCCTTTTCTGGCCCCTGGAGAGACACCATTTCTCAATTGTAGTTCTACCGGCAGTAGCAATGACAAAGAGTGAGCCCAAGTCAATCAAGCGCCATGAACAGGCCTATGTTCCTCATCCTGATGATGGCACCTCGAGTCCTCAGTACGAAACCGCACGGCAGGATCCTACGTTTGAAATAATGAACAAGAAACTCAACAAGTTAAAGAAATCAGTTCGTCCCAGCGTGTTCACAAGACCCTCTAATGACGACGTCACAAACTTAATTCGTGTCGGGCCCTCGTCATACTCAACACAAGACACAAGTCTTCCACATGGTCAATTGCCCATACAACAGCCTTCAGAGCCCGAGAAGAAGATCATGACTGCCCACTATCCCACAAGAAATCTCTGGAGAATCATTGCTGTTTGTATTTGGCTGACAACCGGAGGTTTCTCGGATGCTGCTCCGGGTGCACTTTTGCCATATATGGAGAAGTACTACGATATCTCCTACTCTATTGTATCCTTGATTTGGATATCCAATGCCATTGGGTTCATCGTGGTGGCCGCAATGTCTCATAAGATTCAGCCTTGGTTAGGAAGGAGTAAGTCCATCCCAGTAGGCTGCATTTTCTCCATTATCATGTACTCTATCATTCTGAGTGGTGGTCCTTATCCTTTGGTTGTGGTAGGATTCTTCTTTGGTGGTATTGGTCTAGCCATTGTCTTAGCACAAGCTAATGTCTTCTTGTCGAAATTGGACAAACAGTCAAAGTACCTTGCTTTCTTTCATGGGAGTTACGGTATTGGGGCTACGGTTTCTCCTTTGATCGCTACTGCTATGGTCAATAGTGGAGTTAAATGGCATTATTTCTATCTTCTCTTACTCGCAATGATGATATTGAATGCCATTAATGTTTTCTTGCTGTTTAGAAATGCTGAAGAAGACTTGAAGCCTTGGGACGAGGACGAAGAGCATGATCCGTTGATGAATGATTACTCCAACTCCAGTATCAACACCCGTGAAAGAGAAGTAGCTGACTCCTCTGACGAAGAAGAGAATGCTATAGGATTGCAAGACTTGGGCCCTCACTTGACAACAAGAGAACATGATAACCGTCAAGTAAAGAATGAATTGGTTTTGGCCTTAAAACATCCTCTTACTTGGCTCATATCCTTCTGGGTGTTTTTCTACCAGGGTGGAGAGGTTTCTATCGGTGGCTGGATTGTCACTTATCTTTTAGACTATAGAGGAGCCAATAATAACTACGGTTACGTAGCTTCTGGTTTCTGGGGTGGTCTCACATTGGGAAGATTAATCTTAACCAGACCCTTACACAAGTATCTTGGTGCCAGAAGAAGTATTACCGTTGCATCAGCATTGGCTATAACATTTGTGGTTTTGACATGGGTAGTCCCTAATAACAATCTTGCTTCGGTGTTCGTTTCACTCCTGGGGGTGTTAATTGGACCCAACTATCCACTCATGATCACGGTAGTGACTCAAGGTATGATTCCTAAGAAGATTCAGTTGGTAGTCTTAACCATTGCTACAAGCTTTGGACTGTCAGGTGGTGCTGTTGTTCCGTTCGTGGTGGGATTGTTGCTGCAAAAATTTCAAAGTTATGTCGTTTTACCAGTATTCATAGCTGTTTACAGTGCTATGTTGTTGATCTGGATATCATTGCCTAACATTGAGAGAAGAAAGGAAATTGGTAGCAAAGAACTCAATTTATGGCAGAGATTTTGGTAATACTACAACTGATAATTAATAGACGTTTTTATTCATAATATACTAAACTAGTTTCTACCATAGTTGTATCTATCATCTTGATAGTCAAATGGAGGTTGGGAATCTGGGTGCCATTGTTCTTGATCACCGTAGTGTTGGTCATAAGAGTTTTCGGCAATTTCACGGGCATGGTGTTTAGCCTTTTCTCTGTCCAAGTAGTCTAAACCTTTGGTTTCAAACAATTTGTCAACTTCTCCACCAACAATACCACCAAGTAATTCTTTGGCAAAAGCATGGCTGACTGGCTTACCTTGTCTTCTCTGGGTATCTTCATAGTGTTTTATAGCAGCAAATGAAGCAGCACCGGCAATAACTTCATGAGAGAACTTTCCCTCGTGTTCTTGACCGTAAACTTGTTCGTGATATTCTTCTTGTTCTCCGAATCCAAACATTTTTGAATGACAATTATTGTAAAATTAGTTGTGGAAAGAACTGCAAAATGCCTACAATTAGGTTCCTTTTATATTCTAGCATGTTCATTACCCCTTTTTCAGTGATTTTTCATTCAGCCAGGTCACACGTTTCGCCCCTGGAGACGGGGGTAACATGGTGATCGTGTTCAATGAAATATCAAGTTCAAACCTGCCCAAATCCGGAAAAACAATCTACAAAGATTCATAATAGAGTTTATTTTTTGCCACTAACCCACAAATTCTGCCACTAGAGCATTTTAAGCCTTGTTAATTTAAAAGTGAGAGAAAGTTTCGCTAGTTTTTTTTTTATGGTTTTAGCATTTTGGCTCTCGTCTGTCTCCTACATGACTGTCAAATTTGACGTCCATCTGATCTAAATTTAGAACGATCCAGGTCACTTGATTTATGCCGTTTAAAACAACTGCGGGCGCGGTCTGTCTCTCCTCTTCGATTCTGTAGTGATATGTGTGCCTTCCATGATCATGTATCTTATTGATGTACGTTTCATCGAGTAGTGCCTGTTCCCCATGTCTAATCTGTCAAAGCAGTCGTCCGCATACCGCAGATCCATCAAAAATCCAGTTTGGGGAGGTACGGGTCTGCTGTTGTGGTGTACTGGGGCTGTGAATTTTTTTTTATTTGCACCCGTGCCCCTCCATCCCGAGTCAAAAATCCCCATTAATCTCATCTTGAGTCAAATTGAAAAATCCTTGAGTCACCTTCTTCTTATCCATCGAATTGATACACCAAACCTTTCATTAAAATGGCCACCGAATCATTGCATACTACTAACCTTGATGGTATCTTACCTCTTGTTGCCAGAGGAAAAGTAAGAGATATCTACAAAGTGGATGACAATACCTTATTATTCGTTGCAACTGATAGAATTTCTGCCTATGATGTTATTATGGAAAATGGAATTTCTTCCAAAGGTAAGATATTGACCAAATTGTCTGAATTCTGGTTTGAATTTCTTTCTTCCAACATTCCAAATCATTTATTGTTACCTAAAAGTGATGATGAACACTTATTTGCCAAGTTACCTGCTAAATTGTCTGAACCAAAATACAAACAACAATTGTCAGGAAGATCATTACTTGTCAGAAAGCTCAAGTTGATTCCTTTGGAAGTTATTGTTAGAGGTTACATCACTGGTTCAGCCTGGAAAGAATACAAAAAGTCAAAGACCGTTCATGGTTTAACCATTGAACAAGATAATTTGCAAGAATCTCAAGAATTCTCCAAGCCAATTTTCACTCCTTCTACCAAAGCAGAACAGGGTGAACACGATGAAAACATTTCTCCTGCTAAAGCTGCTGAAATCGTTGGTCAAGAATTGGTAGACAAATTGGCTGCTAAGGCCATTGAATTGTACTCCAAAGCTAAGGAATACGCCAGCTCCAAGGGTATTATAATTGCTGATACTAAATTCGAATTTGGTCTCGATGAAAACGACGAATTGGTGTTGGTAGATGAAGTCTTAACCCCTGATTCTTCCAGATTTTGGAGTGCTGCTACCTACAAAATTGGACAATCTCAAGACTCTTATGATAAACAGTTCTTGAGAGATTGGTTGACCTCCAATGGTATTGCTGGTAAAGAGGGAGTTTCCATGGATGAAGACATTATTATCAGAAGTAAAGAAAAGTACATTGAAGCTTACGAAGCTTTGACTGGTGAAAAATGGTCTGATTAGAGCATTCACCGAAAACTATATATCAATAGATAACTCCATTAAGGAACTTCTTCTACGCATTATTGATATCACTTGTAGTCGGTTTCAACTTAAATCAGGATAAATAGATGGGCTCCTCTACAACTTTTAGAGATGCTCCTGGTTAATTTTGAACCATTTATTGTCCAAGAAAGTTAACAATGTACTAAGGACAGAGCTCAAATTTTAGCGCAAGAAAAGAGCTTTTTCTTTATTCTAGCTTTTGCAGCCATGTTTGGGAAGTACCTAGAACACTCTTTAGAATGATATTAATTATACTTATATATTTTTGTTCATTGACATACAAAGACGGTACCTTTATTACTTTTAGAAATGAAAAGAATGCAAATTAAAATAGGAATTTTAGGAAGAAGTAAAACAAACAGCAAACCTGGAATATTATATGTCTCAATTAATAAATGGACAAAATGGGCTCAATGACGACCTTTTCTTACGTACAATTCTTCAAATTCGGGAATGTGTCTCTTCTCCAAACTTAATCTTTCGAGCTCATCTGTAACTCTTTTCTTGTAGTTATAGTTATTCACTCTAGTCGCAATTATTGGATTATTTTGGTTCTTGTGAGCATTTCCATAATACCCCATGGTGCCATTCTCATAGTCCAAATCACTATTTCGTGTCTTTAATGGCGCTCTTCTTATTTGGGGAGACATTTGTTGTTGCTGTTGTTGTAACTGATATTGGGATGGACTGTGAGTTTCGTCCATTAAATCTTTTGGACCTCTAGGTTTATTTGGACTTGGACTTGTTTCGTAGTTATTTTGGTGTAAAAATTGTCTGGCTTGGGGAGTAGATATCTTGGTGGGTGAATTGGAGGATGGATCTGACTTTTTCCTTAACAAGTCACTTGATTGAATTGCTTGAAACTGTTGTTGCTTGGATAGGATTTCTTTAACTCTTTGGTTAACTTCTTGCTCAACAACAAGACGGAATTCCCTCTGGTAGCCAATTCTGACTTCTTTGGCTTCGAGATCCATTGCCTTTTTTCTGTCTTCGAACTCGGCTAGTAATTCTTCTTCTAGCTGCTTTTTCTGTGAATTACACTTCTTTTGCATGTTATTGAATTCGATTTCCAATTCATCCTTCTGGGAGATAATTTTTCTCTCCAAGGCCATAAGAAGACTTTCCTTCTTCTTCAATTCTTCGTTTTTGGTTACGAGTTGCTTTTGAAATTCGTTAAGATCCCCAGTTAATTCATTTAATTCCATTTCCTTTCTGAGGAATCTTACAGACAAATTCTCCAACAAATCAAAACATGAGGGTCTTGCATTGGGGTCAACAGTGATACAAGATCTGATAATTGATCTTAATTGGTTGGAATAGGAATCGGGAATTTCAGGAATAACTCCTCTTTTGATCTTGGTCTGAAGTTGTAAGTGAGTTTTTGCCTGGAAAGGAGGTTGTAAAGTACACAATTCAAATAACACACAACCTAAGGACCAAATATCACATACTGGGGAATAAGGGTTATCCATCAAAACTTCTGGAGACATGTAATATGGGGTTCCAACGTAAGTCTTAGCAAAATCACTCTGCGAAGTTAACATTTTGGCCAATCCGAAATCTCCCAATTTGAAAATGGTTTGATTTCCGGAGGTGATAATAAAAATATTGTCTGGTTTAATATCACGATGAATAACCACAGTTTCGGGGTTGATAGGAGGCTCTTGAACTTGAGCAGTAGTTAAATCCACATTTTTCACATCAATTCCATAGTGACATCTGTGCAAAGCAAAGAGCATATGGAGAAGAACTTGCCACACTAATTCTTCAGGAACCGGCTCCTTATCTTTCTTAAATGCCGATATGCTCTGGGCCAAATCACCTCCAGTACAGTATTCCATGTATATATGGATGGATTTTTTCTCTATGATATGGTCATGCATGTAATACTTGACGATATTAGGATGGTTCAAACCTTTCAAGATTCTGAGTTCTGATATTAGCTGGTTACGTTCGTGACCGTTCATGGAATTGTATTCGATTTCCTTTCTTACTAGGATCTTACCATCTGATTTCTGCCGTACCTTTCGGACAGTACCAAATGATCCCTTTCCTATAACTTCAAGAGCATCATACAACTGGGAAACAGGGGTTGACATAGTTCAATGAAGACAAGATGATTTCCATACAATTGTGAGGGGTGATAAATAGTTCTCGATGAAGACAATAAAACAATTTGGACCAAGCTATTCAAATAAACAGTCTTTTTCTCTATAGTCGGTTCTTTCTTCTTTTTCTCTTTTTTTTTAGATTCTATCTTCTGGTCCCAACTCACTCAGCATAAGAATACAATGCATATGCTGTCTATTCTTTTTTCTTCTTTTAACTAACTTAAATTCCATGGTTGAAGTCTCAAGGCTATTTATGTTCCTTCCCGATTAGGAAATGCGACTGAAATTTTTAATTGAGTACACAAAATTTAATTTCCGGTGTCAAACGTCAAATCATTCCTTGTGGCCTCCAAGATACCTTTTACGTCTACACAGTCATGCTTATTTAATCAAATTTATTATAGAAGTCAAAAGAAAATTTTCCAAATGAAAAAAAAAGTACAGAAATAATTGTAAGCTCATTCGCAGCATTTTGCGGGAGTAGTAGAAAAGAGAAACTCGCTTGATGAAAAAGTCCTAAAAAAAAGTTATACGGGGGGGTAAACGTGTATTTACTCTATAACTGTATAAAAGGTAGAAAATGAAATAAAATATGCGAAAGGGAGGTTAGAATGAAGCATTCTTAGTGTTGGTTGTGTCTGTTGTAGGTGAGGAAGGTAGCTAATATACCAATATCATACAATGCCTTCAATGAACCAGCAATTATAAACGTAAGCCATTGTAAGTGGCGATTTGTTAAGGCACCTACGATACTGGGTCCCACAACCTGAGCCAAAGTCTTAACCACATTGACCCAACCAAATACTGCAGTTCTATCCTTATCAGGAACCAAGGTTGCTAAAAAGACATGTTTGGGTGCAACATCCATGGTCTGCGTACTTGCTCTGACGATTAAGATGGCTAAAGTAACAGAAAGAGAGTTAGGAATTGGAACCAATGCCAACAAAATAGATGCTGGTAAGTGGGTAACAACCATGGTGACAACAGCACCTAATCTCTTGGTGAAAGTAGTACCCAAAAGTGACATCACTCCACTAATTATACCGGTAGCGAAGAACACGGATCCAAGGAAAGATGCACTGATGTGGAACTTTTGTTTGACATAGTATGTTTGCCATGACATCGATACCAATGATGAAGCAAAAGAATCTATAGCGAATAATATAGATAATTTGATAACGATGGAGTAGATGTTGGAGTGCAAGTCGGGTAAGAATTGGAATTTTGATTTCTTAACCGTCGTAGCTTGAGTTTCAGCAGCTGCCTCGGAGGTTGGACGGATTAACTGAGTAGTTTCATCAGCTTCTTCCTCATCAGAATTTTTGTTCTGATCATTAGTGCTTTCACTTCCAGTATCATGAGTCCATTCAATCTTATCTGAAATTAAAAGCGATAACACAATACTAATGGCAGACAAGATGGCATAACCGAAGAAGGCTACTTTGTAACTAGTTAAGGTTGAATACTCTAACCTAGTAACGTAATCGACCAAAGCACCACAAGCAACTGAGCCTAAAGCAGCACAGAAAGTACCTGAAAAGGTGTACCAGGCATAGATGTCTGATCTTTGATTATAGGGAGCCAAAGATGCGATGGAACTCTGTTCAATGGATCTAAAGGGACCTACTTCACCTCCTCCAGGAGTTAAAATACCAATAATAGCAATAACAGACAAAACATAATAGTTGTTGATGAAAGTAAAGCTCAAACCGGTCAAAGTCATGATAATGGAACTTAAAATCAAGGTAAATCTTCTACCAATCGTATCTGCTGCAAGGGAAAGCAAAAAACTGGTGACAAGGTCCCCAACAAACGTCAAAGTCATGAAAAGGCCAATAAGTTGTTCTTCAATATCCAACTCTTTCAAAAAAAACACCAATATTAATGAGGTTGCTCCAAATCCTAGCAACCTGATCATACGTAATAATATGATAAAATAGACATCTTTGCTGCTGTGAAGGATGGTGGTCAAACCGATCTCATCTGATACAAAACGAAGCTTGGAACTGATAGACATGTTAGTAAATTTGCGTAACGCCAACAAGAGCCAACGGAAATTTTCAAAAGTAGAGTAATGTCCACCGTTTATATTTTGAAAAATCTTTGCAAAAGAGAAGAGGTAGTAGTCATCTAATTGATAAATTGACTTTCAACGTGACGTTGTTACACAAAACCAAAGGGAACTCCTCTGGTTCAAAAGCGTACGAATTATCAGCCAATTAAGATTCTATCAAAGATTCTTATTATTTGTTCCGAGAAACTTAGCATAAGGTAATGTTAACCTTGAATAAGCCGTATATTATTGGCTTGTTGGCCAATAATTTGCCTAATTGCGCTAATTTTGAAAAAGAAAAGGGCCAGGTGCTAAATCCTAAAGTCTACTGCTCTCCATAAAATTCAATTATTCCGCCGGGCCCAACAGAAGTTTATGCATGACGGGCTACATTGAAAACTCTATTCCAGGCCTCTAGCGTAACCGGCTGACACTAATTAGATTAACATTAAATAAAACTTTTGCTTTCTGGGTTGACAAAATATCTCATGATAAAATTTAACATCAACAAATTAACTATTTCGAAGCTTAAAACTTCAGAAAATTGGCTTAGAACTTATTCACATGAATTCCGACTCACGGTGCGTTTCAATGTTAGAAAAGAAAAATAGGGTAGCTAAGAACCTCCACAGGGTAGTTAAAGTTTTTAACCATTGCCAAGACTCTGATCTTACCGTAAAATGTGAACAAAGGAAGATAATTGAATGTTCTAGCGACGGGAAAGAAGCATTGGTTGTCGGACAAACAAAGCAATACCCTCTTCGTTACCCCAACTGGTTCCACATATTTTCCGTATGATTTTACTGAGATGACTACGTCATACAACATCTCCGGTGCGTCGAATGGCACTGAGTGGCATATTTTACTTCTATAAACAGCTGCATTGGCAATTCAAGAAGTCTTATGGCAATTTAGTTTAGCCCGTAGTCAATGATTGATAACGGGTCAATATTATTTTGCTGGTACTGTAACATTAAAAAGATAAAATAAAATAAGACTGCGACGATTGCCGAAACAATTATTAATCACAGCCTGTTCGATTTTCATCCTTCTACGATTTTCAATTGGTTAATTTATATGTGCCATCGATATGCAACGACAGAAATGACCATTCAAAGCGTAGTCGATCTTTGTTTGGTTGATACTGGCTTACTTATTAATAGGATTTTTTTTTTTGGCATGTAAGCTTAGTCATAAGCGGTCCGATAGAGTGAAGTACGGTCCGAGTGGCTTCTCCAGATACCAGATCATCAGCTTTGCCGTAGCATTAGAACTCAGCTCCTGTTGCTGAATTTTTTTCCAGATTTCTGGATATCCTTCTACAACCTTCTTGGCCTGGATTCTGAAGAAAAAGAAATCACAACTGCCTTTCCAAAAATCCCTTCTGGGACTCCAAGTATGGATTAAATTTTTGACAGGAAAAAATCTGCTGCTCGGATTATCGTTTTTAGAATTTGCGCACTATTTGGCATGAGGAGTTTTATGTTAAATCCCGAATCCCAGGTTACAAAACCGCAATCTAAAAACGTCAAAAATTGTTGCCAAAACTTTATTGTTTGAGTATCACAGTCCGAAGATAATTATCATAAGTATACATTTTAATTTGGTGCATAATTTTTATTAATTGGAGATGCTCCCGATTAGCTTCAGCTCCTTACGCTACCGAATGCAGTAACCCATATGTGTATTGAAATTCCTTTTCTTATTATTATTTGGACCCAAAAACAGTGGATACCAGATTGCATGTTTATAGCTTTCTTTAATCTTTTCTTTTCTATTTTTTTTTTTATATTTAACTTTGGCCAATAAGGATATGAAAGTTGCAGCTTTTATTAATTAGTAATATTTTTCTTTTTGGAAGTGCCGTCTGTTCTACGAAATATTTTATGTATTGTGATATTAGGAGCTTCACTCGAAAACCATAATTTGTTGTTAAGAAGGATTAGGATGTTAGTCAGCAATGCAGCTTTGGGTAAATCACATTATCAGATTAATCAACAGAAGCTTAAGAATGCCTTGTAATTATCCCGGCAGTTTTAGGACTATTGGGAGCTCTTAAAAATAAGGTAATTGTATGTAGAATTTTATCTCTCGAAAAAACTTTTTCACTTAAATCCTTTGATATATAAGTACAGATTATCCTTGGTTTTTACCATGATTGATAATTTTAGGCTAACAACTTTTATTTGAAATGTCTTCTCTGGATTCGTTTTCTAACTCAAAGAATGAAAGGGTGTTAGTGTCGAATGAAGACGAGCCCCATAAGTTTTCACATGACTTCGATGGTGATGAAAAACTTCCCTACTATGTTGATTCATCATCTACTGGAGGTATCAGTGATGCAATTGATTTCACTCACGCCGATATTGATGCTATTGTTCCCACCGAAGATTATGACGTTCCTGCTTGTACTTTAAGAATGTGGGTTTTAAGTATAGTTCTCAGTGCCGTCATCGGAGGTGTCGACTCTTTCTTCCAAATGAGATTTCCAACTATCCATATTGGTGCTATTGTAGCACAAGTGATTGCATATCCTATTGGTGAGCTTTGGTGGTTCATTATTCCTCAATGGACTGTGCCATTACCTTGGAATTTGTCTTTTAGTTTGAATCCAGGTCCATTTAATCAAAAGGAGCATGCATGTGTTTACTTATTCACCAACTATGTTGTATCTGCTGGATTGGTTAACAATGTTGTGATTGAACAATTCAAATTTTTCAATAAAGATGTTGGTATTGGAAGAATGATCTTATTCAATATGTCAAGTTTCTTAATGGCCTGGTGCTTAAGTGGACTTACATTAGGTATCTTGGTTACACATGCTGATAGTACTTGGCCAGGTATCTTGAGTACTTGTGCCTTGTTCAAGGCTTTCCATAGTAGAGAAAATGAACCAGCTGGCAGTTGGACTATTTCCAGATTTAAATTCTTCGCTATCGCCTTTGCTGTTTCGTTCGTATGGTACTGGTTTCCAGATTTAATTTTACCATTCCTTAGTACTCTTGGTGCTTGGATTAGTTGGTGCAAACCTTCTAGTGCTACCCTTTCTCAAGTTTTTGGTGTTAAGACTGGTCTTGGACTTTTCCCCTTAACATTGGATTGGACTCAAGTTACTTCTTTATCAAACCCACTTACAACACCAATGTGGTCAGTGTTATGTGTGTTTGTTTCATTTGTATTTTGGATATGGTCGGTTATGCCAGGGTTATATTATACCAATAAATGGCAAACAGCTCATCTTCCAATTATGACTGCGTCTGTGTACGATTATAAAGGTAAAGCTTATAATGCTACTAAGGTTGTCGACAAGAACTGGAATTTAGATGTTGAAAAGTTCCACAAGTATTCTCCAGTTATGTTGCCAGTGGCATTTTTGATGAATTTAGCATTGGGCCTTGCTGCATTTGCAGCAATGATGGTCCTGTTTATTTTCAGATTCAAATATGACGTTTGGGATGCTCTTAGAAATAAAAAAACTGATGTTCATAATAGAGCATTGGCACATTATAAAACCTTACACTGGGGATGGTATATCGCTTCAGGAGTCGTTGCCTTAGGATTGGGATTTGCCTTCTCTGGTAGATGGGATGATACTCAGATCAGGCCAGATGGTTATATTGTGTCAGTTATTTTGGGAGCGGTATTATTTGTGCCATTGGCTTTGATTGAATCGAAATCAAACTTTGAAGTCAGTTTAGCTTCCTTCTTTGAAATCGTCTCTTCTTTTTGGTTCAAGGGTGAGCCTATTACCTTGATGTACTTTTACACAATGGGATTTGGAACTTTACAGCATGCTATGCATTGTTCAATGGGAGCAAAAGTGGGACATTACATGAAAGTTCCTCCAAGAACAACGATGATTGTCTTATTTGTTGGTTCTGTCTGGGGTGCCTTAGTTTCTCCATCTGTCAGTGGTTTTATTTTGGAACACTTTCACAAAATTTGCACTCCTGATGCTGAGAACCATATGATTTGCAGAAAAACACATACTCAATACAACACCCATTTGGTTTGGGGTTTGTTTGGTACTCACTTATTTGCCCATGGAGGAAGATACCAATGGGTTTTATGGTTCTTCTTGGCTGGTGGTGTAACCGGAATTGCCATTTCTTTGCTTCAGTTATGGAAACCAAAGAACTCAATCATTAAAAAGATCAACCCAACTTTGTTATTTGGGGGTGCAGCTACAATCCCTACAGTCACTGGTTTCAATTATTCGACCTGGTTTGTTGTTGCATTTATCCTCAACTTTTACGTCCATCGGAGATATAATGCTTGGTGGAAGAAATATAATTTAGTCTTAGCCGTTGCATTAGATTGTGGTGTTGCCATCGCAGCAATTTTAATCTACTTCTGTGTTGTATATACTGGCGGATCTGCCAACTACTCCTGGTGGGGTACGAATGTTAGCAAAACTGGATGTGATGCTAAAGGGTGTCCTCATCTTTCGGGTCCAATAAAAAGACCTGAAGGTTGGTAATCAATGCCAAACTCTTAATAATATGGTCTTTACTCTTAGAGTAGTCAATTTTCTAAAATAATTAATTTAGTTACGCCTTGAATGTAGCACTGATTTATAAGTAGCAATAAACTAAAAGAAAACTACTTCATTTATAAAAAATTTCAATGCCGATAAACAAAGGTGTCAAAATTTTAGAATTGTTGAGCTGACTAAAATTACAAGCATTTTTTTTTCGCTCATTTTGAAATTTTCTTCAAAATCGTTAAAAAATTGTAAAAAAGTGAAAACTTCTTGACTTGGAAACAACAAACAAGCTGTTTCAAAATATCCCACAAAACACCCATATGATAAAATCTCTTCGATTTCATCAATTTTCTGACCTCTAACCTTCCTAGCTTAGTACGATAACTATGGAGTAGTGCTGCAAGTTGCAAAATTATTTTTAACGATAGTTTCTTGGCAGAATAAGGTACGGATTTCTGAAAACTACTTCATGTTGGTCGGGTAAATATTATTTGCGTTCGTGACACAGTAACTCTAGCGGATCTAGTCTCTAAGATGCTCAGTAATATTTATTCAGCATCACTTAACCAGAAAGTTTAATACGGCAAAGAGGGAAGTTTGTTGGATCGGACTAGACTAATGAAACTTACAAGAATCACGATAATGAACCACTTGTGCTCACCGTTGACGTTATTCCAATAGGATCAGGCTGCTTAAATATCAATTTTACAAGAAGTCGCTATTTGAAATAGAGATTAGAGTTAAATTCATAAGGATACAGTGATTATCTCTCTTGTATTATATCATAAAGCAATATGTAGGATCTCGTATATTGACAAAACAGAAAATTTGAAGCCCAGCTAGTATTGTATTGAAGTTTCAAAGGAGGGGCTAGATGTATGTAATCCTACAGATTTTCAAATTTTGGGAGAACAGGCGTCAAATATTCTGTTCAAGAAGGCACAATGAAAACCTCTTCAAATCGGAATGCAATAAATAAATCTGCCAGATGAATAGCATGAATGCATCGTGTGTGTAAATGGCAGCGAAATGCTTATTCGGGGTACAATAATATGGATAATGTTCCTTGTCCCTATAACTATCAAATAAGAATACTCTCACGAACTTGATTCTCAAATTTACATCAACAAAGGGACAAAATACGCCATGAACATTCATTCCATCATTTCCATCAGCTATTGGCTTCCCTGCTGCTGCTTCGCCTAATGTTGCATGGATTGTTCCTAAGGATCAATACGTTAAAGCTCTTGCTAAGTCCAATGATACTATTATGCCACTAAATATTACTTGAGTGTTGGTTGTATCGGAATTCAACTATGAATAGGAAATTGTCATGATTTAACTTGCAGCGAAAAGAACTGCTGATTTGCAAGCTCTCCAGATTTGCAGATGGTGATTGGGACACATCTTATGCTATTGGATACCCATGAGTAATTTGTGAGACTATTCAGTCGAGACTAGTTTAATTGATTTAAACACTTGGGCAGGTCATCTTATTGATGCTGACACCAATCAAGTAATAGCTACAATAGGAGTTTGGACTACATATGTCTCTGTAGCTTTTTATCAAGATTTTTCGTCATCGTTTGACGAACACTATACTTGACAAGATAGTGGATACGATACTAAAAAGCATCAAAATGCAGTTTGCTAGACTAGGTCATAAGGGAAACTTTTTTCAGCCAATATTGTACGATCATAATGTTAGATTCGTCTCAAAACTAGTTTCCAAAAATCATTCTTTACATTAAGACTAGATAAGTGCACAGTCAAGGAAGAGCATGTGAGATGAGAGTTTAGAGTTCCACAAGACGTGGGAGGTGCGGATGTTTATATAAATTAGTGTCAATTATAGACTCCAATATTTTAAAGTTTAACTTAATTATAGCTGTTAATTAATCTGACTTTATCATATCAAATTTGTGGTTACATCAGCTCGTGGATTAGCGCTTCATATTCCGTTAATAACCTATGCCTGTTCAATTGCCTTGTCCAAAGCCTATGTACTACTTTTTAAATATCAGTGATCATCGATCGGTAAAAAAAGGTAATTGATGTAAGGAACTAAGTGCAAGCTGAACTCCTGCATATGTATGTTTTACAGCTGTAATAAAGTTAGAGAAAGCCATTTAATATACGGCAATCTTTTTATAAGATGACTCATATTGTTCATAAAGGAGATTAAGGGTTCGGACCACCTACTCTCTTAAATTGCATTGGTATATTTTAACCATTTTCCCAGCTCTATTCTGTTCAGCTCACACATTGTGAGAGCCTCCAGAGTTTTATAGAAGCGTCAAAGTTCTATTAAGAACATTCTAATCAAGTGAATTAATAGGCAAATTAAGTATGTCCAGCTGGGAGGAATTGTGGTTAAAGAAATTCAATCGCAAAGACATTCCACAAGTTAACATATACCCTAATATTACGGTATTTAACAGAAAATTATATACCTTTGGTGACAAAAATGAAGTTTTTGTGAAGTTTGAATACATAGACAAGTCTATCAGGTCTCAAGACGAATTGACACATTTGGATACCAGAAGCTGTGTGCTAAGAGTGGATGACAATACATATATTGTGACAGTGAGTGCTAGTGCAACATCAAGTGAGATTGCAGTGATTGGTAAATTGAATGCTAGGTATGTTAACAAAAATAACCTTAATCAATACGGGGTGAAGATACAAGATCCTCTAGAATATAAGTTCATTTCTTTAACTGAAATTTACGATGGTGAAAACTTGACCTTTGATGAATTAGCTGCACTGGCTACAGCTAGGGTCAAGCCAGGCTTTGATGGCTACCTTGATGACATCAGAAATTGTTAACTATATAGAATGAACTTTGGAAGTGGATTATGTATATTCTGATAGCCGGATAGCTTGATCCTAATGATATAATACATGATATATGTTTCGCAATAAGTAGTCGCTAATTGACTAATTGTAGACTTCTACCAATTAAAGTGAGCCGGAAATGCCAATGATCTTGAAAATCAGAGTCAAAAGCCATTTTTGTAGACAATATCTAAAAGCTCTTTAATAAAAGGAAGAAACCATGGAGAGTTAAACAACAAAGATAAATTGATGTGAACTCAGTAAGTTTTATAATTTTCATCGGCCTAGATATAATTACCATAGTTTCAACTCGTACTGGAACAGGTTATGTTGCTGAGGCAACCATTGATTCAATTTATTGATATTTACTTTCTGTGTTAGTTTGCCATATACCCTTGGAGAAACAGTACCCATTTGAAGTTTTGGGTTATACATTTAATCTATCTTTTTGATTGACATATTTTTTTATTACATGTAAACTTAGGAAAAATAGGTAATTGAATAGTTACACAGAATATATAAGGTACCAAAGTTTTCTGATGGTCCAAAAGTAGAATGCAACGCTCAAACTGTACGCTTCTTAGAGGGCTCGAAAGGCATAAGAAGCGATATAATAGAAAGAAGCCCAATACAAGCCCCACAAACCCAAAGAGGAACCGCAGAACCGGATTTTTGACCGAAGAAATACACCACAGGAGCAAAAGCACCCGAAATTCTTCCAATAACCAAGGCAAGTGCACATCCAGTGGTTCTTGCCGAAGCAGGGAAAACCTCTGGGGTATAAGCATACAAACAACCGTAGTAGATATTGAAAAAGAAGTAAGTAGCCAGTCCAAACCCTACATCAGCCAGTGGTGTACGGACAGTGGTGTAACCAAACAAAATTGCCATACAACTGATTGCACCTATAGCCATGGTTCCTCTTCTTCCAAGTCTTGGAATTAATACCATGAACCCCCCAACAATAGGACCAAATATTCCCACAAAGTTGTCTATAGTAGTATTTCTGTAGGTTGTCGAACTAGTGACACCTCCATGGAGTCCAATGTAGATGTAGACGAAGTTGTAGAAGGTAGAATATGAGATTCCGATAAGGAACCATGATAAAAATATTAAAACAGTGGATCTGATAATCAACTTGTTGTAAAATAAAATAGCAATGTGTTCCTTAATAAGCATAGCAGTCTTTCTCCAGTCGAAACCTTTCTTCTTTTCCATGTCTGAGTGATCATGCTTGAGCTGTCCACATTCCTCCAATTGTTCCACAGTAAGGGAGAAAGGACGGTTATACTTTTCAGCAATCTTTCTCAAACTCTCAACAGCTTCTGCATCTCTCCCATTAGAAACTAAGAACTTTGGAGTCTCATCAAGTTTAAAGAAGAACAATCTAATAAGAGCACCTACCATAACGAGACCGGAGTTAACGTACCAACAGTATCTCCATCCACGGTTTAAATGTGACTCACAGCCTACAGCAGATTTGCAACTATATTTAGGAATGAATGCCCAAGCAATAAGTGCGGCAATAGTTTGGCCAACACCCCACCAACCTGCTAAAAGTGTTGTTAACCACTGATATTTGAATGGCAAATATTCCAAGAAAACGGCAATATCTAACGCAATATTACCTCCAGCACTGAATGAGTTCAAGAATAAGAAGATACAGTAAGTAGCATACGAGTTCATTCCTCCAGCAAAGAAACCGAAAGCGGCTGCGGAGAGCAAAGAATAGTTGAAGGCAGTTTTACGACCTATGATGTCACCACCAAAACCCCAGAAAGCGGACCCAACAATCAACCCCATGTAAAATATTTCCGTTGCAACGGGATATGTTCTCCCGAACTGATAATCAACATAGGTTTTGACAGTACTTTGTATCATTTCAAGCTGCGAATCAGCACTGTAACCAAGACCGGCAATGCAGAATAGTTTTGCGTGATACCAGGTAAAACCTATTTCGTCAATAGCATTATTGATCAAAAACATCTTTTTGGCTAAAGCAACATCCTCTCCATCCACGGACAAGTCCTTGTCGGTTTGGTGGGGGAAGAGTCCTAATTCTTCTTCATCTTGCAGGTCATCTGGAACCTTCACCACGCTGACATCTAAGGTTGCATCTTTGGAAGCACTTTTGTTAAACAACATTATGTTTGCAATGTAGTTCTAGTTGGAGTTGAAGTCCAATTTTCAGTTTGTTTCATGACGAATGTCTCAAATTTATAACTGAGACGTTTACTATCTTACTATCTTATCTTCATTGAATCATGCAGGTCGACTAATTAAGTCAGATCTCTCGATAAGATAAGCTACGATGGGGTTATAATGTAACCGAGGAGTTCCGCCTCGTTTTCTCTCTTATATTATAGAAGATATGGCTTATTTTCACTTCAGGACTTAATCGAACAGCATTATCTCCCCAGTTCAAGTGATTGAGGGTGTTTTCTGTCACTTGCCTCATTTTCTGGTCGCTTGTGGTTACAAATTTAACCTGATAACCGCTTGTGACTGCTAGAATAACTTTTCATTCGCTTGCCTCCACCTTCCTTCCAATTGTTGTTTCGATTTGTCTTTGTTGTCTCACCTATTATGATACCGGTGTACGGTCCAAATATGCCGATAATTTGTTATCTTGTGTCGTAAACTGCCGCGCGGAATATGTCAATGCATTGCATATAAGCGCATCTATCGTTTCTGCACCCTTCTGGGTATTTTATCTGGGTTGGGAAATATAATTCCGAAACTAGATCGGTGACGGAGAATATTATATAATGATCTTCATGGGATCAAAGACATGGTCATCTTACTAAGCTAAGGTAAGCATGGTTTTCAACGTTCCTGACTCAGAAGAACGAACCACAGTCGTTAGTGACGACTTACCATACTCAGTGATTGAGTTATCCAACGTACAGATTCCTCTTAAGGATGGAAAATCTTTATATGCTCATATATGGATACCTAAGGAAAGTTTAGAGGGTAACATTCGGGTGGGTACCCTTGTGGAGTACTTACCTTACCGGAAAAATGACTTTACTGCTATTCGAGACTCAATTCGTCATCCATACTATGCTGGGTTCGGATTTGCTTCTATTCGTGTTGACATGAGAGGATGCGGAGACTCCGACGATGAGTTACACGGAGAATACCTATTACAAGAACAAGAAGATAATTTGGAGGTTTTTGACTGGATCATTAGCCAGCCATGGTCGAATGAGAGAATAGGACAATTCGGGAAGTCTTGGGGTGGCTTCAATGGATTACAGATTGCTGCTCGTCAACATCCTGCTTTGAAAACCATCATCACCTTGTGCTCCACAGATGATAGATATGCTGATGATGTTCACTATAGGGGTGGATGTTTGTTGGCATCCGATATGCTTTGGTGGGCCTCTACAATGCTTGCCTACAATGCCAGACCCCAAGACCCACAAGTTAGATCTGATTGGAAGGAAAACTGGCTTAAGAGATTGGATCTTGAGCCTAATGTCATTGAGTGGGTGAAACACCAGACCAGAGATGAGTTTTGGAAGCATGGCTCAATTTGTGAAAACTACAACTCTGTTGATATACCCGTCCTTGCAGTGGGAGGTTGGAGAGATGGATACACAAATGCTATTTTCAGACTCATGGAAAACTTGCCTAACAAAGAATCCAAAGGAGTAATTGGACCTTGGGTTCATGAATATCCTGAGGTTGCAACCCCTTATCCTGGACTTGGTTACAACCAAATTGCAGTGAAGTGGTTTAGCAAGTACTTAACTACAGAAGAGTCTATTGTTGAGAGTATCAAGACCAATCTTAGTGTCTCTGAAACATTTCAAATTGAAAGTCTCTCTAAACTAAATGCATACATACAAGAACCCTGCCTGTTGGAGGCTGCTTATGCTTCTCGAGACGGATCATGGGTCGGAAGAAACATGGTAAATCCTGATAATTATGTTTCTTTTTGGTTCGACTCTCAATCCAAATCATTGGTTCTGAAGCAACCCCAAGAGGAAGCCTCCGTTTCGTTCACTGGAACCCAAGAACATGGTCTTTTTAGAGGAAGCTGGTGTCCCTTTGGGCAGGATGGTGATTTTCCAAGTGATCAGAAAATTGAAGACAGTAAATGTATCACGTTCGACATTCCAATTGAAAATGATTATTCGTTGCTAGGCTTTCCAGTTGCAGACCTTTTCCTTTCCAGTGATTGTGATTTAGCTAACATATCTGTTCGTTTGGTCGACATTGATCCTGAAATAAATGAGAACTATTTAGTATCCTGGGGTGTTGGAAATCTTTCACATTATGTTGGTAGTGATGAATATCCAGAGAAATTAGAACCTGGAAAGATGTATCGTATTCCATTGAAACTCGACTCTGTTGGGTACAACTTGAAAAAGGGCCACATTTTAAGAGTTGCTTTGAGTCCATGTGACTGGCCCTCTGCTTGGCCCTTGGCAAAGACCCCTACCCTTACCCTCTATGACAGATCCTCTATAAAATTGCCTTTAATTACTGTAAAAGAAACAATTGAGCCAGAGTTCTGGCCTAAACCGGAGTCATTGGGTCCTTGTGAAAGGAAAATTCTCAGAGAAGACAGTAGAACAAGAAAAGTGGTTTATGACGTTGTTAACAACAACTGGACTATTGATGACTTCTCAGATGAAGGGAAAAGACTTATTGTTAAAAATGGAGTAGAAATGGGGTCATGGAACAAGAATATCTGGAGTATAGATCCCAATGATCCGCTTTCTGCCTATAATCAGTGTGACTGGGAGTTAACCCTAGGTAGAGGAGAAGATTGGCAGATCAAGTTGGTGACCACCTCATCAATGAAAGCGGACAACACTAACTTCTTACTTAATAATAAGGTGTTGGCATATCATAATGACGAGTTAGTGTTTGAAAAAAGTTGGGAAAACGCAATTCCAAGAAACTTCACATAATTAGTTTAAGAACAATGTTATTTGCAATTTTTTAAAATGTAAGCAATTCATCGACATTTATCTGTCTTCTAGGGTTAGAATGCATTAATACTACAAGCTTCTTGTGTATAAAATCCTTTCATAAAAGATTAGTCAATCGCAATTGTCTTTGTGACTCTATTTCTGTCTAAGGTTTTCTTCCGCACTTTTTCAATTAGGATCTCTCTGTTTTTCGCAGCCAACCATATGAGCTCTGGTCTTTATTTATTTGGCAACGACATTTTTGTTTGGGGGAAAGAAAGTTGTCTAATACATTTCTAAAGGCAATTAATGGTTACTCCATAAATTATAGTTGAAAGTACCCAGACTAATTGAAGGGTATGCACTCGCTTAACAATAGTTTACAGAGAAAAAAGAAGGCAGCAGATATCTGTTGTAGACCTACAAATTTAATACTCAACATGGAGCCATGCTATGTTAAAAATACAGCATGTGATGAGTTCTCAGTGCTCCACCATGGTATGAATAAAGTCCACAAGAAAATTTAACAGAAAGAATCATTATCTCCAAAGTAACAAGCGTCCTTATTTACAACAGAGTAAAAATAAGGAATAAAAGGCATGTGTGTTTGATCTATTTTCTACCTACTTGCTTTAGGAAAGTATAATTAGATCGGTGATTAGAAGTGAGGCAGGAGATTGGAAGGGGAAGCTACTGATATAGCTAGAATGAGAATCAAGTGTACCAAAATGGGAACTACTTGAAGGCAGTAACATTTGTTTAATATTCTTTAGTTAAAGTAGTCTGAAACGACTTATTTATGAATTGTTGCGTATTTTTGATTGCATATGACTGTTGATCTTAATATTTAAAAATAGGTGTGGTCACATTTCCCACTGCTCATCATTTTGTTCTTCAGAATTCACGTTATGAATTTTAAGATCCCACATACTTTTAAAAATGAAAACGATCGATTAAGTCTATCCCAAAGTAGTAGAATAGTCTTGGCGTACTATTTTGGAGATTACCATCAAAACTTTTTTATTTTGATCCTCCTTTGGATCTACTGCCAAATATTACTAAAGAGAGGAGAGCCAATTGAAAGGTTCAAAGAACATCTTGTCACTCAACTTAGAGGTTTCATCCATCCTTCATATTCGAGGCTTATTAACTAAGCCCTGTCAAACTATTCGCACAAGCGCGCCCTTGGATTACAACCAATTTATGAAGAAGGTGTCAAAAAAAAAAAAAACAATCTGCATAAGGATGCAAAAAAACTGAAAATATCTTGAAATTACACTACTCCAATTCACACACCATGATTTTGGTCCTTCCATAGCTGATAATAATCATCCATGTAAACCTAATTGTTCACGGTTGGGTTTGGAAATGAATTAAAATAGGACTTCTTTGTATACATGAGAAATTCCCATTACTTGAAACAAGGGGTTAAGAGGTCTTGTTTCCAATTTTGATGTTTTCAACAGTAAAAAAAAATAATCACTGTTTCTTTCAGTAATTGTTTATGGAATTTATGTGGTAATATCCAAAAAATTTCAAAATTACGACCAGATCGTCCATTTGAAGTATATTCTTTTTTGATGTATTCTTTTTTGATGAATTTTTCTTAACCGGCTCTGTATATAACATAATCTGTTGAAAAATCTAGTTCTACTAACTTTCTAATGACTTAGCTCACCAGTCCTGAATTATTTCAACCAGATGATACTGTAGCTTATTGTATAATTAGGGAGCAATTGACATCTCTTATGGAAAAACACACTTTTCAATTTAAGTTAGAAAGTTGGATCTGCATTTTTGTCTTGGCTAAAAGTACTTTTTCTTAACTGTCAAAAGTTGCAAATGTATACTTTTATGCTTTTCTCCAAGCTAATTGGAAAATACTTTAAATATCATCAAGAGGGCTGAAAATTTCCAGCATGATTAGATAGTAAATCCAAAGATGTGGAGACTTCTTTGGTTTCTTTCCTTAATTGATAGGTGTCTAACACTTCACATCTCTTCCGATACTATATACACAAATTTCCCCACAGTTTTATATGAACCTATAATTGTTGATTCTGGTGCCTTTCTTCTGATACTTAACATCCCTCAGTTATCAGTAACGGGTGCCGTAAGTAATAATGGTGAAATGTATGTTTCGAGCTACCTGTTTTTTAAGCAAGAAGGGGGTTTGTTTGAAAATCATGGTATAATCGCCCTTAATATATTGCTGACTACGGGTACTCCGTTACACCAAATCAGCTCAGATATTAAAAACACAGGAGAACTATATTTTTCAGCTGAATGGAGTGCTTCAAATTATTTATATTCTGAAGTTCTCACCAACTCTGGGTTGATAGTATTCCGTCAAGAACTGAGTTCAATTAGCTATCTTCATCTACTTGATTTCAATGGTCCTCCAATAGTGAATGATGGAACTATTTGCTTAATAAATCAATTTTCTCCTCAATATCGAGCATGGATAGGTGAGGGTTGCATTGATTTGGGTGAAAATACTTTCTTTACTGCTAGTTCTGAAGCTTCTGTTTTGTCAGAACAGCAACTGATTTACCTCAGTTCGTCAACTTCAACTTTTCGGGTAGAGTATTTTTCTACTATTAGGACTTTCACGGTCTTTGGATGGGGTAATGGAAATGCTATTTCAATAGATACGTCAATCCAACTGTATGTATATTCAGAAGGTTACCTTCTCATAACCCCATTAAGTGGGAGTCAGATACGGATAAATATAGGGTTCGGCTATGATCGGACTCGTATGGGTGTAACCACTCGTGCGTATCCTTTGGGTATTGATTATGTGGAAAATAATGTTATTATCTACGAGAATCCTGCTCCTCATGAGAGACCCTCAAATTGCAAACCCTGTAAAGAGCCACCGGTATTTCCTACTGAGCTTCCTTCTCTCATTATTTCACTGTCGTCAGCTCTCAGCAGTGATCTGACGTGGGTATCATCAGAAACTGGTGAATATTCCTCATGGGCCTCTGGAAGTCAGGAGAGTTCTTTATCGAGCACTAAAGAATCGTCAGAAACATCATCAGAAACATCATCAGAAACATCATCAGAAACATCATCAGAAATATCATCAGAAAAATCATCAGATACTTCATCAGAAACATCGTCAGAGGCATTGTCAGAGCTGTCACAGAGTTCAGCTTATGACTTACTGGCTTCTGAAGTAGAGAGTTCATGGACCTCAGATGGACTGCTGTTCACAGACACTTCAGAGGATTATTTATCCGGTATTTCAAAGGATTCTTCATTAAGTACTTCAGATGATAGCCTTTTCTCTGAAACTGACATGCCAGGGGCTTCTAGCAGTCTAGAGAGTCTACTGATATCAGTTAAAAGTCTGCATGGAGATAACTCAATGACTTCAGACCACAGTCTGTTTCTTGAAGCCATATCATCAGTGCCTTTAATTGCACTGAGTACTTCAGAAGAAATTCTGTCTACTGACTCAGTAGTATCTACGAGTTCAGATCTGAATACTCTAGAGTTGTCTACCGACTTTCTGAGGGTTTCTGTTGGAAACCTAGACAGCATCCTTTCACGGTCTACAGAACAATCATCTATTGATCCAAGTACCTTGGTAAACATAAATTCATCAGATATGAAACTGTCATCATCTACAATAAATCTATCAATTGAATTCCTGAATGTTTCACTACATCCTGTTCCAACTTCACTCTCTTTCGAAATTTCAGTCGATTCCATTACTCGCAGCTCCTCTACATCATTGGCCCCATCAAATTCATCTCAGTTATATTCTGATTTCTCCTCCGTTGTTACCCCTTCTTCTAGGGAAACGAAATTGACTTCGATACAATCATTAACTACTTCCGGCTCAGATTCTGCTATTACTTCTACAGGAGTCATTACTTCAGGAATTATATCATCGAGTGCTGGTACTTCTTCTAATTCTCTTCCTATTGTATCAACAAGTACACCTTCTGCGACTTTGTCAGCTGCCATCTTTTCAACCACTGCCTCCGGCGCTATTACTTCAAGTGATGGCTTCTCAGATTCCCCAACCATTGGTAGTCCCCTTCTGAACACAGCTGTACCCACAGGTGTGGATTTAGTTTCAGGTATTACCGTTCATCTGAATAGAACGGGAGAAACATTTGTTCGTAGAGATGACATCTTTACAGTAGTTGTTAACATAAATAGCGAGGAAAGCATTCCGAAAGGAACTTCCACGCAGTTCACTATTCCGGAGGTGTTTTATGGATTCTTAGAGTCCTATCCTATTTACTCAGTAACAGGGGAATACGTTGGTACTGTAACTGGTGACTCTTCAACAAATATTTTTACTATAACATTTGATGGAGACTTTGGAACAAACAATCGAAATATCCAAGGAATATTCACTTTCAATGTGTTATTAAGGTCTTTCATAAGCAATGAACTTGGCAAGCGTGCTCAAGAATACCTTGATCTTACCTCCGTACTTGTGCATCCGTTTGTTTTCACCACTCCGTACAAAGCCTTCACTACTATTTTGACTTTCAGTAGGGATTTAGGGGGAGGTGACTTGAAAATTACCCTAGGAGACACAAACAATTTCACCGGCGTCATAATAAGTCATGTATCAATTTCTGGGGAAACAACAAGAACAAGAATAATACATGCAACAACGGTCAGGAACACAGATACTGCAGTCATTACGGAGATTAATACTGCAACAGTCACTACTTGCTCAGACTCTGGCTGTAAAACTTATATCACAACACATTATGACTCGACTACCAATCGAGTGAGCCAGAAATATGGAAAGGAAAGTCCCAGAACAGCTACTGAAGACCTTACCAGTATTGTCACCGTCACATTGTGCTCTATAAGTTTGTGCGTTACAAAAGAATCAACAGTTATCGTTTCCTTATTAACCAAGGAAGTTGATGGAATTGAATCTCCTTATATTACCAGTGGTAACACACATGTCATTGGGTCTGGCTCTTTGTCAGGGTCCTCTGAGAACCCAGGATTTGATGTTGGCTCAAGCTTTGGTTCAGGTATGGGATCAGGTACGGGGCCCGGTAAGGGATCAGGTACAGGATCAGGCTTATCAGGTACGGGATCAGATTCAGAATTGGGATCAGGATCAGGTAGTTCCATTGAAATTTATGGACAGCAAGGTGGTAATAAATTAACTACAGTGAATAATCCATCATCAACTCCATATCTTCCCAGTGTATATTTGGGGAAAGGATCTACCTTTGCTATTACTCTTTGGACTATGATATCACCTTTGTTGTTGATAATGGCAATTGTTTAAAAGTTTATATCATGGTACTAATATTGTAATGGAAATACCCCAAGTTAGTTCCAAAAAGAATTATTTTGGCTAATTCCAATGTGGTATCAGACTATGGTGTAAGTAATGCCAACAATTTATTACTAACGGGGTTGGTCTATTCTTACGATATATTTCAAAATTTGGATAAAATCGGCAATTTATAGAACAGAGAATCTAACTTGTTAGCTCTTAGGCTACGTAGTAATCGTTCTGAATGAAAATATTTAGCACGAGCCAAGAATGTTTCCTAATCGTAAAATGCGCCATGATTGCAAAATTACTTTGACTGCAAAATCTGTTCTTCTCAGCACTTTTGAAAGTTTCAACAATTTTCAACATTTATTCATTTCAACACACACACCTGGTTAGTGAGAAGTTTAAAGATTGAACTCCATTTACACTGTATTAGCAGGAACAGTAATCCAAGTTCCATAGGTGTGAAGTCGAGCAGAGAACTCTATACTAATCTGTAAATAGGAGAGGACGACCGAAATTCGGGTTTCTTTAATAGAGCCCTCATTGAAGCAAGAATTAGTGACCAATGCTACTTTCTGACCGTCCACCAATATTGAATTTGAGATTACTAGCAGGTACTTGCTTAAGTAAGATGTTAGTATTTTGAAGCTAACTTCAATAGCGAAATAAGGAGTTTTGTATTCGTCACCATTTCTTTTGACAAAATGTATCTGCGATCTGTATATGTTGAAATGGAGATGTCAAATTAATCCCTCGAAATTATTACTATGATACGGTAATCTAATTCGAATTTGGCTTCAGAAGAAATTTTGTTTATTTATTACTCAATGGCTACAGAAAATCGAAACACATTGATGCATTACGACTCTATATCTATGTCAATGTGTATCCACCACCAACAACAAGTTCTGATCCGACCACATAAGAAGAGGCATCACTGGCTAAGAAAACATAAACACCCTTTAATTCATGAGGAGAACAGAATCTTTTTCCTGGAATCATGGTCATCCAAGTCTCTCTCCATTCGCTTGGAAGCGAATCCAACATGTCAGTCTGGATGAACCCTGGAGACACACAATTAACCCGAGCAAAGTCAACCCATTCAACCGCGAGACATTTGGCCAATCTTACTAACCCTGCTTTAGAGGCATTGTACGGGGCCTGAGATTGGGGAGAGTTGACAATTAACGAAGAAACTGATGCCGTGAAAATAAGCCTACCTTGATCCAAAGTTCCTTCTTCCTTTTGACGTTTGAAAGCATTAGCAGCAGCCTGGGCAGTGAAAAATGCTCCGTCCAAATTGACTGCCATTACATTTCTGTATGCTTCTTCAGAAAAATCCTCAGCTGGGGCTTGTGCAGTGACTCCTGAATTAGAGACAACCGTATCCAATCTTCCAAAATCAGCTATCACTTGATCCACACATTGCGATATTTGATCCTTTTCGCATACATTACATTTATAAGCTCCGAATTTTACACCTATCTCAGCAAATTGTTGTTTGATTTGTGCCATGTAGTCTTCAGTGGAGGTGTTATATGTGACGGCTACATCCGATCCAGCTTCAGCTAATCCAATGGCTACTGACAATCCAATACCTCTTGAGCCACCTGTGATCAAAGACACCTTTCCCTTCAAGGAGAATTGGGATAACACGGGAGAATCTTGAGGGGCGAAAAGCATTTGGGGCAATACTTGATGATGGTAATCAGTCGAAACTTTGTGGTCTATATTTATACTTCATTTTGCTATCAGAGTTTGATGATTTTTTGATACTTGCCATCCTTCAATTTGCTGTGCGTCCATCTCCTCGTTCTCGGAACCATACTCGGATTATCTATGGAGGGTTCCGATACAAACTTATCAATTACCCCATGAAAAAATCCGGTGCGCAAGAAACCACCCCACCAAGGCAGGTTTTGTTACCAAATGCCATCCAGCCACCGATAATGTTTCCGTTGCAGTTGCTGTCGCAGCTAATATTGTTATATAAACTACCCTGGATCATGGAGCATTCTCATACGTATTTTCCCATACAACAATGACGGCCCAAAAGAACATTGGGGTTTTCACTAACCCAAAGCACGATCTTTACGTTGCTGAGATCGATACTCCAACTGCTGCTGACCTCAGTCCAGAAGAGGTATTAGTTCATGTTAGAAGTACTGGGATCTGTGGATCAGATATTCACTTTCAAAAACATGGTTGTATCGGTCCTACCATGGTTGTTAGAGATGAGCATATTTTGGGACACGAGTCGGCCGGAGAAGTATTGGCCGTGGGCACCAAAGTGACCCATTTACAAGTGGGTGACAAGGTGGCCCTCGAGCCGGGAGTTCCTTGTCACACTTGCAAGCCCTGTTTGGAAGGTAAATATAACGGGTGCAAAAATGTCGAGTTCTATTCCACTCCCCCAGTACATGGTTTCTTGAGAAGATATATCAAACATCCAGCTGCTTTCTGTCACAAAATTAATCGTCTTACGTTCGAACAAGGAGCCCTTTTAGAGCCACTCTCTGTCGTGTTCTGCGGTATTAGACAGATCAAACTCACATTGGGCCAATCTGTTTTGGTGTGTGGAGCAGGTCCAATTGGGTTTGCTACTGCTAAAGCGGCTGCTGCTGCTGGTGCCTGCCCTATTATGGTCACTGATATCGAGCAATCCAAGTTAGATTTTATCAAGAAAGAAATCCCTGGGGTACAAACGGCTTTAGTTAATGGTACTTTGAAAGCAAATGTTGCCAAAGTTACTGACAATGGAAACACACTTTATGATGTTGCTATTGAATGCACTGGTGTAGAACAATCAGTGGAACTTGCAGCAGAAGCACTAGATTTCGCAGCTAGATTGCATATCATTGGAGTGGGAAAAGACTATCAAACCTTTCCATTTATGCTTTTATCTGTCAAGGAAATCAACATCACCTTCCAGTACAGATACGCTAACACATGGCCTACTGTTATTAAATTGGTTGAAGCTGGAATTATTAACCTTGATAACTTGGTCACCCATCGGTTTAAACTTGAAGATGCCGAAGAAGCCTTTAAAGTTGCGGGCAATCCAAAGTCGGGATCTATGAAAGTGATTATTGAAGATTTGTAATATACTAAGTCTTGGTGTCTAAAACATCATCATCTATTTTGTCTATAGTTTTTCTGTATTTTTGATGCTGGATTTGTGTGTATGTTTCTTACAGTAGTATGTTATGAGCTATCATGCGTGTGACGTTTAGTTCATTGACAGCATGCCAAGGAATTTAAAATTCTTGGTACCGATGACCTGCCTGTCAAAATCATTTGTGGTTTCATTCCTCATGATCAACATGGTCCTTAAATTTCATGTTGGTTAAGAGCTTTTGCGCAAGAGGAGGAAGTTTTCTTGAATATTGATTAAATTACAAAGCTAACTATTTTCGAACTCACAATTTTGAGGAGGAACTCAAGAAGTTCAGCTCCCAATTATTATCAAATTTGGATTCTACATGCATGAGTATTTCACTCTTCTATTCTCTTCTATTATTTGGAGATGCTTCTACAAAATGGTTCATGAACACATCACACTAGCACGGATCTTATAACCAGATAATTAGAAACAATAAAGAACTAAGCAGCATTTGTTTTTACATGATGTGAAGGCTAAATGAATGGTTTACTGTGCCTACACATAAGTTTGTCGATATCAAAGGCCCAACTCCTGTCAGCCATAAACCAAGTTTTGCAACCGTTTATGTGCAGGTCATCGCTTCATGATTAGTTTGATGGTCATAACTTAAAGGTTAGCTATATTAGCGCGTCTTTGTTTGCTTGATTATGCAATAGGGATGCGCACAGGAAGGCATTGCCATGAGACGGAGATAAACAGTGGTATCATACAGATTAGGTAAATCATAGCACTAACACCGATTATCACCGGTCGAATATGGCTCAGCCTGGACACCAGGTTTCGTTCTCTTTGAAGCTACAATAAATAAAATGATCCATGTGTCCTGAGCTGATAATATTCTGCGATCATACAGCATTATGGCTAAGACAGGCTGGACCCCGTATCCATACACTCCATCGCTTGCTGCTGCGGTGGTTGCATTTATTCTTTTCGTAGTTGCAACCGTAGTGATTACTGGTCAATTTTTTGCTGCATTGTACTCGAAAAAGGCTTCCAGAAAGTCAATTCGTCTGGTTCTTACAATTACCCCATTCATTATCGGAGGTTTGGCGGAGGTAGTTGGTTATCTTGGAAGAATTATTTATCTAGGTGATCTTCAAGTATTACCTCCGTATGTCATGCAGTCAGTATTACTATGGATCGCACCTGCACTTTTTGCAGGTACTCTTTACATGACTTTTGAGGGAGTGATTATGAGAACAGGTTGTACAGACCACTTAATTATCCCAATAAAGTGGCTTACAAAACTTTTTGTTTCCGGTCATCTTCTTTCTTTGTTCATGCAGTGTTCAGGAGGTGGACTTATAGTTGCTAGTAAAAGTAAGGTGGGTGCAACGTTAACTATTATTGGGTTATTTGTACATATTGCTTTTTTTGGCTTTTTCATTATTGTGATGGCAATATTTCAAAACAGAGTTTCAAGAAAACCATCTTGTCTGTCCTTGGCATTTAGATACGAGCCATCAACTTTGAGAAATTGGCAGATGATTCTAAGAACAACTTTCGCCTGTTCTGCTCTAGTTTTCGTTCCATCAGTTGTTAGAGCTATTGATAATCTTCAAGGTTTCGAAGGTTACATTTTTTCTCATGAACCTTTCCTTTACACATTGGATGCATTGCCCATGCTCTTGAATATGGTCATTTTAAGCGTTCAAAATCTTTCCCTGTATTATGTTGCAATCTACCTGTCGAACGATGACATTTTTTCAGACAAAGAAATCTTTTCAAGCAACTACCAAGTGAGACAGAATGATATCTAGTGGTAAGCTTTTGGGTACCTGTTTCTATCAATTGAACTCTTGATGCTGTGTTCAAAATGCGATCCAAGCATTTCCCCAGAATGAGTAATTTGGGGATCTCAGTCCTAGTTGGAGTCTTTGTGGCCAGAGTTTTACCATTATTCGACTTTCAATATTTATTAATAGCATTATAAAATACGATTAATATCAGCTATAGTTGACTCAATTGCATCAGCACTAATACCTTCAAGATAGTTCCCTAGCTCGGTTCCCATTTGTTGTAAATCCTTGGTATTTTGATCACAGATATTCTTCTCTGCGAAATCAATAAAATGAATCCTTCCACCATTGACAATCAAATTCCTAGCCCTCAAACCATGATAGATTCCTAAAGTTGCCATCTCCTTCAGCTGCTGGACACCGTCATCTAGAGTGAGCATATTGGCAGTTTTTGGTACGTTTTTTACGTACGACATAAGAACAAACCATCCAAACCAACGTAAATGTTTATTTTCAAAGAGCATTATATTTCCATAGTCATACATTTTAGGAGTTCGTATTTTCTGCAGCTCTTGTTTAATCTCATTGTACTCCTCAATTTTAATGTAACATGCAACTTCCAGTAAAAAATCCATAAATATTGCTTGGGTGAAATCGTCTTCTGTTCCATTGATATCCCAACTGTACTTCCTATAATACTGACGCAACTTCTCAGCTTCATAAACTTTCATAATCAATTCATCCTGGGGTAAAACGTCTTTCAAAGTGAGAGAAGGAAAGTATTTTACAATTGTGTCGTACAGCATCTTTAAAACTTGTGAGGTGTAATCCACTCCAACTTGTAGAAACTCAACACCGTCTCCCCAATGGCTGCAGTTTCCCTCTACATATTTACTGTAACTATGCCCCCTTTCTTCTTTAGGATCAGATAGAACCGTCTTTTTTGCCGTCTCTCTAGTCAACTTTGGAACCTCGAACTCCTCCCGCCTTTCCGCAGTCGAAACCATGTCATTTGAACTATCCATGGTAAGATATTGAGTAAAAAAAGGGGTGAATGGGTTGGACGGCGTGTACTTAAATATTCAAAATTTTGCAGTCATCTGTTTCCGCCACATGTACTCGCTTTGGGCCACATATACCGGCTTTGGGCCACAGATGTTTTCGCAGTCAGAAACAAGTAAGCAGCTTAACAGGGAAACTACAGGGGAGTACTTTCCATGCCCCATCAGCTATATTGAACTTCAAATAGAGATGCAGTTCAAGATTAGGCATGCCTCCGGTGCAACTTTTTTCCAGGTTTGATGTGCTTCTCTACATTGCGTTTCTGCATGTACCCCAGAATTTTCGTGTTAAGTCCGCTAATTCCTCTTCCTCCTTTTCCACTAGTAAATACCTGTTCCATAAAGGATATCTGGAAAGTCGTGCAACTATTATACCCTGCCTGTTCCCTCTTCGGGAATATTTCTATATCGGGAGCCTGTTTCATTTCTGTCACTATGCTATGGTCAGGGTGGCCAATTACGGGGTTAGTGCGGCTGCGAATAACGGGCCTAATTTAACAGTCGGTACAGCCGTGAAAGGCCGCCGCAATCATTGGTGGCGATAACACCAGTGGCGGTGGAATGGCTAAAATGATAGTTAGATGTTAGACATTGATCTTGATAGAAGAAGGAGGTACGGAAGGAGGCTCCCTTGTAATAGCCGCACCTCTTCTCTCCCTTTCTATACTGACTTTCTTCCTTGATGATGATACGTCAGCCCCATGGTGCACGTGTTCATCTTCTGTACAAAGAGAGATGCAAAAGGAAACATATAAGAGTAAATAACTACAACAGAAGTCCAGGATGCGGGCATATGAAGGATTTAGGGCGTTCGCAATTCTGACTTAAATTATTCCATGTGGAAGTATTTTGTTTATAATCTCCTTTTTTTCTCTCCAAAACAAAGACTCAGGGTTCGCACATGGCATATTAAACCTCGCAGGATGCTGGACGAAGACACGAAGCTAGAAGAAGGAGGTGATCTTCCTCTTGTTCTTCAAAGACGACTTTTGACGCCGCTATTGTCCAAGAAAGTTCCCCCAATCACACAAGATGCCGATCGAAAACCGTACCCTGAATTTACTGCCAACTTCTTCTCCAGGATCTTCTTCTGGTGGTTGGGGCCAGTGATGAGATTAGGGTATAAAAGAACCCTCCAACCTAATGATTTGTTTTACTTGCCAGACAACTTCAAAGTGGAGCTATTTGAGGAAAGATATAGCGCCATTCGAGCTAGAAGAATGGCACGGGCCAAGGCCAGCCATTTAATTGCAAAATGTAAATCTAGAGGCGAAACCTTGGAGACATCCTCTGTAGATACTGCTGATGATTTGGAGGACTTCAAGATCCCCAAATCCTTAAACGTGTTGGCCATATTGGAAACCTTCAAGTGGAGGTATGCATTCTCGTGTGCATGCTTAACTCTAGCAAATGTCGGCGCCACAGTCAATCCTTTACTTGCTAAGAAATTGATTGCATACGTCCAAAGAAAGGCCATCGGTCAGGATTCAGCTGCTGGACAAGGTGTTGGGTATGCAATTGGAACTTCTCTCTTGGTTTTGGTTGGTGGTATACTCGTGAATCACTATTTTTATCATGCTATGATGACTGGTGCTCTTGTGAAAGGAGTATTAACCAAATCTATGCTTGATAAATCCTTCCGCTTAAACGCAGAATCAAGGAGTAAGTTTTCCCCCGGTAAGATTACTTCCATGATGGGTACAGATTTATCACGAATCGACTTCGCTCTTGGTTTTCAGCCGTTTATCATCACTTTTCCTATTCCCATTATTATCGCCATTGCTATTTTGATTGACAATATAGGCGTGTCTGCTTTGGTTGGTATTGGTTTGTTGGTACTTTACATGGTATTCATTATGATCTGTGCAAAATATTTGTTCTCTTACAGAGCTCAAGCTAACATCTTTACTGACGCCAGGGTCAATCACATCAAAGAAGTATTGAACAATTTGAAGATCATTAAATTTTACTCTTGGGAACCCCCTTACAGAGACAAAATTACTGATATCAGAAAGAAGGAAATGAGCATACTTTTTAGGATGCAATTGGTGAGAGATGTAATTATTTGTATGGCCATTTCATTAGCCACTCTTACTTCTCTAGTCACTTTCTTAGTATTATACGGTATTGGTAACATACGAGATCCAGCCGCTATTTTCTCATCGATTTCATTATTTGGTATTTTGAGTCAGCAGGTCATTATGGTCCCCATGGCTTTGGCAACTGGTATGGATGGTTTTCTTGGGCTCATAAGAGTGAGTGATTATCTTGCTGCTCCAGAAACTGATGTAGCCGCAAACAGGATTGAAGCTTCTCCAGAAAAGGCTCAGGATATGAAAGACAAATGTTTGGCAATTGAAGTTAAAGACGCAGACTTTGAGTGGGAAGTTTTCGATCATGGAGAGGAAGATGATAAAGATTCAAAGAACGATAAGAAAGATAAGGAAGTTAAGAAGGAAAAGAAAAATAAGAAAAAGAATGGGAAGGAAAAGAATACTAAAACGGAAACCAAAACCGAAGTAGTAATCGAAAAAGTTCATTCTGGAAAAGATTCAATTCATACGAAACTGCCTTCATCCTCTTCAGACCAGGAAGATTTCAAAGGATTGAAAAATATCAATTTAGAGATCAAAAAGGGTGAGTTTATCGTTGTCACAGGGTTAATTGGTTCAGGTAAGACATCATTCTTAAATGCCCTTTCCGGTTTTATGAATCGTACCCATGGGCAGGTAAACGTTGAGGGCTCCTTGCTTCTTTGTGGTTATCCGTGGGTTCAAAATGCTACTGTTAAGGAAAACATTATATTTGGAAAAGAATTGGATGAAAAGAAATACAGAGATGTTGTTTATGCATGCTCTTTAGAGTCTGATTTGGATATATTACCTGCTGGTGATAAAACAGAAATTGGGGAAAGAGGTATTACTTTGTCCGGAGGTCAAAAAGCAAGAATCAATTTAGCAAGAGCTGTGTATCATGACAGTGATATAATCTTATTAGACGATGTTTTAAGTGCCGTTGATGCCAGAGTTGGTAAACATATTATGAATAATTGTATCTTGGGCTTACTTAAAAGTAGAACCAGAATTCTAGCCACACATCAACTTTCATTAATTGGTTCAGCTGATCGTATTGTATTCTTGAATGGTGATGGCTCAATCAGTGTTGGTACCTCAGATGAATTAAAGGTTAAGAATGCAGCTTTTGACAGCTTAATGGCGTATAATAGTGAGTCAAAGGAAGAAAATGAAGATGAAAAGGAGGTTAATGAAAAAACTGAATTCGAAGAAGATATGGAAAATGAAAAAGAACTTATTCAACGTCAGCTATCTAAAACTCAAACCCGAGAACAAGTTGCTACTGATGAAGAAGCAGAACACCGTGATTTCAATTTGAACAAAACTGATGATGGTAAATTGATTACTATTGAGGAACGAGCCGTGAATACAATTGGATGGCCAGTATACCGTGATTACATTAAGTATGGTTCTGGGAAACTTACTGGTTGGGGTATTGTTCCTATTATTCTTGTAACGGTTATTCTTACAACTTTCCTCCAATTGTTCACTAATACCTGGTTATCTTTCTGGATTGAAAAGAAATTTGGATTGAGAAGTGATGGGTTTTACATTGGCTTTTATGTCATGTTTGCTATCTTGTCAGTTTTATTCTTGTTCATTGAGTTTATTTTTTTTGTTTATCTTACTAATAGAGCCTCCAGAGTGCTTAATATTATTGCTGTTAAAAGAGTTTTACATACCCCAATGTCATATATGGACACCACACCAATGGGAAGAATTTTAAATAGATTCACGAAGGATACAGATTCTTTAGATAATGAGCTTGGTGATCAAATTAGAATGTTGTTTGTCTTTTTTTCAAACATTGTTGGAGTTTTGATTTTATGCATAATCTATTTGCCATGGTTTGCAATCGCTGTTCCATTTTTGATTTTCATTTTCGTGGCTATCTCTAATTTCTATCAAGCATCAGCTCGAGAAATCAAGAGATTAGAAGCAGTTCAAAGATCATTGGTTTATAATAATTTCAATGAAACATTGAATGGTATGAATACTATCAAAGCTTTCAAGTCTCAATTTAGATTTAAGGACAAGAACAATTTCTTCATCAATAAAATGAATGAAGCATACTTTATCACCATTGCGAATCAGCGGTGGTTAGGTATTCATTTAGATATGATTGCTACCGTGCTCGCTTTGATAGTGTCCTTCCTCTGTGTATTCAGAGTTTTCGATATTGGTCCAGCTTCTGTCGGTTTATTGATATCTTACGTGCTTCAAATATCTGGTCAATTGTCGATGTTGATAAAAACTTTTACTACCGTTGAGAATGAAATGAATGCAGTGGAGAGAATTTGCAGCTATGCTTTCAACCTTCCTCAAGAAGCCGCTTATACAGTCTCCGAAACAACTCCACCCCCTAATTGGCCAACTGAAGGTGCCATCAAATTTGAGGATATCTCCTTAGCTTACAGACCTGGCCTTCCATTAGTCTTGAAGGATTTGAATCTCGAAGTTGGTGGAGGTAAAAAAATTGGCATTTGTGGTAGAACCGGTGCTGGTAAGTCTTCTATCATGACTGCTCTCTACAGACTCTCAGAACTTGCATCAGGTAAAATTGAAATAGATGGAATTGATATTTCGACTTTAGGTTTGAATGAATTGAGGTCAAGATTATCCATAATCCCTCAAGACCCAGTGTTGTTCAA
This sequence comes from Isabelozyma gotoi, assembly GCA_003708205.2. Taxonomy (NCBI): domain Eukaryota; kingdom Fungi; phylum Ascomycota; class Pichiomycetes; order Serinales; family Metschnikowiaceae; genus Isabelozyma; species Isabelozyma gotoi. The sequence goes on along the minus strand of PPNP02000015.1, from coordinate 8,634 downwards.
GGGTTCAATCCGTAAGAATCTTGATCCTTTTGATCAATCTTCTGATGATAAATTATGGGATGCATTGAGGAGAGCGGGCTTAATTGAAGACTCTAAACTATTTGATGTTAAGAATCAAGACAAAAATGACGAAAACCTTCACAAATTTCACTTGAATCAAGACGTTGACAATGATGGTGATAACTTCTCTTTGGGAGAAAGACAACTCATTGCATTTGCAAGAGCTTTAGTAAGAGATTCAAAGATTCTAATTTTGGATGAAGCTACTTCCTCGGTGGATTATGAAACCGACAGTAAGATTCAAAGTACCATTTTCAGAGAATTTGGTCACTGCACCATTCTATGTATCGCTCATCGGTTGAAGACCATTTTAAACTACGATAAAATCGTAGTATTGGATAAAGGTGAAATTAGAGAATTTGATACTCCCATAAATTTGTTCAATACTGAAAACAGTATTTTCCAACAAATGTGTAAAAGATCTAATGTCACCATTGACGATTTTAGGGGCCATGATAAAACTTGATTAATCATGCTCCTTTTGATTTTAAGAAAGCAAATTGCACTAATTTGGTGCACGAGATGGACTGAAACTTGACTGTCTAACAGTATTTAAATTTTGTCTCTAACTCCTGTAACTATTTTGACTCCATGAATGATATGGAATCTGTTATGATGAAAAGTTGGAGCTCTTTTTGATAGATAATATTGATGGTTCCTACTATTTTTTCTTTATTAGATTCTCATGTATATAGAATAATGTACATAGTTTAAATTATAGATTCAGTTTTATCAATGAATAATAGTTTTGTGCCAGTTCTATTGTAGATATGGATGGCTCGCCGCCTGGGAACATATTTTTTCCCTTGTGATTGCCTCGAATTCATGAATTTAGCTCAGATAAGCAACTTCAACGACGAATTAGGAAGGTAAGTACCTTAACCATGATAAAGTTGTATTCTCTTCGAAGTCTGTCTTTTTGTCAAATATTAAGTATTTGGTCAGTATAAATAGTAGAAGATGCCATTATGAAGAAAAAATTTGCATAGTCAGTTCTCTCGTCCAAAAATGAAGTTGACATTCTTAGCTGTCAATTTTCTTGCTGTTTGCTCAACCGTTTTAGGAAACAGAAAAGTTTTCATTGACAATGATGGATTGGTGCCATTAAATGTTTTTCTTCCACTCTTGGCCGATGTGGAGATTGTTGGAATCTCTGCAAGTTTTGGTGATCCATCCCTAGTTGATGCGTTGGGAGCAGCCTCTGACTTCTTGAAAAATTATAGTTTGAGTTCTTGTATCCCATTATATGAAGGTGCAGCATCACCTTTATTACGTACTGAAGAAACTTTCAATGTTTGGCAATCATTGTTTGGTGAGTTCGTTTGGAAAGGTGCTTGGGACCCCGATTATGTTGATACTTATTCAATAAGCAACATCACTTACAATTCTACCTTTCCTGCTGCTGTGGCTTTGATAGAAGCTGTTAAAAAATATCCCGGAGAAGTTGAAGTCTATGCAGCTGGCCTTCTCACCACTGTTGCTCAAGCTATCTCTATGTACCCCAAGTTAGCACAGGAAGCCAAAGCCTTATGGATAATGGGTGGTTACATTGATGGCCAATATCAGCAAGTAACAGGAGGAGATTTGGTTAACGATATTAATACTGACTTTAATCTTATGTTTGACCCCGAAGCTGCTGATATTGTTCTAACTTCCAATTGGACTGACGTGTACATAGGGGGTAACGTTACCAATTACATTTATCCACCTCAATCTTTATTCAATCAATTAATCTCTAAATTCGGTTATTCTAACATTACGTCTGATCCTAAGTTGGTTGGAATTTATGACTTTATTGGTAGTGGCAATGCAAGTGATGTATTCTTACCGATGTGGGATGAGGCAGTTTCAGGATTTATGGCATTCCCTGAATTAATAAAAAGTACCACTGATGTTCATGTTGCTGTTGACACATCTTTTGATTCTCCTTTCTATGGAAATTTAAGGGTTTGGCCCTCTAATTTGGCCCCTAAATCTTCAAGGGTTGGAAAAGCAAAATATGTCAATAGTATTGATGTGGAAAGCTTTCTATCTAAGGTCTACGAAACCTTTACGAAAGATTGGTCTCAATATTGTAAAGTGAAAGGACCAGTTGACTTCTAGTTCTAAAAACACAAAGACATAATATACCTAGAATTTCAACCAACTTACTAATGTAGCAATATTTGCAGCCTTTTTCTGATAGATATTTATAGGTAAAAGTATTTCATAAGTCCTCTGAAATGTGAAAATAATGTATTGAAATATAATGTAAACTTGTAGGTTTGATACTCTTATTTATATGGACAGATCACTCCTATAGTGAGCTTCTTTCAGGCAGTTTTTACAAGAAGGTTCGTACTATTTTGTCCCTGACTCTGAAATTTTCAAAGTTTTATCTAATCTGTTATGAACTCCAGTCTTTTTTCTCCGGAAGCCAGTTATCATGAGCTGATGAGGGATGTAATTATGACTAGCAATCTAATCAGGATTATTCTCCCTATCAACGTAGTGAGATATGCAGTAGATTACTGATGCCATCCGAGAACATCCGTGACAAGACATTAAGCATGACCGATTCAGATGTTACCATCAAGATGCAGTCTGAGATGCTAATTAAGGTTTTTGAGAAGTGACACACTTAGAGAATTCGCAACTCCAGGAACTGCAAATCTCAATTAAGTTGTTATTTTTTTATCTTGAAAAGAAGGCGTTCAATTAGGATCAATCGGTATGTTATAATATTTAATTGTCGAGTTGAAACACAAGAACGGAAATAATTGCATCCCCTTAAGGTCAGATTTTATTAGAAAAAGATTCTAGAATTAATAAGTCCATTGCTGATAGCTTAATTCTCACCAAGATTGCTATAGTCAATTAATTTTGTAGAAGTATAAATAATAGTTCATCCGACCACTAGGATCCTGAAGAATTTTTTATCAAATAAAGAACATGCCATCCAATCATCAAGACAATCTAGTTGAAGAAGCTGAAAAAGTTTTCCCAGAAATCAAAGAATTACCTTGCCATCATGGAAAATCAATTTTACATGAGGAAGATGGGGAAAAACTGTCTTCAAAGTCCGGTGATGTTCAGGAGCTTCCTGAATCACAATTACACTGCAATAATGAGTTTATTAACTCGGGAGGTAAAAAGGGTAGTCTCAGGGGTTGAACATCATTAGACACTTGATATAGTCTCAATTACATATATGAATGAAATATTTTAAACTATATAAGATTTTATGGTATGTATTGAATTCGAGATAAGTCATATACTTCCTCAATAAGTGGAGTTCATAACTGTAGACTTTGTTAAATGATTCCTCCCAAATATTTGAAAAATATTCTTTGACACGAATTTTGTAAGAGATATTTTAGAATTAGGAGTTTATGACTGCAGTAACGTAATATAACTGGTCGCGCTACTAAATCTTAATGATTTCTTGTTTGATAACATAAACAAAAATTGTAGGACTGGTTTTGCATACTCCCGTCGACATTCCAAATCATTGATCTATTTTTTATTTCTATGACCAACAGGTTCAGTTTTACCATAAAGAGGCCTTGATTGCACTCAATCCTGTTGCAAAAAAAAGATTGCAGCACAGAAAGTTCGCACGTGGTCACCCACCGTACTACTTAGTTCTGCTCTTAATGGCTTAACTAACGACTGATCGGACGGGAAGAGGTGTTCTCCATTAGATATGGCCGCAACCGATGTCTATAATAACTAATCTGATACGGTGAAGTAATATTTTTAGGAATGATGAGTGTTTCTATTCAGACTTAGTAATTTAAAATTTTAATCGTAAGAGAAAACAGATAACAGATATTGAAAAGTAATAGCCATAAAAGAAATAATTCCCTACATAAGAAGAGTTTAATATTTCTTACCTACACATTGAATTATATGGAAATTCTCCTCTATCTTTCAAATTTGATAATTCATTGACAGAAAGGGAATTGAATCAAGCTGATGATCTCTTTCTATTCTGTTGTTTCAAGAGGCATATCGTCATGGATCAATATACAACTGGTGGCTGCAGTTTCCATTTGGACTGGTTCTAATGAACACCTACCTAGGTTTAGAAATCGAAGTTAATATTTTCTGCATTAACCCTCATCGAGGTTTGACTATTGGATTTATTGCAGAAATGCTAACACGGATTCGAATAGTGTCACTGGCTTTGATTCTGGATGGACAGAATTCGGACAATAATTTTGAACTTGCAAGTGGTATGGCATCTAATGTGCTGAAGGTGTCCCGGGGAGTATATGAAAGAAAGGGCCAAGCTCTCTTTTTTCCATTTGTGCGAATAATAGTACCATTTATTTTGCTATTTTTTACTCTGTTAGTACTGAAGTGAGTCTCATCTCAAAACTAATAATCAATCATGTAGGGATTTCCACTTCAAATGTATAGAATATTGAAGAATAAAATGGTAGAAATCTTTCTAATTTTCGCAGGAAAATAATAATGTTTTATGACTTTCCGAAGTTTTACCATTTTTTCACATTTTTTTGCATTTGATAACAAATCATAAATATATAAATCGCAATGAAACAACCAGAATTCTCCTTTTCTAAGTTTTAGAAGAACTTTTATAGATCAGATCCGTTGATTGCATTATGCACCTTTTGATACTTATCAGGAGAGCAGGATTTGCTACATGCAGTACTTTGGTTGCAAAAAGATTAAAGTGTTACAAAACTATAGATCACTTTTTGGTTGAGTTCAGAGTAGTAACTTCAAGACAAAACTTACGGGCAATTAGTCACAACAAAGCTTGAGTAAGACGTTCGTATGTTGATCTATCTGTGGAGAAGAAAAAGGAAGAATCATTGAAGCGGGGGTACTTTTTCCAAATCTGCATTCCTGAACTCGGCTACTGACGATTAAAAAAAAGACCTATAATACTATTTAATTGGTTTTTATTAGATCTCCTGCTAAATTGAAAGATAAAAAAGCTCTCTACTAATTCATTTACACGAAAGTATTACGACGACAATGTTGTGCAGTGATCAATTTACACAAATGCTTATTTTTCGTAAGATTTTTTCAAGGGAAGACTATATTAAGGTTTGTTGTGGCGGGGAATAAAATTTGCCCTCTGAACAAACGGTGGGAAATTAGACCAGTGTTGGCTTTTGTATTGTCTTAATACGGTAAACTCATTTTGAAATTTTAGCGGGCTACAAGAATGCAAGTTATTGTAAATTACATTTTGATGTATTACTAGTGTTTCAGTCCTGAATATTAGAATAAAAGCAGTATTCTGGGAGATTTAATAGATTGAAACCTTCATCTAGTCTGAAAATTATGAATGTAATTGAAGCTATCCTTTGGTTCGGAAATTATAGATGTAACAAGTTCGCTGCGGAATTTTCAGATATTGGTGCATACTTCAAGGTAATTGTAGGGAGTTGAACCACAAAAGCTTCAAAAGAAAAGGTTACTTGAAGTTCATTTTAACGTTTTTGTCATTTCTGCGAAAGTTTAGGATGTTAAGGAAGAAAGCTAGAATCATTTTGGTGAATTTTCATCACCATCAAAACTCGAAAATCCGAGGAAAAAACCTGTACACCTTAAGATTTTTATCACCATTTTCATTACTGGAACTTCAAAAAAATCATATGCAAAGGGATGAGATTGAATCTTAGATTAAGCATAGATTAGAACAAGACAAGTCAAACCTAAAGATCCTCATTTGTTTTCAAATGGTCTGAAAACGATAAAAAAAAAGGCTAAACCATTCATTTGCCAAAGGCTTTTTCGCAAATTTATAGTAAGCAATTTCTGTCTAAGGTCTTTTTAACAGAACATTTCTGAATTGTGAATTCCGCTTTACAGAGGTGGAGAACACACAGTACAATGTTTTAGATTTGCAAAGTTTTTTATTGTTTGTTTAATTAGTTAAGTTCCAGCTGGTAATCCGAGTAGTAATTGTGCTTTTGGATTAGGCTCCGATAACCGTACCTCCCACGCCCTGTGAGTAGCTTGCTCAGAGAAGAGAGTTTTTAAATTTAACAAGAGAGGAACTTGAATGGTGCTTAAGATGCTGAGCTGGGAAGAATTGTGGTTGACAAAATTTAATCACAAAGGTATCCCACAAGCAAATATTCATCCTAACGTAACAGTGTTTAACAGAAAGGTATATACATTTGGTGGTATAAGTGAGGTGTATTTAAAAATTGAATTTATAGATCAGGCTATTAAGTATTTAAATGAATTAGCTCATGTAGACACAAATAGTTGCATGATAAAAGTTGCTGATAACACTTTCATCGTTGTATTGAGAGTTAAGCAGGATAGTAAAGAGTATGCGGTGATCGGGAATTTGAACGATAGATATGTTACAAAAAATAATCTTCAATAATATGGAGAGCTGATAAAAAATCCTCAAGACTACAACTTAATTCTAATAAGTGATATCTATGATGGCAAAGATTTATCGTTTGATGATTTAGTTGACCTTGCCACTTCCAGAGTGAAAAAGAGGTTTGATGAACTTATCAAAGATACAAGAGATATTTAAAATTATATATAATGTTACTACTTAATAATCGTTTGACCGTGCCATATTTTTATTGCAAATATCTATTCTTCAGAAGTTTCTAAATCCAAAGTCTACTGTGACTGTAGAAGGAGTTTTCTGAAGTTCTGGCAATAACTAGATCTTAAGTACTGTGCAATTCCTGTGCACGTCCGTTACAATTTGATTCTATTGTAGAAGATAGTATCATATTCATTTCTCGCTATTTAAATAATATTTAATAATGGCACGCTTATAAACCTATAAACCATTAACGCAAGTTCCTCTTTTCACGATAATTCCATCAACAGGTTCTCCTCTTTTACCAAGACAAGCTCCTGCTGGGCATGATCTACCGATTCCACATGGTTCACCATAAGCTATGGTTAGGTTAATGTAGACAGCTAAAACCATCAAATATTGTACGAAATTCATATCAGGAACTCAAAGACTTAAATAGCAGTACCAAAACAATTAAAGCAAATTTACTTCTGTTTGTATAGTAATTAAGAAGAAATATATTTGAACTCTGGAGCTTCCTTCTCTATCTATATCTCTGAATCGCTGCCTTAGGCGACCAAGTGTCAAGCATTTTGCAGGAGATTATTGAATGAATTTCTTTCGGAATTCATGATTATTGCTATCTGCTATCAATAAGCTTTGTTAAATTAACAGAGCCATTCGACAAGAGGGCTAACCAATACGTCTATTACTATCACGAAACAAAGTTTGGTCTGTCAAAATCTGTCGCAAGGATATGCTCAAAGATAAGATAATTTATGAAGGATTTATCTTAGGTGACTAAGTATCAAGCATTTTGCAGGAGATTATGCTATCTGCTATCAATAAGCTTTAATAAATTAAGATACCTGAATAAGAGAGCCATTCGACAAGAGGGCTAACCAATACGTCTATTACTATCACGAAACAAAGTTCGGTCTGTCGCAATCTGTCACAAGGATATGTTCAAAGATAAAATAATTTATCACGTTTTTATCTCTGTCACAAGGATATGTTCAAAGATAAGATAATTTTACCTAAGATAAAAACATTAAGTAACTCAGAAAAATTAAGAGATACGAATAGGACCAGTTTTATATAGATGATCTCTTGTACAGAACCCATTTACATAACCCATTTACATACATGTGATATCATTAAAAAATATCTGTGTACTACTAAAAAGCTGCTTAATGCTCCCGTTTGGCGCATTAATATTATGAAATGATTTAACAAGTAATATTATCCTAGATTCTTAGAGCCTCACTTTCTAATACAATTGAACCACATTTAAATAAGGTTCTGATATTTGCCAACCAAGTTGGTACCTATAGGTTTTCACGCACATTTGTCTTGTGATTTACACTAAATTCTATAAAATAATCTTTTTTTGCCTCTCTTAAAACTTGTATTTCGATCTCCAATACTTTGGATATTCTGATGGCGACAAGTGATATTGAAAAGTGGTTTGTTCACTACAGCCCTAAAGAAGTTGAGCAAGTTAACATCTATCCTAATGTGTCTATATTTAATAGAAAGATATATACTTTCGGTGATGAGAAGGAAGTTTACATCAAATTCAAAACAATCAACGCAGATATTGAAACTTATGATGAAGTTGCAATGTTAGACACCAACTCTTGCATATATAAAATAAGTGAAAATAGATACGTTGTGGCTCTCAAAAGCATAGGAGAGCAAAAAGTAACCATTTTAGGTGAACTCGGTCAACGTTATATTGATAAGAATCATCTCAATGACCTCAATATAGACGTCAAGGATGTCACTGAATTTGGAATCGTACCCATTTCATATATTTATGACAAATCAACACTCACATTTGATCTGATGCTAGATGATGCTAAAACCCGCCTTGAGGATAATTTCACTCAATTTTTTGAACAGGTAAAGTACGGAAAGTCCTGAATACAACTCTTATAGTTCAATAATAGATGATATGAATTAGTCTCTGAATCATATAAAAATGTAGGTACGGATGTTCACAGGGCGTGGGAGGTACGGATGTTCACAGGGCGTGGGAGGTACGGATGTTCACAGGG